>JAQQTO010000041.1:27290000-27890000 GCA_029884595.1 Ormosia semicastrata | reverse complement strand
ACACATGATTATAAAATAATCAAAGCATTGTAATTTAGTGGCACATGACGTTAGCAATAATTACATGAGAAAATGTAGAAACTTATCTTTATAATTGAGAGTACATGCTCATTCAAATCTTGTGATAGTTTATTGAATTTCATATCGAAATCTGGTTGAAGTAGGAGAACAGATACATTCATAAATTATACCATTTTTGTCGATCAAGTTAGTGTGCCTCTCAAGATAAAACACATAAAGGAAAAATGTACTTACTTAAAAACCATCTCACAGAATTCATATAAAAACTCAAGCAATCATGTCACATAAGAAAACTTCGCAATTGTATGACCTCTGGTGGTATTTAAGACACTTGAGAGGTGGTATTTAAGACACTTGGAAGACTAGATTCTACATCTAATAGCTAAGAACACAAGCAATGGCCACAGAAAGAATGCCAAACAAGTGGGCAGCATGCAAATTCAGCATCAAAACCAGGTATCGTGTTGGGAAATAGTGGGAAAACAGCAATTGTAATCCTCCCTCCCTTATTAACCACTTTTCCACAGGAAAGCAGGCATGCAGAAGATAAACATAGAAGTAGGATCTTCATATTGTAGTCACCATGCTGCTTAAATGGTAATTAAACATGCCAACTAATAAGACTCTACTGAATGGATAGGAAAAGTAGGATACATTTTGATGCGATGTAAATCCCTAAGATAGCCTCTACTTGTTCAATATCACTGACTGAAGTTTTTACAGGGTGTAGGCCCAAAAACCAATCAAAAGGTCATCTTTTATATCTCACTTGAGCAGCGAATTATGGATTTAGGCAATGATGCCATCTGCCTCCATGAGGCTGAAGTATTGTCAGATTTGCCAGAGACTATCATTGGCCATCATTAATTAACATAATTAATTAAGATTATCTATTAATTAATTATAATAATTATCTATTAATTTATCCTGTGATTGGCTTAATGTACCCAACTTGAGTGCTCTAAGTTTATGCAAGAATTTCTCCAAGGACACCCCTACCTTCTGGGCTTAACAGCATGATTGGGATTGTCAAATGAAGGTTCTGACAGGTTAAGACAATCGAGGTAAGTAACACAATATCCACAACAACCTTTAAAGATTCGTGAATCCCCCAATCAAGAAAAGAAACACAAAACTACTTTTTTCATAGGCAACTCACTCATGAGTACGTCTACCCATACACACTTTCACACACACATCACCTCACATCTGCATAGTTTCCACCATCTTATTACATGTGGTGTCGCCTCATTTTTTAGACACTTACACTCTGATTCTGTCACATATCGAGGTGATGTATTTTTTAAAGATGTGCATGAAGCATTTTTTCTCATTCAAAACTTCAAAATTTTTAGGTTCCTATGTTGTGTTCACTTTTTTTCCTTTTTTTCTGGGGTTAAAATGATAAATGTATTTGAACTTAATAGCTACCTAAAAACAAATGAGTAGTGAAGCGAGTCTCACCGTGTCCTCATCTAACAGTCCAGATGCTGGATCAAATAGTTGGCTAAGGAATTCTTCTTGTGCTTCCTTCTTTTCTTCAATGCTGATGGCTGCCACAAGATTAAGAACCAAAACAATGCAAAAGCTAGCCCTTATTATGACACGCATATATTGTTGAATTGCCATTCCAAAGTGCTTCATATGCTTCTTATTTCATCAAGGCCTAAACCCAACAAGCACACAAGTCTACATTGCCTTCATCAACCTAAAAAAATCTCATTTTTCATCATCCACCGCCAACCCAGTTCTAATTCCTTTGTAGAATACCGCTATCACTGGCTTGCAGGCACAAATTCCACAATACCCACCAAGGATGTAGCATGAAAAGTCAGAATTCTGGGATCATACACAATGAACAAAAGCAAAACACCCCCCAAAAAAAAAAAAAATTTCCCCTCTCCAAAATTGCAAATTGATTATTGAATTGGATCACGTTCAATAAAAATAAAAATAATAAAAAATTGAAACAAAACCAACCAGAAAGCAATAAAAAATGGCTCCTAAAAAGTTCAACCATGAGGGTCACGTCTCAGAACAGGCCCTGGCACATGGCAGATTGAAATTCAAATGCAAATGCAGATGAAAGCTTCTGGGAAAGATTCAAAAAAGGGTCTTTATGTTTTTGCATGTTGAAACACGTGCTGTTGGATCAATGCAAATAGGGCAGTTGAATGTTGATCATGAAATGTTAGAAATGCATGTAGCAATGTTTTTTGTGGGGTCAAAGGAAACAATGAGTTATAGTGATTAAGTTGGTGAATGGAATGGTTTTATGGATAATGATGCGATGATGGGAAGTTTCTTCTTGGCGCGAGAACCCTACGCGCAAAGGGCCGTCCTATCAATGATTCTGGATTAGGACATTGGCGCCTACTATGGAACACAGACTTCTCCTTTTAAGCTTGTTTTTCTCTCTCCCTTTTCTCTTCTTTTCTTATATTTTATCTTTTCACTTTTTTTTTTCTTTTCTCCTAATCATTTTTCTTACCAGTTTCTAATTTTATGGAGGTTATATGAGCCATAGCAATGTAAAATCCGAGTTTCATTATCTCTATCTTTGGCTATATCATTGAGGCATTAAGAGTTTAAACATTATTCATAAGATTCATTATTGATGCCAAATAGATCAAAATTATTTATGATTTTGATAATTTAAAATTTTAGAAATAATTATGTTATTTAGAGATTTTATATTTTTGTATTTTTAGGAATTTTATCTATTTTAAAATTTTAGTTATTATAATTTCAATTTTAATGAGATTCTATCTAAATCTCAAATCTTATCATTAGTTAGTATTATTTGATTTATTTTGTTTAAGAGTTATAAATATCTTCCTATTAGCACTTTAAAAGACGGTTGTGGATTATTGAATTCGGTTTGAATATAATTTTGATTTTTGAGACTGAGTCTCTTGACATTGAATGCCTTTGTCATTTGTTGATAATTTATTTTTACCTTTAGGTTGTGTTTGGATGGAGTATTTTAAAATTCAAGAGAATTTAAAATAAAAAATTTAATTGCTTCATTTAAATTCCTTTCATTGTAAAATTTTTGTTTTGATGAAGCAATTAAATTTCTTAATATTTTAAATTACTTGATAGGACAAAGTAATTAAATCACTTTGAATGGAAAAAAAAAATAGAAAGACACAACACAAAAGATAGAAACAAAAAGAAAGGGGAAGGGGTCTGGTTTTGAGAAACATGAACAGGGAATCAGTGGAGGCTAGCTCAGACTATTACGAGAGAGAGAGAATGACGACTATCGAGAGATAGAATAGACACGGTGGTAGCGCAGTGGCTCTGGGCTTGTGGGGGTCAAGGTCATTGGTAGTAGGGTTGGTGGGTCGCTGGTTGTTATGTGGCGGATTCGCTATTGGATTTGGTGGTTAGGATCGCGAGTTCTGTGGTGGTGAGCGGATAGCAACGGCACATCGGTGTTAGGAGTTCGGTGTGGGTGGTCGGTGGTTTAAGTGGTTTGGTGCTTCGAGGTTAGGGCGCGACGGCAATCTAGTTTTGCCATGGTGGCCAGCGGCTTACGCTTGGGTTACTGGGGTCGCGTGTAGTGGAGGACGGCAGAGGAGATGGTGGCGAAGTGGACATGGCAAGGAGGAAAGGGTTCTCTGTGGGTGGATAGTGGTTGGGGTCGCGAGTTCTAGTATGGATTTGATGGTGGCTCGAGGTTGGGCATTCTGGTGGTGATTCTGGTAGTTGTGGTTGGGTTCTCTGGCAGTGGAGGCTGAGTGACGATGCAGATTAGGTCGACGCAGTAGTTTGGCAGGGGTTAAGGTACCGATGGCGAGGCTCCGACAAGTGATGTGACTTTGGTAGAAGTGACCCTGTGAACAAGTTGTTGTGGGTCAGAGTTTGAACTCGTGAGAGAGAATATGGGGTCTGGAAAGAGAAGAGAGAGAGAGAGGATTTTGGAATTCCACATCTTTAGGAGGTATTTTAATTTTTTTTAAAATTCTTCTAACAAATACATTCTTTCTTACATTCTTTCTTCCAAATCCTTCATCCAAGCACACACTTAGAAAAATCGCTAAGCAATTAAATATTGATCTCTTAATGTGCAATCCAATAATGCTATATACACATATTTACACACATATTACCTCACATTTACATAATTTTTACCATTTAATTATAGTTGGTTTCACTTCAATTTTTGCATATTTACATTATGATTCTACTACATTCCCCTTAATGTGAGGATAAATTCTTGTATAATATGAGAATGTTACACTACTCTAGTAAAAATGTGACTTGCATTGCATAATCATACAAGTGATTAAAACAAAAATAAAATATTATTAAATTAAATTTGAAAAACAGTTACAAAACCTTAGAATATTACTCTCAATGTATGTAGGAAATATTTTTTATTTATTTGAGATATGTGAGACATGAATAATGTGCATTAAACATTTTCTTGTGCAAATACCTAGACATAAAAAAATTTAGTACCATATGTTTCAAACCAATGAACATTTTTATTTGTCAGTCTCACGTGGTAAATGCACTTGTTTGCAAAACCCTTAATAGAATTTTTTTCATAAAAAATAGAGTTTTCTCAATTTTTAATGTATTGCATATTGTACTTTTAAAAAAAACTTCATATTTTAAACTCTTAACAAGTGTCTTTTAAGGTACTTGTTAGCAAAACGCTAATAATAGACCTACATCCACAACAACCTTGTCATTTTGGTGCAGTAAACGCAATGTTGATTAAAATACCTATCGTTGATAAAATTATTTACATACGAATACATAACACCTTTTGCGAGCTTGTGTATCTATAGATCAACTACAAACCAACCACAAACGAAATTAGTTTATCTTATCATTATGAGATCATGTTTTCAAATATGATTTATTACTCATCAAAACTTATCACAAAAGAGACTTGAATCTTACACAATAGACTACAGTTAAATGGACCAGTGCAGGTTGTCCCGCAACTTAAATGTGCCAGTATTTTGTTAGCCCGCATTCGCATCATGTTGGATTGCGAGTTATGCCGATTGATCTGCAGCTTACAATCTTCTTCTTCTTCTTTTGTTTTTTTATTTAATTATTTTAATGTTAATTTTAATGTTTTTTTTTCTTTGGGCCAAATAATAAAATGAGAAGTGTTGGGCCCAATTACCCAAATTCAAACCTATTTTTCAATACTAATAATAATAATTTAAGCAGGCTCACAGGTTGGTTCACAAACCTGTAAACCAAAATCTATTTCACTATGAGTTTAAATGAATCGAGTCTTTAAGCTTGCATTTAAACGAGCTTACATTTTGCTTGATTCTAACTTACGCGGGCTGCGAGTTACACGAACCACAACTCATGTTAGGAAGAAGGACTATGTGTGGCAAAAAACATTCTTTACTTATCTCTTTTCAATTAAATAAGATTACCAAAAACTCAAAGCAATTAACAAAAAAGTAATTATAGATAAAATAAATTGTCAAAAAACTAAATTAACACAAAACAATTGTAATGTGAAAAACTCTTAATATAAGAAGAAAAAATCATGAAACCAAGTCTAAAAAATCTTTTACTATCAAAATTAATGGGTACACTAAAAAATCTTCTTAGTAACTCGAGGTAATGAAGTACTCTCATTCAAAGGTAGATAACAACAAAGGAATTCTCCAACAAATTAATAAAGTGAATAAAATAACCCAAACAAAAAAAAATTGCAAAGTGAAATTCTGAGCTGGTAAAAATAGCTCACACTAATAGGCATAATATCTTCTAGCGAACCAGAAAAATCTTCCTTTTCACTGTTGGCATAGGCGACGCTCACGCTCACGCTCACAGGGTAAAAGAACACTTTCTTTGCTGCTTACGAAGACGTCACACAATGACAAGAGGGCTGCATAACATGGCTTTTAACTAGCCAAAAGTTGACCTGCCGCACACGAAGCTGATCGAAGGCCAAATAAGGAATTTAGAGCATGTTTGGGACAAAAACATACGTTAAATGGCCAAAACTTATGATAATGTTAGCTTTTGAAAAGCAACGGTATTGACTAAGAAAACTGTTAGATTGAAATATTTGTACGGTAACAGCTTTTAGAAAAAAGTTAAAATTTGAATATTATTTAAAAAAGTTATTAAAATTATTTTTAATAATAAGATATAAATATTATTTTATTATTAATTAAATAATTTTTTAATTATTTAATTTTTTAATTATTTATATTTATTTTAATAATTTGATATATAAAAATAATATTTTATAACATTTAAACAAAATAAATTAATTTTTAAAATTAATTTTTAATTAACATATTTAAACATAAATTTTTTTAATCAATTATAATAAAAAAAAATTATACAATAATTAATTATTAAAATAATTAAAATTTTACAACTCCCAAACATACATTCCTAAATCCCACTTCTGTAGCACCGCCTCACGTGAGGAATCACTCAATATATATGTTCTAATTTTTTTTACTTGTTTTTTATTTTAAAATTAGCTTGGGGCCCCACGAAAAAAGAGAAACCCACCTCACACCTCACACCAAATTACAAAAATGTAAAATAATAGCTGCCTTGCGATTCTTCAAATACAATCTCAAAGAAATGCAAAATCATGAACCTTCATTCTCCATTTGCATAACGACCAAAACATTGTTGCCGTGTGTAGGAAGGATAAGGCACGGAACACCTATGATTTCTCAAAATCTCTCATAGCTTCCATGTTGTGCTCGAAACCAGCGGTGTTCTTGATTTGCTCAAGTTGAAGTCGGGCAGCTTCTCTCTGTCTTTCTCTCTTTATTTGCTTCCAATTACCTAAACCATATTTATTGAATCATCATCAGCAGGAGCAGGTAGTTCATAACTAGTTTTCGAGAAAGGGTTTTCATGATCAGTACTTTCGTTCTCCTCTTGCAGGGTGCTTTCTAACTTTATCTTCTTCAAAACCACGCTAACTGAAGCCACTAACGGCTTCTTGGCTCAGTTTGTTTTGAGGAATAAAGGATTTTTCTTAAGTGTGCAGCTTTCTTTTCTTTGTAGAGATTTCATCACCATTGACGTATCAGAGGAATTGGTCTTTGAAATATTTCTTGTACGTGTTGTGCTTAAGGAAAAATTAATATAAGGTTGAGGTTATTTTTTCAAAATCCTTAATTCACATTTGTTATTCTTAGTTGAGATTAAAAACAATCTCTAGCCTTCTTTTTGTTTCAAGGAAAGGAATATGATAAAATATTTTGTATATACTTGTATAAAAGAAAATAAAATTGTAATTACATCTTATTACTCATTTAAAGAATTAAAAATTAAAGTGATAAGCTTATAAATACAAAAGTGATAAGATTGCAATAACCTATTTTAATATTTAAATATAATTGAAAAAAATAAAACAAATGTTGATCATTTCAATTCGCTTGTAAAAATAAAGGTATTATTAAGGTTTTAAATATTATTCATTAGGGTTCATTATCTCTCTACCTTTGGATAACAACTAAAATCACTTGAGCAATTGAATTTTGTTTTGTATGATGTGCAAATACCAAGTCCTAGACACAGGTGAATTTTGTATCATCGTGATCGGTTTTATCATTATATGTTTCAAATCAACGAAAATTCTATTTGTAAGTATCAAGTGATAATAATATACTAATAGAGGATTATGCATATAATAAATGATAATAACAAAGGAGTGTTCATAGTTAGGTTTGGATTTGTTTTGAGTCATAAAGTCAATCGATCTAAACAATGTTATTTACATCGATTTGAATAGAATTAAATTGATTATACTCTAATAATTGAACTAATCCAAAGCTATTTAAATCAATTTGAACTGAATTGGTTTAATTGATTTTTGATTAAAAGAAATTAAGTCTAAATTTTTTTAGATAAGAACAATTTAGTATATTAAAAATAAAAAACAAGAAATAAAAGAACTAAAAAATAAAAATTGATCATTTCACGCACTCAAAAAAATGTTTGAACAAATAAAGTGAGAAAAATATGTGAGAAATTAAAATTAGAGTCAAAATTATAACTAAAAAATAAATTTAAAAATAAATAAATATATTACACAATAATAATCCGTTTATATTATATTGGATCGATTTTAAAAATTAAATTAAAAATCGATTAAAACCAATTGATTTTCAAAAAATCAAACAAAAATATCCGAACTTATTCTTTTTTGATAGGATTTTGGTTTTTTGATTCACTTTTTTTGTTTGGATTGGATTTCAACACCTTAAGATAATACATTTATTACTAGTTGACCCACACCGGCAACCAATATATTTTATGCGGTACGAGAAATGTTAATTGAAATACCTGATAAATTTATCTAAATATGAATTATAGAGTTTCCTTTTCCATAAACACATAAAAAAGTTTACTACCTTACGTTTAAGTGACTGAATATATAGAAGAGAAGAAAGTAATTACCCAAAAAAAAAAAAGATACTATGCAAAAAAACTTATGAGGCACGGACACGTCATTTTTAGGTGTGTCTGTATGTCAGACATGTATCTGTGTCAGATACATAAAGACACTCATATGATACATGTATCTTGTGTATCAGAATGTGTCTAATTAAAAAATTTATTTTTTTTTAAATTTAGACACGTCTCGAACATGTTTAGACATGTCTCGGACATGTTTGAATACATTTTTGACACATTTAGACACGTCTAGGATATGACTTGGATACGACCTATTAATATTTTTTTAAAAATATTAATTTTTATGATTAACTTTTAATTAGTAAACTAGCAATTCACTCAAATCCAATCACATAACTAACGTCCTAAGCCATTATTTTTACATACTAATATTTTAAGTTTTATATTTTTACACATCACTATTAGACTTTTAAGTTTTATCTTTTCATACACTACTATTTTCATCTGCTCATTCTACATTTGCTCGTACCAAATCGTTCATTTCGTCGTCACTGAAACTTACTTCATACTAATATTCTCTATAGTTTTTTTTTATGCACGTGTACTCATACATGGTTAGTTCTATTAGGAGAAGTTAATTTAGAAGATTTTTTAGAATATATCAATAGAAATTATACTCTATATTTTTTAGGAAGTGCTTACTAAGTAGTAAATATTGGCACATATGACATATATTAAGATATTATAAATTTTTAAATTTATAGAAATGATATTAATGAATTATAAATTTTTTTACTTAAATTTTGTATATATATATGTACGTATACGTATGTCTTATAATTTTTTAATATAATGTGTTTCTGTGTCCATGTCCGTGTCCGTGTTGTGTCTCATGTTTTTGTTTGTGTTTGTGTTTATACTTTATAGCAAAAAACTAAATCTGGCAAATTGACAAAAAAAAATTAAAAGTTAACTTAGGCAGGCTTCAAATCAATGAGACTTTCTTGTTTGTAAACTTTTTTTGGAAAGAATGTAATTTTTTTTTTGTTTTACCAATGTCCACAACTCCTTATTTGTAATTAACATCATGCCCCCATTAGTTGATATAATGTGTTTTTTAATGGGTTATTACCTTATGGTTGGTTACTCTCATATATAGTAGAGACTTATTGCAAGTGGTGACTACTTAATCTAACTTTAGCATAAAAATGTGTAATATTTGGTCAACTTTTTACCTTTTTTGGCAGAGACCCTCGAATTTAATCAATTTCCTTTGGGATTAAAGTTCTCATAAGCTTTATATATTGGATATTATTGATTTTACAAATGATGCCTTGATATATTGATCTTACTCAAGAGCCTTAGAAATCTGTATAAGAAATTTTTCCAAAAAAGAAAAGAAAAGAAAACTACCGTAAATTAACAAGTGTATGTCCTTAATTTTATTTTAACTAAAAAAACATTACATGTTCTGAAGAAAAAACTCATAGCAGCAAGCTGGTAATAATGAATCACGTATTAAGAACATCATGATCATAACATAACTAGCACAAAGTGAAAATTTGAAATGATCCTCAAAATTGAAGTTGCACTGATCGATAGAGGAGAATTCTCCACCAGCTTCTCGCCATCTATACTTGTTTGGTCTTCCTTTTCTTGTTACGATGGCAAGGGTATATGGTACCTTCCACGTCCAGCGGAGCAGGGATTGTTGATAGGTTAGAGATTTTGGATTTAATTCGCATTGGTGGTCTTTTGTTGAAAGGTCATTTGATAGTAAACCTTAACTACGCCTTGACATATTCTAACATTAAAATGAAGAAATAATTAAGTTCAATTTTCACTACCATTAACTTTTGATTCTTGACCTTGGAACTGGTGCAGTCTCACTCTGCCTAAACTTTTTTTAATAAGGGAAAAATATCAATAAAATTAATCGAGCCAAATGTTATGAAAAAAGACTATGCCTACCGAAAAATATTCTTTTCTTGTCTCTTTTTAATTAAATAAGATTACCGAAAACTCAAAGCAATCAACAGAAATCACCGAGGCATCACCTACCAATTAATATTATATTTTGATATTAAAATTAATAAATTTTAATTTTTTTAATTTTTTATATAATATATAATTAAAATATATATATATATATATATATATTTAATTATTACCAACTCAACTGTAATTCAATTATAGTTAGACCACTAAATCATAAATCAATATTTATACTAATTTTTTTATTTTTAAATCATTGATTATAAGGAATGGGAAGGAATAAGGATTGAAAATTTGATCAACTCTTTGAAGTTTAAGGTGTTGTGATTTTATACACATGACTGAGAAGGGAACAATCCTTTTTTTTTTCGTAAATGAGAAGGGAAACAACCTTTATTTTATTATTATTATTATTTTGGTTTGCAGGGGAAACAATCCTTAAACACCAGAAGTTCACCAGGTTTATTTCTCAAGCCCAACACTCTCAAACAAAGATTTGAACTCTTTCACCATTCGTAGAAGTAAAATAAAATAAAATAAAAATTGTGCAATCCAACTAAAAAAAAAGAAATAATAACCCATAACATATGAGTCTCTTTGTATACAAAGCTCAGTATTAAGTTGACTCATGTCATGTCATCTTTAAAATTAAAAAATGAATACTAAAGATATGTGAGGTTAAAATATCGTTAAAAGTTTCTTTGAATAGCGAAATTGAAATTGAAAGATAGAATTTTAATTTTAATTTTAATTTTTTTAAAATTAGAATTAGTCTAAAATTTTAAATTATATATTTAGAGTTATCAAAGAATTAAGATAAGAAATTATATATGAGATTAGCTATAATTTTATTGTTTAAAGGTATGATCTAAAATATTAAAAATTATTTATAAAATTAAAATTAATAAAAATATTCATACAATAATATTTTTATAATATAATAGTCATTTTTTTCATAAAAAAATTTTCATGAATTTTTTAGAAAATAAATAAATAACTATTATAATAATTTTAATATAAATATAAAAATAATTTTCTATATAAATATAAAATCTCAATAAATATAATTGTTTATAAATAAATGTGAAAAGAGAAAGAGAGAGAGAGAGTTCAATTTTTAAGTTATGGAATTGGTAATTCTTATGGTATAAGTTAAGAATTAAAAAATGCTTAACTTAATTATTTTTTTAATTTCATGGAAATGATTTATGGAATTATAATTTCAATTCTAAATAATATTTAAATATAAAATTTAAAATTAAGAAGTTTAATTTTAATTTTAAACTTTAATTTCATGCTCAATTTTAAAAGTCAAACGAACTCTAAAATTTTTCTTTTTTTACCATAGCTAGTTTGACATTTGAAAGAGCGAAAAGCAAAGTTGAACTTTGCTCATACATTATAAATGAGTAAAGATGTGATTTGATCTTAAGTTCTTGTAATTAACTGCAGAAGATTTTACTAATTAAGTTAATTAATACATTCTTAAAATATCATTAAGATTAATCTTAAAAAAAAAGTGAAACTCTATTAAACTCGAATAACCAGATAAACAAAACTCCATAAACATTAGATTAAAACAAATAAACATATTTTTTCCATCACCGAATTTTTAATATGTTTTGTTGTGCTTCACCTATAGGCAAGAGCCTGCAATGTGACATGGACCTTATGGGTGATTTCTTTTTAGGCTACAGCAGCCTATGGGTAATTCTTACGGCAAAACTCAACAAAATTAAAGGCAATAGGCAATGGAGGCCCAAATAACTCGCTTTGGAAGTTGGACATTTATAGCAAATTGACAACGGCCTTGATTGCCTGGGACTTGGGAGAATTAGAGAAAACAGGGGCCCAAAAAAGAGAGGTAAAAAAAACTCAAATTTCCCGTTCTTAAACATTAATATTAAACCAAGTTTTTCTATTTGAGGATAATGTCTTATTAATTCATATGCTTATTGACGTAATTACGTCTATCATTAAATAATTATATATTGGTATCCTAAATGTAGATTATCTTTTTTTTTAATTTACTTCTAGTAATAAATGATTTGTTGGTGTATCATTGTCCCTAGTTTGGATAAGCTTTGCATGATTGAAGCCAATGAGTTTTTGGATATACTCATGTCATTTTTTTCTCTTACGTGATTAAGGGAAGGAGAAAAATAAACACAAAAATTATAAAAAAAATTTCACAAACCATAATTAGGTCTTACAAATAAATACTTTTATATCTATCTCTCTTTTTTACTTGACCACTTGAGAAAAAAATGATATGAGAAGATTTAGATCCATTGACTCACATCATCGTCCTCTGTTAAAAACAAATGCATAACTTTTTTGATACCAAAGTCTCCTATTAGTGGGTTATTTTTAATTTCTCAATAAATATTCATTAAGCTGAGAGATTCTTAGACACTTTCATGAATTATTATACTACTCCAGTAAATTTATAAATGTGACACTTTATAGCCAAACAGACTATTGAATTAAAATTTAAATATTTTAAAATTAAATATAGATTGTTATAAATTTATCTAAAGTAATACTTTAAGAATATTTTAAAATTTTCCCATTAAACCGGGAGGCTATCTAACCTTAGGGATTGAGGAAAGCACCCCCCACCCTAATTTGTATATGCCAAAAAAAAAAAAAGTAGTGTTCCACAATTGACATGATGAATTGAACACCTTTATTCCCAAGTGCTGCATTTTTTAGGTAGCTGGTGGAACTTGGCTTTTTTTAATTTAAAGATAATGAGTTTTTTTTTTGGGGGGGGTCTACTTTAAAGATAGTAAGTGCAAATATTATCAGCACCGCCCTGCTGGTGAAGGACCCACCATCCAAAGTGGCTTCAATATTCCATGGGCTAGAAATTCTACGTCCATCAGGTAGATACCAATCCTGCTTTTGCCAAAAAGCTAGTCTCTGAGATGCCCCATGCCGAATGATTAACAATGCCTTAAGCTTCATTGACAGTAGTCAAAAGCTCAATGTCCTTGCCAATAAAGATACATAAAAAATATGCTCATTTAGATTGAGAATGTGCATCAAGACAATAGACATCCATTCCTTCCAAAGCATGCAATGTTCCTTTCACACACAAGCTTTGCTTTGTGGAGAGGAACATCATGAAGAATCTGGAAGTTAATGGATTTGGGACATAACTAAGCCAATTACAGAATTATTGGAAAGGACATAACTTTTTTGTAGAAGATTGAAAAATGAATTACTATTCACTAGCTTTATCATTGGGGAGGGGGGACCTTGACATTGATCTATAAAGTGCAACATCTATGGCAGTAGGAAAATTTATAATGACATTGGCAACAGTTTACTTCTCCTTGGAAAATTTAAACTTTTTGATCCACTGTTGTTGCCGGAGCAAAACTGCTACTTCCTTATCTGACTTGAGCAATCTGATGATCTTCTTAAAAGTTAAAACATATCACCATGACAAAGTCCTTATCTTTATTTCTCATACATAAGTGGAAAGCATCGATTCTCCATGCTTGGCATGTGACAAACAGTTAAATAAGTCAGCTGAAAATATCTTGGCAGAGAAAAGAACAAGAAATTTTATGCTTGTCGGTGCTCAATCTGTGAAAACAGTAATCTTCAACTAGAATTTCTACAGGGCAGCAAATAAGCATAAACATTCATTCATTGACTAGATCAAAGCCTGCCCCACTATAGTCTAGTCCAGTAATTGGCAAACTCTTGCTAGAATAGATTTATACTTGAGGATAGGAAATGAGGGTTGAATTCCTTATAATCATCTTTGTTATCATCAACAAATCACCAAACAAATCAATTAGGATTATCTTTATTTATTGCTGATCTGATTCTGTTATTATTATTAGGATATGATTTTATTTATTGATATTGATAAGATTTCATTATTGTACATTCCCTTTTTAGATTAGCTTTATTTCAACTTTTTATTTCTCCTTTATAATTCTATTTAATCAACTTCAATAAATCAATTGGATACATAACATTATTTTACCAAATCATTCTCCTTTGTATTTCTTTACATGGTATCAGCCTAAAATCGATCCTTCATCCTTTGAGCTTTCATGGCTGCCATTAATCTTCCCAACCTCACATCCCCATATTATCTCCACCCATCTAACCACTGGTTACACAGCTTCTTGATGGAGATAATTACCCCACTTGGAGCCGAGCCATCACCATGGCACTAGAAGCAAAAAACAAGCTTGGATTCATTGATGGCATCATTCTTAAACCTGAACTAAATACTCCTGATTTCTCTAATTGGATTCGTTGCAATAGCATGGTTCAATCTTGGCTTGTTCATTCTACTATTCCGACCATTGCAAATTTCATCCTCTGGATCAACAGTGCATGTGACATCTGACTTGATCTCCTTACTCGATTCAATCAAACAAATGCACCTTGTATTTTTAAAATTCTACTATTCTGACTCGTTTAAAATTTTCATTAAGTAGCATTTCTACTGTTAAATGTTTTGAATTAGTTCATTTTGATGTTTGGGGACCCTACAATAAACCTCATTCCTCTGGTGCAAAATTCTTTCTTACTGTGATTGATGATTTTTCTAGACGTACATAGGTTTTTCTCATGCAACACAAAAGTGAAGTTAATACCATCATTCCTCATTTTTTTAAAATGGTTGAAAAACAATTTCAAACACATATTCAAAAAGTGCAATTTGACAATGCACATGAATTTTTCAACTCTCAAACTAATCTTTTTTTTCAAGTCTTGGGGGTCTTACAACAATCAGATTGCCTTAAATTTTTCTCCTTCTACACCAATACCGTTGTTTTGTGACAACCAGTCTGCGCTTCATATTGCCTCAAATCCGGTATATCACGAACGCATTAAACACATAGAGATCGATTATCACGTTGTTTGTGAACAAAAAAAAATCGGTCTGATTAATACTGTGAAGGTCAGTTCTGCAAATCAAATTGCTGATTTGCTCACCAAGTCCTTAGGCAAAGATCAATTCCTACGGCTAAAGAGCAAGATGGGGTTATCCAACTTACACACCCCATCTTAAGGGGGAGTGTTATCAACAACAAATCACCAAACAAATCAATCAGGATTATCTTTATTTATTGCTGATCTGATTCTGTTATTATTATTAGGATATGATTCTATTTATTGATATTGATAGGATTTCATTGTTGTACATTCCCTTTTTAGATTAACTTTATTTCAGCCTTTTATTTCTCCTTGGTAATTCTATTTAATCAGCTTCTGTAAATCAATTGGATACATAACATTATTCTACCAAATCATTCTCCTTTGTGTTTCTTTACAATCGTATTTGCTCGTAACACTACGGTACCCTTGTGTGGTAAATGTACCTCATGTGATGTAACATAAAATATGGTTAACTCAATTACATAAAATAGTTCCACCACTTACTATAATATGCAATTCATCATTTTGTATAAGTAAGTTAACCATAATTATATCACATCACTTAAGGGTAAGGTTATTCCTTAGGGGCATCGCAGAATCCTCTTCATTAAGATTGTGGTTCACCAAGTCTGAGTGGTCACTGAGTAAATTAGTAGTCACTATAAAAGAAAGACTAGAATTGCACAAGTATTATTTATTATTGTTAGAATATTTAAAAAATATCTCAAAATATCTTTATTATATCTTGAAATATTTAGAGTATCATAGATGATCTCTTAAGACAAATTTGATTTATTTCTTTATTTTCGCTATTAAGACAAATTTGATTCTTATATTAAAACAGATTTATTTCCTGTAATTTAATTTTATTCTAGACAAGTAGTTATTGACATAAACTTATATAATGTGAATCATACATGTACAATTAAAATTCAAGCAATAATAATATTCAAAAAAAGGAATGCTAGGAGTATACTCTTTATCACACTCCTTTCAACATATTATTTTCTATTGGGTCATGTCGCATATTAAAGTATACACTCAATCTCGATTAGCGTGTAATCAACTCGATTAGTGTGTAATCAAGTTTGAGTGTGTGCTTTAATATGTGACATGTCCCAATAGAAGAAAGTGTGTTGGAAGGAGTGTGATAGAGAGTGTGTTCCTAGCACTCCTCATATTGAGAAATATTCTTTCAACATGGTATCAGAGTCATGTATCCACCTTAAAGAGAGTTTCTCTTTTTCGCTACGTAGAGTTCATGAAACTCATTAGAATCGTTATCTACTACCTTTAAACTCAAATCTAGTTTTATTGTTTTTCCTTATCTTTGTTTTCTCCTAACTTCTCTTTTTTTAGTTTTGATGTGTTCTCCTCATGTCTCGAGTTATTGATTGAGCTCCCGATCTCAGAGCCTCTGTTGTTTCTGCTGCAATCAACTTTCATTGCTGATCAGACCAACTTTCATCATTGGATTTAGAGTCAACCTTCATCATTGGGTTGCATTCAGCTTTCATTGAGATTATATCAACCTTCATTATTGAGTTTAGAGCCAACCTTCATCCCTGAGTTTCAATCAGCCTTCATTGAGAGAGAGAGAATGAAAATAAATCTATCTGTACATATACTTTAATGTCAGTGTTTTGTAATATCGTTGTTTTCCCACTAATGGATCATACCAGTGGCTTCTCTTCTCACCAACAATCATTCCAGTGGTGACTTCTCTCCTATGGAAGAATCATATTAGTGGTGACTTCTCTTCTCATCGACGATCATTCCAATGGTAACTTATGTTAGTTATGACTGACACTAGCTTGACTCTTTGTCCCAGATGTTCTGGCCCTAACTTTTTGCCCCAGATGCACTGACTCCGTCTCCGTTCGTTCAGATAAACCAGCTCGTCTTCGTCTTCGTTCGAGAAGTAGCTGCCAGCCACCGTCTCCGTTTGTCCCAATCATTATCATACTATAAAATTATTTAATTGTTATAAGCTCAAACTTAAGAAATTTTAGCTTGAGGGAAAATATTAAAATATCTATAAAATATCTCAAAATATTTTTATTATATCTTAAAATATTTTATAATATTATAAATGATCTCTTATGACAAATTTACTTTATTTTTTATTTCTATTATTAGGACAAAATTGATTCTTATATTAAAACAAATTTATTTCATGTAATTTAACTCAATTTTAAAAAATAATTATTAACATAAACTTATATAATATAAATCATATTTATACAACTAAAATTTAAACAATAACAATATTCAAAAATATTCTTTCAACAATTATAATTCACGCAATAAGGTCATAGCATTTCTAAAAGACTCCCCGATTCTGCTAGACAACCAAATGTTGCAACGGGCTACCACGTAGCCTTTAGCCATACGTAATATGCCTGAGACAGACATAGTTTTCTCTTATAAAGGAGAAAGGTCTAGAAAATAAAGTATTCCTTTTTAGCTTTACAGCCCTCCAAATATGCCAAAGGAATTTGTTCTATGTTTTATCAGATGGCTTCTCTCACACTATAAGAGAAAGGCCACAAAACCCTCTCCACCAGAGCCTTCCAGTTCCAATTTTTCAGTCTTTCTGAGCAGCAATGAGTAGTTCTAAGAAGCTAATTGAGGTTCAAACAGACGATCAAACTCCACATAAATGGTGTATTTCATTGGGAGAAGATGTTTTCAAAAGATTCTTCAGCCAGGCTAATCCAACAGTGCATAAGGTTTTTGGTGATGGGTCACTTTTCAGTCCAATGTTGTTTGGGAAGTTCTTTGATCCTTCTGATGCCTTCCCTCTATGGGAGTTTGAATCTGATATCTTGTTATCTCATCTAAGGAGCTCCAGCCAAAGCACTGTGGATTGGTCTCAGACAGATGAAGGCTACATATTAAAGGCAGAAATACCAGGTAAGACAAGTTGCTTTTCAATTTCACCTAGTCACCTATTAAAGGCAGAAATTCCAGGTAAGACAAATTGTTTTTCAATTTCATCTATCATCTTTCATGTGCATTTATTTTTAAACTGAATCTGTGTTAAAACAAATTATGAAACAATGAAACTGCCTCATCATATTTAAGACCTGCAGAGACAAAAAAAAGGGATATCAGAACTGGAGGAACTATTCCTTAAATTTGCAGGAACCATTATTTGAAACAAGGGGAGCCTTCACCTTGCTTCAAAATTTTCTTTACCAGGTTATAGTAACAACAGGTAACTTTTATAATACAGTGGATCCTTCAATCAAGAATAATGCTTGGTGCACATTAGCACCAAACACATCACCTCACATCTATGTAAGATGACAGAATTAGATTATACATGTGCATAAAATGGGGAGGGACCACCTGCAATCAGATAGTGAAAAATGTGCAGATGTGAGATGATATGTGTATGTAGTATTATTCTTTAGTCAAATAACCAATTAAAAGAATTTGAGTCAATGTAGTATTATTCTTTGTTCAAATAACAGATTAAAAGAATTTGAGTCAGTATAAGTTATGGATGAGGCCGAGTTTCCTTAGATTCAAATAAGAAACGTGCTTAACTAGTCAAAATTTATGTGACACCAGCGGTGGTTTGTCAAAACAGGAACTGGGAAAAATAACATTCAAGTCCAAGTTGATAATGGGAAGGTTGTGGAAATTAGTGGACAGTGGAAGCAGCAAAGAGACTCAAGGGCAAGTGACTGGAGGTGTGGCCATTGGTGGGAATATGGATATGTGCGAAGGCTTGAGATGCCAGAGGATGCAGATTGGAAGCATATAGAAGCACACATATATAATGACATATTTTTAGAAATACGGATCCCAAAGAGCCAACAGTGTTGTGATCTTCCTCAGGGAAAGGATGTGGCTTAAAGAAATGCAGAAGCAGTATAAGTTTAAGAAAAAAACGGGTAGTGCTACTAGAGTTTGTTACAATCTAGTAGCAACTTCTATCAAAATCGATACTTGACATTTAACAAACTTATAACTCTCAACCAAATATCAGTAAGCATGATGCCTTCTGATGATGTAAAATATATATATATACAAAAAAGGGGAATAAAAAGAAAATTATGGTGTATAAGATGCAATGCATTTAAAAAATAATAATAATATTAGAGCTGTTTATTAGTTGTTATCTGACTGCCAGTAGTGATTCAGTGAAAGAACAAAGCAAAGGACTATTTATATATTAAACTGGGAAGGGATTTGAAGAATAACCAATGTAATATCATGTTTAAAGTCTTGATAGTTTCAAAAACTCAAACCCCAGATAACCTGCTCATCAAGTGACAATCCTGATTTCCATCCTCTTCAACCACAGCATAAATTTCTATTGAGAGAACATGTCCTTGCTGATACATGCCAGCAAAAACCAATAATACCGTTTCAGTGCTTGATCTTAAAATTCACAAGAAAAGTGGGTGTTTTTATTCTTTGTTTAGAGAAGCTAAAACAGAAATTGATGAGAGTCATCTGAAAAACAACAAAGAAGACAGTGTAGTAGTATACTTATATCAAGTCAAGGCCAATCTCCAATTTCAGAAGAACAAGTAACAAAGTTATATTCAATAATACTGTAAGTTCAGGTAAATTTTGGAGACATGATATAGGTCCCATCAGTGAACAAAAGATTCTATGTTGCAATACAAGTTACTTATAACATCTGTTTCATGCTGAAAACAAGATGCAATGACTAGAGTGGGTACTTCTCATTCTCAAGTCCAATAACATATTAGTCATGAGAAGTGAAAACTCAATTGTGTACACAAAGTTTCAAATGACATTCATATCTGAATTAATAGGTTGGTTGTAAATATTTATTGCTTGTTGAATGTGAGCTTCATGACATTTGAAGAAATTATAATCCCACAGCTGTTTTACGGGTGAAAATAAACAAGATTATGATTTATGCACCACAGGACATATATATTTTCGTCTCCTAATCTCTTCTTTGGCCTAAGAGAGAATGGGACACTGCCATCCAACCCAGCATCTCATGTCTCCACACCTAGTTCTACTTATCCATTGTCTCCAAGTTGTATATCCACATGCAATTCCATACTTCCAATTAAAGGAAGCAATATCTTGTTTGCTTATTCGAATAATTCATAGCCTTATTAAGGCAACATTTTAAATGCTCCTAAAACGTTAAGAAGCATGGATGCTAATTGATAGTGATTATGAACTAGTTAACAAATATATTACCAAAACTTTTGAACTCTGTCATGTAATTTACTCACCGCCATCTCACTTAACATGGGCGAATGATTCAATTAATAATTTAAAATTATAGCTTCATGGCAAGTGGCAACAAAGGAAAACGAAAGGCAAAAACACTATGCTATCAAGAAAAGCCCCCATTACCATGGCTAACTCATTCACATATTATATGACAATGACGACTTTGAGAAGGATTGAACCAAATTACCATGAAAGAATTACCAGGCTCAATGGAAGTCAAAAAACTATATGAGAATTTATCATTGTCTACTTCAAATAATTATATGAAGCACACTGCATATATGTAACGAAATGGGGATGGCACAAATGGACCTGAAACACTGCTTGATGAGTTAAATAACTCTGATATTTTACTATAAATATTGTATATATTTTTTTTATATTTTATTTAATATTATTTATTATATTTTTTTTTATTATTATTTTTTATTTCAATTATACACCATTAAAAAAATATTTATAATACTTACACTTCTAAAAAAAATATAAAATAATCATTTTCCTGAATTAAAACCTGACCCACATACACATCCTATCCAAAAGGCAAAGGAGAATGAAACTTCATCTCTTATTATAGGCACTTGTGTTCTACAAATAGAAGGAATTAGATTAGACGCAATCTAGCAATTCTCGAGCCAAAAAACAACATAAGCTTTATGTAATGTGTCCCATTATCAATCAAAAGAGCCGAAAAAACAGGTTGGTTACGTATGATTCACGAAATACATCTGTCCCTAGAGGCATTTTTTTCCCAAACAAGTGGGTGACATTAAATTAACTAAACATAGTTTCGTGTAATCGTTCAACTTTCAAAGATACATTTAATGGCTTGTCAATCACAGAGACAGACAAGACAACTCAATTGTTTCCTGTAAAATTGAATTTAAAAATAAAAAGGAAAATGTTTTATTAACTCAAATTGAAAACATAGCTGAAAAGCTTAGAAGAATGGAGATGCGGGGTATCGATCCCCGTACCTCTCGCATGCTAAGCGAGCGCTCTACCATCTGAGCTACATCCCCAGTTATACGATAACAAGAAAAATAATATATAACGAAGAGATCTATATTTTCTTTTGGATAAAGAAACACATTTTTTCAAAACAATTTTAACTAAAAAGCATTTTAGTCATTAATATGAATGCTCCCTACATAACCATTAATTTAAAAGTGAAAGCCCTATAGCCATTAATTTACATAATATGTATAAATAAAAAATTTCATTTTATTTAAAGTGATTTGTCTTGAAGCGTAAGTGTTATAACACTTGAATGTACTCACATCAAATCAAAATATCTTATAAAAAATTCAACATTTATCAAAAGTGAATCAACTGGGTTTGACTTTCCTTTTCTCTAACTTCAGTAAGTCAAATTAGTTCACTTTGTGAACTAAATTTGTTAAAATTTCAGTGTTATGAAATTTTAATCTTATTTTGATAATTTATATAAATAAATATAGTTAAAGTTTCATAATTTTGTATACATTTTAATTTTTAATTTTTGTGGAACCAACTCATTTAATCCTTGATCTCATTTAAATCTAACTAAATGAATATTTGTATTTGATAAAGAAGTTGTTATGATACCTATAAAAATACTATATCTAAGATGACTTGTTACATTGTTTTTTTTTACTTAGGGCTTATTTGAAAAAGTTAAAAATTATATATTATGTTGATAATTAATTTATTTTTATGTTTGAATGCATTAATTGTAAAGTGATTTTAAGTTAATATAATTTATTTAGATGATATAAAAAGAATTATTTTTATGTATTAAATTATTAAAATAAGTATAGAATGATTAAAAAAATTATTTAATTGAGGATAAAATAATATTTACATATCAAAATATAAGAAATAATCTATAAGCTAAAATCATAAGTTTCAATCTTTAGCTTATGATTATTAGTTAAAAAAAATTATTTTACATTGAATTTCATGTAAAAACTTTTTTAAAAATAATCTTTTTATCCAAATATAATAATTATTTCACAAAATAGCTTAATCCTCCAAAAATAACTATTTAAGAAAGATTTAATCTTTCCCAAATATGCTCTTAGAGTTGGTCATATATTTGTTGATTATTAATTTTATTATGATTATTTAAAAATTTAATAAACATAATTAATAAGTAAAAAATGATTAACATACTATTACCCTTGGAGAAAAAAAGTTAAACAATCATGTTTGTGGCCTTATTATTTTCCCTTAATCCGTACGGATCCATTTTCATTTTTGACTGCTAAGAAATAAGTGGCAGCATTATTCCTACATCTAGAATTTTACATCTAGATAAGCTATTGATGTATAAAATATTAGTTACTTACACATTTATCGTATTGTTAACGTTTATCGTTTATTGAAAGCAGTGTGCTGTTACTTAGTTAACAATATGATGAATGTAATTGACCAATATTTCATACATCATTAACCAAATATATTTAGATGTAAAATTTTGAACATAACTCTTTTAAGATTAATATTTTTAAAAATAAACAAGTAAAATTATATTTACGATTAACCCTTAAATCATTAAAGAGATTGAGATAACAATGTATTGGATAAATTATTTACTTAGTTTACAAACAATCTCACTTTACCAACAACTTTTCAATATTCCACCTCTTTCTTCCGTTTCAGACAGTTTGCTTCTACTAGTAACTAGCTCTGAAGGAAGTGTCAGTAATAAGAGAAAAAAAAAATGATGGTTCGCTTCTCTGTATAATGTTTCTATTTTAGACCACTACCACTCTTTTCGCATTTCACTCAAGAACACATAAAGTGTTTAAGGTATAGTGTTAAAGATATAAAACTATTTATTTGCTTTCACCTAAATTTTTGGAACAAAGCTTAAGTTTTTGGGATGATTAATTTATGACATAATATGAGAGCTTCTATAACCTAGTTGTTTAAAATTTGATCCTTATCATTTCATTATTTTAAATAAAAATTAAATTTTAACACATAATAAAGATAAAATTATGCATTATTCACGTTTCAAGTCTAAAAATTTTTTACGTGGAAGGGCGTGTTAGAATATTAAAGATATCAAATCATTCATGTGCTTGGTTTGTGACAATTGATTATCACTTGCTCTCTCAACTCCCACTCACTCCTTTGTTTTTTTCCATCCCCTCCACCACCACAATGTCTCACTGTGGTGGTGGTAAGCAACCTGGTGCCTGTTGTTACTACCTCAAATTCATCGGCCTCGTCGTCAACTGCATCTTCTATGGCAGCTTCGTCTCTAGTTTCAACTTTAATGGAATATCTCCACTCTGAGGTTGAGCAACGGCTTAAGAAGCTGCTTGAGATCCCTAACCGACAAGGTTACAGTATTATCGGACCGAGAATACAAGTTCGTCGTGCGAATCATTTTCTGGTGCTAAGTTGTTGAGAGTGTGATCTGCGCCACTATCATGTGATCAGTCACTCAAACTTCTCTTGTTTTTTCTTTTTTTTTTCTTTTATTTGTTATTCTTTATTTCTTTAATTTTTTTTTCTAAAAAATATTAATGGTTCGGTTCTTATTTTTTACCAATGTGTTATGAAAACTAGAGATAATGCGTACAAAAATTATTTATTTCATCAGGTAGCAATTATTGCTAGAATTTTAGTTCAAAGCCAAAATTTAATACTATAAATTTTTTTTTTATCAATTTAACTCTAAATTATAGCATGCACAAATAATACAAATTGAGTTAAAGGATTACCTGAAAAAGATGATAAAGAGGTAGTCATATATGAAATCTTGAATGTGATCTCAAACGGTTGATGTGAAGGATAAAAATTATTTATATTAGTTTTTTCTTACTCTTGTGTCAATATTAATGAGATGATTGTACGTATTAAGGTGATTAGAAATAGTGACATCTCCCTTGTGTATACAATCATATTGGAATGAGCTAAACATATTCATCATGGTAAGCCCACACATAAGACATAATATCAAAACTCACTGATGAACAATGCTGATTATTATTTGGGTTACAACAATTTACTCTAATTAATCTGACATTAAATTAATCTGGATTTTTATAAAATATAATGTGACTTATGCTAGTCTACATAAAATTAATAAAATTAATCTAACATTCTCTCACTTGAACTGCATAAGTTGTAATGCCCTAAAACTAATACTTTAAGTATATCCATATTACACAAAAGTATTTAGGTTTTGGTACGTCACGGCTAGCTAAAGTTCTCCTTGATAATTAACTATATTAATTTTATTTCTTATTTGAGCCTTGTGAGGGATAATAATATTCCTAAATATAAATAAACACCTAAAATACCCATTTAAGTCCTTGACATGTATAGATCATGTTGACATTAATATTTCATATAATCTAGTACATTAGTGTCCAAGTGATACATATCAAGCCTTTATAAACATACGTACATATAAACTATATACAAACCACTGCGTAATAATAAATACATGACAATGGTAAAAAAGAATATGTTATCCTATACTACTTCAGAATCATCGTCTTTACTCCGTAAGTGGGTTACGTGCTGAAATTATCATGGAAAGAGAAGATAAAGGGGTGAAAATTCTAAAAGTTCTCAATATTGTTAATATTTAAATGTCATCATAAAAATTTCAACTGTTTCAGAGAATCAAATATATTTTTTAAATGATTCATAGAAAGGTGGCTAATGCCAAAATAGTTCTTTTCTTTTCTCAAGGGCAAAAAATTCAATTTTAATCATTGATCATTAACATATATTCAAATAATATAAATAGTTTCAAGTACATCATCAATAAATCATAGAAATTATCAGAGATGTATCAAGATTTAAACATTACTCACTATTATTAGAATATTTATAATTTCTCAAGATATAAATATTCACTATCAAATCTATGATATATATATATATATATATATATATATATATCTAAAATAATTTCATGATGATGTGTAAATGTTCAACAATACATAAATCTTCCTTTAGTGCTCGTTAATTATCATCTTTCTAAGCATATTCTTAGGACTCATGTCCTTTTGTATCAATAGGTAGAGAAAGAATATCGCATCTTCACGCTATCAAACACTCTGTGATAGTCTGCTTATTAGGCATGAGTACTCATATTATATGTAACAGTACTCCGTTATATAGCACTACTCCAGGTAACCCTGGCCAAATCTATAAAAAAAAATCACATCTAAGATCACCCCCTACGAGGATCATTTCCTTTTATAGGATCATCCCCCGTACAAGGATTATTTTCCATATCAGGTTTAGGATCACCTCCCGTACTAAGATCATTTCCAAAAATTCATCACTCAATATCAGATCTAAGATCACTCCCTTGTACGAGGATCATTTCCAAAATCCATCACTGGCGGATAACACTATATTTTATACATTTTATAATCCTCTCATTAAGTTTTTTAAGGTTTAATTAGGCTTAATTATGTTAGTTTTGACACATTTTATGATATTGAGCCTAATTGGGTCATTAAAGGAATTATTGCATGAATTAGCCTTAATTTATCTTTTTGACAGTGTTCAATAAAATGACTATAATTTGAGTTTCAAATATCTGATTGATGTGATTCTGGTGGCATTTTAAAGATAAGAGAGAGCTCTACAATTTTTATGAAGACCTAAAAGGCCCAATCACACGATTAGATAACTCAAATTGGAGTTGAAGCAAGAATTAGAGTGCTGATCCTAACAGCTTGACCTATGTATACTTTTCATGTCATATCTTGGGTTATAGGTAACCAAATGGACTGAAATTTTGATGGTGAATAGTTAAGACTTAAATCTACAACTTTCATGCTGAATACTTTTCCAGATTCTGAGATCTAATAGGTCGTATTGGGCTTGGAAGTTAGAGCAGAGGAGCTATAATCAAGCCTGAATACTGTTCAGGCATTGGGCTATATCTCGGGCTATAGGTGGCAGATTGAGGTAATTCTAGTGGCATTTGAAAGCTAAGATCTAGCCCTACAACTTTCATGAAGACCACATTTCTTCATTCTGACGTATTCAATGACTTCAGAGCTAAATGATTTCAGAGACAAAGAATCTCCATAATTTTTCACTCATCAAAAGTCATTTGGTATTTTTCACTCATTTTCTACTCATTCACTCACCCATGACTCAGCCCCCTTGTAATTTTGTATCTCTAATCCTCTATAAAAGGTATCATTGGCAGATCATTTGGGAGTCTTGGTCCTAGAGGCCAAGATCATGCTATTTTGTTGTTTGTTTATCTTGTTGTAATTTTCTTTTGTTCTAGATTGAAGTTATGTTCTTCTTCTTCTTCTTCTTCTCTCTTCCTTTCTTCTTGTCTATGAGTAACTAAGTTTCATTTTACTAGGGTGAAAGGGTGAAGCTCTTGGTAATGAAGTAATGTTAGATTCATTTCTTTCTTGTGTTTAAATGATATATTTTCAAGTGGTCATTATACGTGTTGTATTTTGTTTTCAATCAATTTAGAAACCCTCCTTGTAAAGTGGAGATCTTGATTTGTTATAGACAAGATTTTGACATAATGAATGTTTGATCCCATTTATAAGTGGTGGTGTTAATAGATGATTAAAGGAATCATAATATAATTACGTATATAATTTTTAATGAACTTTGAACGTTGTATTTTTCGATTGAAACCTCCATTGTGTGTGGATTCTAATTGAGTTATAAAAAGAATTAATCTTATCCTTATTTTATTTACCAAGAGTGGATCTTCTAACCTAAGTAAATCTTTTTTATTTGTGACTAAGTTTTATCACTTTTATTGTCGTGTCAAAATATTAAGCCAAAAAAATTTTCTTCATCAATTCCCTGTGGATCGACCTCGGACTCCCAAAAATTTATTACTTGAAACAACCTACACTTGAGTTTGCAATTTTTAATCCGCATCACTGGCCAAATCAATCAATGGGCTACCCATCATAAGGGAATAGTATCTAAGGATCACCTTCCATGCGAGGATCATTTCCAATTTCTTTTAAGCTTTGAACACTTTACATTTCAATTCAAATTCTAGCTCAACTTTGCCATTCTAAAGGAATAAATCATTTTCTAGTACATCTCATAAACATAACAAGTGTACATCACAATTTATTTCATCACATAGATATATTAAGTGTACAATATCATCATCTCACAAGTTTATTAAGTGCACAATATCATCATTTCACAAGTTTATCAAGTGCACACACATAAACATAAGTCACCTCACTTAGTAAACTTAATCAAATCTCTTCACATCACATAATATAAAGGTATCCATTTGAGTTTTTATGTAGCAGAGAACTCTATTTGCTCAAAACAAAGGACTAATAATCAATTATCATGGCTAGTAGGGGTGAAAACAGGTCAGACTAGGCTAGATCAGGCTTTGCCTTAAACAGGCCTAGTCTGTATCCCAATTATAAAGTCTGAGTCTTGCCTGTGAGCCTGTAATAGGCCAATTTTTAAGGTCTAACTTAACTTTTTTAAAAGCATGGTCTGACCTGAAAACCTATTTAGATGTCTACTTTGCAATGAGACTAGACTTTTAAATAAGCTAATAGGCCAACCTTTAATACAGGCCTTTACATAGGTTAACAAACCTACATTTAAATAGGCCAACATGTCTTGCATATGCTAATAGACCTACCTTTATCGATTATCATAATATGATAATCGATTACCATTTTTGAGTAACTTCTCTTTGGAGGCTAATATTTTATTACCAATCTCCCATAATCGATTATTAGCTATTTTTCATCAACCAAAATAGGTTTCAAGACATGGTGCTCTCATAAATAATCACCAAAATTCAAAGTAACTCCACTCTTGGCAATTCCAATCAAGATATCATCAAGTATTTATCATATATTCAAGTTCAACAATCATATATATATATATATATATATATAAACCATCAATTTAACATGGAACTCACAAGAACAATTCTCAAACCAATCTATTATTACAAGATTTGAGAAGCAAGAAAAGAGAAGAGTAAGGTAGGGATGCACAAACCCCTACCTAGGCTCCTTTGAATCCTTAAAAGATGATAGAAGACACTTGAAATATGCTTGTTGATATATTTAAAACCACCGTTAAAGCTTGATGAGTGGATAAAATTGTCTAACTTGAGCTTTGGTAGATGAAGGCTAGAAGGCTTTCTAGTGAGATTTGAAAGTAAGATGGTTATGAAGTTTCTTTCTTTCCTCTCTTCTTCATTTCTTCCTCTGCTAACTAAGTGAAATAAAAAGACAAGTGTGAATGTGTGTGTTTATGTGGTCAAGGTGGTGGAGAAAAAAGAAAAGATAGGAACGAAGACTATGTGTTGTCATCATTGAATGAAAGAGATTTATCTCTTAGGGATACTTTGATCTTTCATTGATAAATTTTTCTAACTTCCATAAGTGTTACAGAAAATATTAAGACTTCTTTCAGTTACTATACTCATTATTTAATAACTATCTATACTCATCATTGACAACCATTAAGTTCTACTACTCTTCCTTAAGTTAAGATAAATCTAAAGAGTTAAATTAATATACTTCAAATATCTGCCTTAACATGTAATCATTCTCAAAATAATTTTCATCCTCTATTTCTTATTTTCAAAATATCTCATGATTTTTCAAGTTACTCTTCTATTTAATTTTGCCTTTAAACACTTATTTTATTTTATTAAAAATGCCAAATTATTTCATTTAATTTTCCAAAAATGACCACAATTCATTCTAATTATTTGTAACTTGAAAATAAATTTTTTATATTTATTTCCATCATTTAAATAATTTGTGCTAAATTATGAACTAATATAATATATTTTTCACGCCTAATGTTATAGTATTATGTATAAACTAACTCGTAAAATCACCATAATTAATAGGTAATTCACACAAGTGTATATAAGTTACTATAACAATCATTAAGACTAATAAGTTAGGGAGAATGTTATATAAGTCATATCATTTTATTTTATTTTAATAAAAAAATAATTCTCCAAATTAATTAAACAACATGTGACCACAACAAGATGTCAAAATCGAGTAAGCACTCTTAACCAACAGTCCAAGATGGGTTAACAAGAATCTCAACAATATAGAAAATCAAACTCGATAAGAGTATTGATATCATATATGAAAAATACTCATATCTTGATGACCTAACAAAACATGGTATATGGATAATGGAAAAGCACAACAAAATTACATATCAATATATGATCATAGTGCAGTTACCAACAAAATGACTCAAGCAACCACCCAATATGTTTTCTAAGATTTAACAATATTATCTTAGCATAACAACCAAATGAGAGTGAGTCTAGAATATTTCCATAATATATCATAACATAAATATATAAAACTATGCAGAATAATAATAATAATATTTTATGAAAACAACAACAATAGCAACATAATCAATTAAGGTCTCGAGGCATAACAAGCAAATACAAGGTCACTATAAAACCACAAAACAAACTTCCATTAATCCAAAACATATAAGGACCTCACTTTGTAGCTTGTTAATGAGTCATTCTAAGTTTGTTCAAGTATCTCCTAAGTACACTGACAATAAAGTCAATATCAAGATGTGAATAAACTTAAGCGTACATGATGCTGCCAACAACATAAGCACATGGGACCTTCTTTGTTTCAGCAGCTTCTTTATCATTTTGAGAACATTAGGTATTAAAGAGTCTTTCACCCTTTTGAATGAGTGAAGTACAGGGATTACAAATTCATTACTAGCCTACAGTATATCACCTTCACATAAGATAAGAATAATGAATTCACTCTCATTATTCATGAACTATCACAAATAGATATGGACTCCAAAAAAGAAATAGAATCATATAATCCTTTACTGAGTTAAATTCATGTTTATGCTAGTATACGACATAATTTCTTAAACCTAGTAGACCCACAACGACATCTAGATTATATACATAATTTGTATCCTTTTGAGGGATATCAACGTCTAACATATATATTCTATTAGACAAACTTTAGAAATAACAATAGTAGAATCATAATATAAAGAAACCTTTTAATTATTAAAGTAAAAAGTATAGCCACAACTATCCTAAATATAAAACTAAAACTAAAACCAACTTCCTTCTCATGGAAGGTACATAAATAGTATCTTTTAAAATTAAATTATGTTTAGTGCATAATTTTAAAGAAACAACTCTTATGTACTCTACTTTGATATTAGCTCTATTTCCTACTACGATCACTAACTCTTTTTCACTCAGTCCCCTCTTGCTTCTAAACTACTTTCTTCTTCTCAAGCTAACTCTTAAACTTCAATTAGTCAAATTGCTTATGCTCAAATATGTTATAGAATTTTCACTTTCCATTGAAGAGATACTTAGGTTTGTCAACATAAGTCTCACCTGCAAATTGTTGCCCAGAAGGATGTCAAGGATTGTCATTTCCCTTATTCTTAAATTGAAACATATTATTCTTAACTTTAAAAATTTCTTCTTATCAACACTCTTGTGGGAAACAAATTGAATATTATGGTCTTTACCCTTCTTCAATATCTACTCTTATTGAGTAAGAATGGATATCAGCTTATCAATGCTTCACTCCTTTTTTTTTGTGCATTGTAAGAAGTCCTCAAGATGTTAAATCAACCAGAAGAGATTGAAATATTTGTCAGGTTAGAAAATCCTCTCCCAAATCAAAAAATCCTCTCTCAACTCCACTTTCATGGACTTCAAATTGTTGTACCAGTTCACAAGCTTCATAATGTGCTTACAAACACCAGTCAAATCATCATACTTAGTTTTTGTCAATAGAGAGAGGTAATAGGTCTTTTCATATTTCTCAAACTTTTTGAATTTATTACCAACAAACTTGAGAAATTTTTTAGCAATATCAGTTTCTAATATGCTCTCTTTAATGATTTTATCTATGCTATACTTCATGGTTATCAAATAGACTTTTATTGAAACGAGCTTATTTTTCATATTTCACCCTAGCTGCAGTAAAAGACACATTTGTGAGCTTCGGAAGCTCATCATCAATGAGAGCATCATCAATATCAGAGACAATCATAACTAATTTTATAAATTTTGAACTTTTTTTTCTTTTTCTTTGTTTTTTGGTGGGAAATTCCTAACTCAATTTTGAAAGCATCCATGCAAGTGAAATGTAATATGCCACTTAATTTTTTTGGGTCTAATTTTATTTTACAAGTGATATTTATGTGACAATTGAATGAATAAAAACATAAAAGCTCAAGGAGTGAACAAACACTATTGTCCTTTGATAAAGATAATGACAAAGCTGTTATTAAAATTGTATTTAAGGATAAATATGTCTATTTAATTGATTGGTTCCAAATGTCACACATAACAAATTTAGTCTTTAAATCGTTAATAGGTCATTTAGATGGTTGAGTGAAAACTATCATAGTACTAATATATCAATCTGTAAAGATGCTATTTATAATAAATTAAGAGAAAACATACGATTAAACCCAAAAATTAAAGTGGCAAAATGTATTATATGACAACCTTTCGAAGGCAGAATAAAAGTTAAAACCGTCTTAAACAGAGAATAACATACTATTCATATCCTGCAGGTTCTCTAGACCCATCCCAAAACCAAGCAGGCCAAAAAACATCCAGGTTGAAATGCTTCCAAGACTCAATTAGGTCAACCAATGTTCATCCGACTTCAATTGCAAGTACTAGAATCCAGAACAATCGTCCATTTATGACACTTGGAGAAGCCACTTAGCTGCACATGTTTGCAGGCCTGCAATGCAAATGCAACGAAAATTATGTGCTCGAGCATATTTAATTAGTCGTCACTTTGTCTCGTACTCTTGGAGTTGTTAAACCAACAAGAATCCGAGAAGTTAAAGTGAACAACCAAACTCGGTTTATTTTATCATGTGGAAGTCAACTAGCCACACCAAGAAAATAATAGTATATCATTTATAAACCAACAAATTGAAAGGTACCCTTTTGCTATACATAACTTCTTTAAGCCATGAGCTTTGTGTAACACACCCAAATGATAATTACAATGTCAATATGGAATTGTTATTGGTAGATCAATAACTGTATTGAGCTATAATATTCAATACTTACCAAACAACCTTGCAGTTTTTATTCATCACACCTAACTGATATATGTTTCTGCATCTGAAGGGAGACTTGGTAATATTATCTTTGTGAGATGAACCTTACATATACTTAAGCAACAAGCACTGCATTGCTTAACAATCTAGCAAAGGAAATTACACATACTACTCCTTCTTATTATCATTTTTGGGTTAAAATAATCTGTTGGATCGAGTGCTTACCTAAAAACTATAACTATTAGTTAAGACAATTTTTTCTAGTTATGTCCATCAATAAGCGTCATGGTTTGATCTAACTCTAATCCTACTTGGGCCTTGCCAAGGCAAGATGGTGACCCAAAACCAACATAAAATCAACTTTACCCATTTTCACATCGTAGATTAGCAAGATATAGTGAGTAACTGCAAGACTTAGTGCAAAGCAAAGACCAAATGTTATCTGATTTTTACCCTTGGAACTTTTGCCGACACTGCATTGCTACCTAAGGGCAAGATCCGAACATCTAGAGTGAGATTATGACAGAAAGAACTTTGAGCTTTATTCTACTAAACATGGAAAATGATGTCCACTATTAGTGTAGTAATGCAACACGCATAGGACAAACTTTTTTCAGGTGCATATGGAGAGGACGATAAGTCAATTCTACAAGCATAGTTGAAGAAGAAGCCTCAAAAAAGAGGGGTCATAGGAAAAGGACAAGGAATGCAACTGACTACCAAGAAGTGAATGGAAACACCAACTACTTGTATCATGTGGGATGGTATGGTATTCAATTCTGCTAAGTTGGCACTTGGCAGAGAAAGTAGGGTGATTAACTTTTGTAGAAAATGAAAGGGAAAATTCTTAACTCCCATCTGACGCAACAGAAAATACTTGTTTATTTCCAAGCAGGTTGGCGAAGTTTGGATTTGGAGGAAGTTCTGTTGGATCCTGGTACAGCAGTGGGAGGAATAATAGTAATTAATTTATTCTTATACTTTTAGCTAAAGAGCATTAAAGTGGTCTTCTTTTATTTTGTGTCACCAATCTTGTTCTGTTGTTGCTGGAGATTTGGGGATAAAAATAATTTTGGGATCCAACTAGAAAATGGTTCTTCACCCCAAATCATACGGTACAGAGGCATGTATCTAGATACAAGTAAGACTAAGTTTTCAACATAGTTATTGTCTTGTTTATATGCTTATAGTAATCAATCATGCTGCACTTAACAACCGTTGATTTCAAAAAAATTATGCGACACTTTATATGATTGCTATCATTCTTAAGTCATGCACAAATAAATATTGAAATAACTAGAGGGCGTAATGTAGTTTTGCAAATTGTAACTTCAAGTTTTGTAAAGGTCGATATGTCATATTTTGGGAAGCACTACCTCAGCCTTACATAATTATTTCATGTGTTTTGCTAAAGAGTGGTGTAAGGAAAATTGCTAAGAATTTAAAATAAATTTTTTATATAAAAATTAGAGTATTTAATGCATTAAAAATTTAAAAAAATCTATTTTTTACAAAAACTTTTTATTTTAAGTTTCTTAACAAATACAGAAAAATCCTTATTTCATATATAAACATGTATTTCTTCTTCTTTAAGATAATTTTAATGCTATCAACAAGGATTATGTGTAATGATAAATGAGCTACATTTTTAATGAAAAGATTAAATTTCAAATCTTAAAAAAGACAATTATTAAAAAAACTTCTTATTTATAAAAATATATGATAGTTAGTCTTGTAATAATAATATTTATAAAAATACATAATAAAAGAAAAAAATAATTTTAATGCTACCAAACTATATTTATCATATAATTTTCATCGCCCATGTCTATTTCATTATTTACATATATATATATATATATATATATATATATATATATATATATATATACTTTTCATTTTCTTAAAGTCTTAATCAATAGGCATATAGGTTTGTTCAATCTAACCCACATTATAACATAAGCAATAATGATCATGGCTGATTTTGTACGTACTTACAAGTTTGTTTCTTTTTTGACTGAGATTTTTTAATAATTAAAAATAATAAATTAATGTTAATAACAAAGATATTTTTGATAATTTACAATTTTCTATTAACTTATTTTATAATTTTTATACAAAAAATATACCATTAGTGAAAAATCAAAACTTTGTCCTAATTAATATTAAAAATTGACTAAAAAATTAAAAATAAATATTTTATAATTTTATAAAACAAAAACAAAAATTGTAATTAATGAATTGCATGGGAGAACGAATCTCTCACCTTACACCACGTGATGGCCACAGCTGATTTTAAAAGTTCAAAAAATGAAGGGCAGTAAAAATCTAAACTAAGTCCCAACTGACAAACAGTACCAAACACTACACAAACAGGTCTATAATCAATTGGAAGTTCAGAGACCAAGATTGAAGGAAACATTAAAAGCTTCACCTTTTTTCATTTTCACCTCTTTTCTTCTTTTTAAGTATTCATCTCTCTTTCTCTCTTCTTTCTTTGTGTTTGTGTGTGTGTGGATCTTCATCAATCTCTTCTTGCTAAAGCAATGGTTTTGATATCTTGTTCGCTTTCAACACAATCCATGGCCCCACAGGACTAGTCTCCCTCTCTCTCTCTCTCACACACACACACACTCCCTCTCTCTCTTCTTATTGTGCCTCTGCAGTTGAGTGGTGAGCTTCAAAATGGTCTCACCATAAACTAGAACTGTGTCCTCCAACATCATTCACATCCACAGCTCAAAACCCTTCAAAGTTCAAAGTTCAAAGTTCAAAGGTACCATCTTTTCTCATTTCCCATGATTTGTTTTACATTTTCACCTCAGTTTCAGTCATGGGGTGTTTTCATTCGTTAAGTGTAAGTGAAACACATCATGCTTAAAAATGTGATCTTTTTGTTGTGTTTTCACAAGTTTGTGGGTGATGTGCTCCTCATAGACAAAGACTAACAGGTTTGGAGCAGAAAAAAATGGTGGGAACTCCAATTAACGGAAGAACAAGGGCAGCTTTTGCAGTTGTAAATGGTGGCCACGATCTTGGCCCCAGTAGTGCTCCACCTAGCAATGCTGGGTCAGATTATGGTATTATAGAGTTCACAAGAGAGGATGTGGAAGCCTTGCTAAATGAGAAAGCCAAAAGGAAGGACAGATTTAATTATAAGGTTAGTTAAAGTTTGTGGCTTTATGGTCATTGAGTTTATAGATATATGTTTCTTCATTGCTTGTTTTGGCTATTTGGGTTTGAGATCAAAGGGGATGTCAAGTTCTATGAGTAAGGTTGATGCCTTTTGGCCTTAGTACTTGATTTACATGGCACATGTACTACTTGAATTACTGCTTGGTTACCATTACCATATATTGACATCAGAATTTGTATTTTTAGGAAAGATGTGAAAATATGGTCGATTATATAAAAAGGCTTAAGGTTTGCATCAGATGGTTCCAAGACCTTGAGCTAAGCTACTCACTAGAGCAAGAAAAGTTAAAGAATTCATTGGAATTAGCTCAGCAAAAATGCATGGAAATAGGTAAAGATTATTTTTCATTTTTTTCCCCTTTCGTTTTTGAAAAATCCTCACCAAGTTTGTGTACTAATGTGGTTAGATTCATTTAATTACAGAGTTGATACTCAAAATCAAGGAAGAAGAACTAAATTCAATTATTGTGGAAATGAGAAGGAATTGCACTTCTTTGCAAGAGAAATTGATGAAGGAAGAATCAGAGAAATCGGTAAGTGAGATTTTCAAGTCAGTAGAATTTCAAGAGTGAATTTTTTGGTGCAATCTGCAAGGGAAAGGTTAATCATAAATTTATACTTTTTTATTATCTTTGAAAACACAAGGCGGCAATGGAATCCCTTATTAAAGAGAGAGAGGCTAGGCTTAACATTGAGAGGTCACAGACTACACTAGAGGAGGACCTTGGGAGAGCTCAACGAGAGATCCAAAGTGCAAATCAGAAGGTAAAATAACACAATCCCAATTCAATAAGTTCCTTACACTTTTTATCTGTTATTGTTAGTTATGTCAGGAATTATTCTTATAACTAAATGTCTACATCAATGGATTTCTGCAGATATCCTCGCTCAATGACATGTATAAGCGGTTACAAGATTACATAACAAGCTTACAGCAGTACAATGGAAAACTTCATTCAGAGCTTTCTGCAGTTGAAGATGAACTTAAACGCATAGAGAAAGAGAAGGCTACCGTAGTGGAGAATCTCACCATGTTAAGGGGCCAACTTACTTTGTCTATGGTGAGTTTGCTTTGGTTTGTGAACTGTTTTGAATTCAAGTAGTTATGGGTAAAAAAGAAATACTTGGAATCATAGCAGATACCTGTAACTCTTTTAATATGCACAGAAATGTGTAAAGTGCAACTTTTGTTGATGAGGATAGATGGTTAGGAAGAATCTCATGATTTGTTCATTCTTGATTTTGGCCAATGGGGATGTTTAGATGAAGATGATACTTCTAGAATACATTGAATGTGGTAGAGTTTTGAAAAATGTTCTTAATGTTTTTTAATGACTGGATTATGTCATCATTGTTGGCCCTGCTTTTTCTTTCCTCATTGGTGTTACTATTTCATGCAGAGTAGATCTTATTGTGTACAACCTCAACTTCGAGGGTTTACTTAAAATGATGCTTGTAGAGGTCTTGAGCTCTTCACTTAAGGATAAGATGTATTTTTGTTTGGTTTAGAATGGGTGATTTGTGGTTGAAGTAAATTCTTAAAGAAAATGGTTTATTGTTAAACAAATAGCCATGGTTCATGTAATGATAAGCTTTCAATGATAAAGTCACAGAAATTTCTTCCCCCCTAAATTATTAACACATTACTGCAAAGTTAGAATCTTCGTGATTTTCTTTCAATCTTTTCAAGAAAAGGAAGAACACTGAGAAAAAAATGTTTTACCTTTTCAAATCTTTGCTCGAGTCTAATGATAACATTGACAGTTTTTCTTGAAGTTGAGATAATTTTTAAACAAACTCAAATCTTCAAAAAAATCCCTCCTTGAAAAGGCACAAATTCGTTTGCAGTCATTCAAATATGTCCTTTGAATGCATAACCTTATCAGACAGCAACATTTTGTTGATCCTAAAGCACCTGATGCTGTGATGGTTCTTCATTTGTTATGTTGGACATTGGCAGAGACCACTTAATCTTAGGTATATCTGCAGAAGTTTTTTTTTTATCTTAGAGTGCCCTAAAGATCTCATAAGTCATAATAGTTCTTAGTGGGAAGAACTAGAAAACTAAAAGTGGTTATATCTTGGCAAGTTTGGTAGATCTATTTAAAAATTTGTTGAGTTTTAAGAGCATATGTGATATGCATTTTTTTTTTTTTTGGGTGTGTTTCATTTTTTTGTAAATTTTAACCATAAGCAAATGTAGACTCTGGATTTATTATTTCTATCCTTCATGAAATTTGAGAAAATCGTTTTACATAACATGCTACTGGTATCTTACATAGTTTCATTGGTTCTTGTATCAGTCTTCTCAAGAAGAGGCCACAAAACAGAAGGATGCTTTGGCTAGTGAAGTTGCATCTCTTCGATTAGAGTTGCAACAAGTGAGAGATGATCGGGACCGCCAATTATCTCAAGTGCAAACTTTAACTTCTGAATTAGTGAAATTTAAAGATTCTACAGAAAAGTCCTGCTCTGAACTGGACAGCTTGACTATAATAACAAATGAACTTGAGGTTGGTTTATATCCCATTTATTTTTGGTAAATATCACATCCTCTTTTCATTGTGTAGACAAGAGATGATGGCTTTCTTGCACAGGCAAAATGTACTTTGCAAGATAACCAGATAAAGGCATTACAAGAGCAGCTGACAACTGCAGAGAAGAAACTGCAGGTAATGAGGCATAAATTTAGATGAAAAGAAAGTCTCATTGGAATTATGATATGATGGTTTTTGTTCCTTATCAGGTTTATGATATATCTGCAATTGAGACAAGGACAGAATTTGAAGGGCAACAGAAACTTGTAGAAGAGTTACAAAGACGCTTGGCAGATGCAGAATATAAACTTATAGAAGGGGAGAAGCTGCGGAAAGAATTACACAATACTATTTTGGTAATTCCTTAAGCCAAAATTTGTTGATAATAATAATAATAATAAATCCACACCTTACTAATCTCCATTTTAACAGGAACTAAAAGGGAACATCCGCGTTTTCTGTAGAGTGCGGCCTTTGTTACCTGATGAAGGTTGTAGCTCAGAAGGGAAGATTATATCTTATCCCACATCGATGGAAGCTGCTGGACGAGGCATTGAATTGACCCAAAGTGGTATATCTCATGATGCTGTCATTGAAGTTGTTCTTTTTCTTATTGATGTATGCTTGTTTTAGTTTATATTTAATTAATGTTGTTATTGTTTTCTTAGGCCAAAAACATTCTTTTACATTTGATAAAGTTTTTGCACCTGACGTATCACAAGAAGAAGTTTTTATAGAAATTTCACAGCTTGTGCAAAGTGCTCTTGATGGTTATAAGGTAATTTCAAGTTCTTTTATCCCATATATATCATTTCAAATTATTATATTATATACATAGCTGCGAGCCATTGTGCAATTGCTAGTCAGATGTAGAAAAAAAGAATTCTAAAACACTTTAGATATATAATATGCATGTTTATCAATTTGTATGCATACATGTTTAGCACCAAGGATTCTTTGAAAGATGATGGACATTTTCTTTTCCAGGTTTGTATTTTTGCCTATGGTCAGACAGGGTCAGGGAAAACCTATACAATGATGGGCAGGCCTGGACATCCAGAGGAAAAAGGCTTGATACCCCGTTCACTAGAACAAATATTTCAAACAAGACAGGCTCTGCAATCCCAAGGCTGGAAATATGAGATGCAGGTGATACAGAGTATATCATTGCAATGTTTATAAATTTTTAAATATGATGTTGAGATCTAAGAAGGTTTTTCCTTCATAAAAATATACAGGTGTCAATGTTGGAAATATACAATGAAACCATTCGTGATCTGTTATCTACGAATAGATCACCATCAGATGCAACACGCCAAGAAAATGGTACTCCTGGAAAGCAATATACAATCAAACATGATGCCAGTGGAAATACACTCGTTTCTGATCTTATAGTAGTAGATGTTCAGAGTATAAAAGAGGTTGCATTTCTTTTAAATCAAGCTGCAAATAGCAGGTAATTACTTCATAAGGTTCCTTTCTATGCTTCTAGTGTTTATTGTATGTGGCTGTGTCTTGTAACTGTTACTAATGTAAGACACAATGAACGAACTTGCCATTTTATGGCTACATTATGTAGTTACACTTCCTAATGTATTTATATTTTTATTGCTTTGTGTGGGATCTAGAGAAATGGGCTACTGATTTTGGCAAAACAAAATTTGACATATCTCTAGTGTTACCAAATATTTTGATTTATTTACTCCTAGAAGTTAAATTACTTTGCTTTTGGATGTCAAATTTAAACTGTATTTGTTTTTCTTATTATTTCCTTTTAGATCTGTGGGAAAAACCCAGATGAATGAACAATCTTCAAGAAGTCATTTTGTATTCACTCTTCGAATATATGGAGTAAATGAGGTATAGATGTTTCTCCTCTGATAATAATTTGAACCATGTCTCATATTCCAGTCTCAATTTATGTCTTAATCTTTGATGCAAACACTAACATGCATCAAATTTCAACCTATCTGGTCATTCTTCTAGAGCACTGACCAACAAGTGCAAGGTATTTTGAATCTTATTGATCTTGCTGGGAGTGAGCGTCTTTCTAAGAGTGGTTCTACTGGGGACCGATTGAAAGAAACTCAAGTATGTAAAGCCATAATGTATTCTATTTCATATACTTCTGCTTATTTGATTTCAAAACTTAATTAGATTTTCTCTTTCATTCATAATCAGGCAATCAATAAAAGCCTGTCATCATTAAGTGATGTTATATTTGCCTTGGCCAAGAAGGAGGATCATGTGCCATTCAGGAACTCAAAGCTTACATATCTACTTCAGGTACTTATATCCTATACTCTCTTAAGTCAATTATTTTAATGCACATGAAGGACTTTCTATGCCAAGCATCAATAGTTTCCCTCTATTGTAGTTTATATGGGAATTATATTCTAAATAAATTATATTGCAAAGATAGAGACCGTAGATAATTCATTCTATGGATATAAAAATATTGATGATATCTTTGTTGCTAAATTTTAGTCATTTGTGGTGATCTAATTTCTTCAATACAATGTTGAACAGCCTTGTCTAGGTGGTGACTCAAAGACATTAATGTTTGTGAACATCTCTCCTGATCAATCTTCAGCGGGTGAGTCACTGTGCTCACTCCGGTTTGCATCAAGAGTAAATGCCTGTGAGATTGGGACACCCCGGCGTCACACCAATGGACGTCCTACAGACTCACGCTTGAGCTATTTCTAATCTTAGATAGGATGAATATATTGTTTAACATATTTGTGGCAATCAAGAGCCAGGTCTGTATGGTTACTACAATAAAGCAAAAATATAACTTTAATTCTAACGTCATGCATATAGCTTGTATAGGGAAGAAGTTACTAAGTAATGTGCATTTAGTTGAAAAATCTCCCATTCTAATAGTTCCATTTGCAATTCTGCCGAATGCCATATATTTGTAGCATTACCTCTACTTTATTATCAGAAGACATCCTCTTCTCAGAAATTCAAAATATTATAGTTTCGTCAAACATGCTTAACGTTAATATAAGAACCAAAATATGGTTATGGTCATTATCTGGAGAATGTTTTAGAAATCAAATGTAATGAACACCTTGAAGCTCACTTGTCCTTAACCCTACTGTCTAATTTATTTAGAGTAGAACTCTATTTTAGTTAATGAAATTGTAAGTAATTTTATCGGTTATATTACTCCCCGACTTTTGAAAATTATCATTTTAATCTTTAAAATTATAAGGATTGGTCATATTAATTTTTAAAATTATAATCAATTAGTCAAATAGGTCTTTAGAATAAATAAATTTTAATAATTTCAAGGATTAATATGATAAGTATTTATAATTTTAGGAATTAAAATAGTAATTACTTAAAGTTGGAGATTAATATAATTAATAATTACAATTTTAGGAATTAAAATGATAGTTAATTGAATTTATTTATTTCACGGATTACCTTGCAACTTAGTGAAACTTGAAACTGATGAGACCTCCCATAGGCTAGAGATCTGTTATGATCTTATATGTATATAATATATTTTTTTTATTTTTCTCCTGACCATTTATGTTTAAGTTTTAGTTGTCAATTTCCCATATATTATACAAAAAAAAGCTATTATTATTCTTTTTCAAGTCGTGAAGGATTTGGAGACAAGCCATGCTTGAAAGTCTAATAGAGCTAGAAGTACACCTGAATAGAAGTTTGGAGGGTCTAAGGTCAAATTTGTGGGACTTCCAAATGGGTCCAAACTCCAAAGCACATGCAAATGTAGGGAAGTGAGCATAGCAGTTAGTTTTGTCTCTCAAGAGGATTTGGATGCCAGATTTTTAGGCATGAAACATTCTTGCCAAACATAAAATGGCAGCACTTGTTGTACCTCAAAAAAAGAAAATGGCAGTACATGTCAATCTATAATTGGGAAGATTGTAATTGGGAAAAAAAAGAAAAAGCAAATGGACAGAATATGTACTACATTTTACCTTTGTGAAAGTTCTTCCTGTTGCAGATTACTTGAAAAGTATTCAGTGCTGTAAAGGACACCATCATACATTTGCAATTCTGCTGAAAGTCATCTATTCATAATATTTCTCTATCTCTAGGCTCCTTCTCTTTGAATTAACATAGTAAATCAAAAACGAAATTTTTTTTTTATAAGAGAAATAGTAACACAACTTGAATAAAATCATGTCAAATTGTTTTATACAATAAAGTCATCCGGTCCATGACTTCATGGAGCATAACTTCAGTTTCCTGATATAATGATTTTGTTTCAGGTAGACTTTTCTTCGTTGCAGCTTCTAAAAGCTGTCCATGCATCAGAAATTCAATTTGTTAATCCAGCAGCTATTTGTAACATACTCCAATTTTGGAGGAGAAAAAGAGTATACCTTTTCAAAATTGTCAAACAATTTGTTAGCCATATCAGTTAGCTGCTGCTTATCATCCACTGGTGTTGCTGAGATAACCTTGTCAAAATCATAGTACATGAAGGTAGACTTGAGTCTCAGGTACCTCCTCACATAATTGAGTGTGTCTTCAGCAATCAAATCCGCCATTGCTAGAAGATCAAAGGCATATTTCTTAATCCTATACACGCTTCCTTTAACTCCAATATTTGCCATGTACAGTCCCTTCTTAATAAAAGAACGAGTCCCCGTTTTCTCATTTGCAATCTCTAAACAAAAATTAAATATTCACATCAAAAGATAAAAAATACAAACCATAATTGTCCCAGTGACCAATGAAACATCAATCAAATATGAGAGTAGTAAAATCCAAATCTCAATTCATTTTATTTGCCATGTAAATAAGTATGTAACTATGTATGTATGTATGGGATATAAAGCTTGTTGCACATCATTTGTGTACACATCTCTTACATGGGGGTATGTAGCAAAATCAGAATATAGGTGCGAAGAAAACAATGTGGAACCAGCTGTAGTCAGGTGATGTGTTTGTAGATGTGTGTGAATAGCATTATTCTTATGTATATATGCATATATGCAAGAATTACATATAGTTTGTGCTGTGTAAGAAAGCTTACTGTTAGTGACAGTTGGTAATGGCAAAGGTTCATCATACCAGAACCCATTATCTGCAGCTAGTGAAATCTTGTCATTGAATTTCCCTGTAAGAACTATAGAGGCAAGGCCTATTGCTGCTCTTCTTGTAGTCTGAACTGGACATTCTGATAATTCCTGTGTTTTGCTTCCCATAAATCCAACTATTTGTCCTCTCTTTTGGGTCCTGTGTGGATTTGGAAGCCATGTAATGGGAGTTAAAGTTTTGGAGACTCCATGCAAGTTTGTGAGAGGAGCCATGGTGAAGGAAAACTCAAATGAGTGAGAATTGGGAAAGAAAGATAGTTCATCAAAGTTTGGAACATAAATTTATGTCATATCCATTGGGAAGTGCTATCCACTGGTGGCCACCGGAAAGGATATACTTATTAAGGATGGTTTGGTAATTTCATTGCATGGGCTTTGCTGGGATGCTACCCCGTCGGCGGAGCCTACCCTTTTTGGGCCACTCCAGCCCAGCACAGAAATAATCACAAGTGTGGCATATGAACCTCCCATTTATGGAGACCAAAAAAAAGATGAACCTCCCATTTATTAATTTTAACTAAATTATTAACAGTTCTAATGTACGTACTGCACCTTAATCCCCTATATTTGGCTTTTCCGTAACTAAATTCTGAATGACGTTACTGATTGTTACGATTCAAGTCAGAAAAGTTCAATCTAAAAGACTAACCTATAAGGTGGGAAGAGTTTCATGAATTAAATACTACATTAAGTTCTATCTTTTATTCAATATGAGACTTGTAACATATAATGAAAGTAAAATCTAAGATTTTAAACTTGATGGACAAAAATTGACTTGAGCAATAATTTTATAGAGATAAACTTTTATTTATTCTATTTATTTTAAGATTATAATTACAGCACAAAAAATTGGATATAGAGGTTTCCTTTTTTTTTTGGGATAATTTTGTACAGAGATTTATTTGCATATCAGTTTCATTGTAATTAAAATTTGATCTTCCGAACTCGTTTTTTATCTAACAAAGCTGCAATCTTACATTTTGTGCGATTTTATCTTACGGACAATGAAAATGTATTCAGGCAATATCTTATTATTTTTGCATACCATTAAAGTGATTTACTTTTTATATTAATCCAATTCCTATATAAAATTTGGTCTAATTCATATATATATATATATACAAACAACAATTCACTATATGTGTGGGTCTTTTATATGTATAGGAAAAATGAAATTTTTACATTATTTTTTATTTTACATCACTTTTTATCACATTTTGTAATAGTTATGATTAAGTGAGAAAAAATAATTAAAAAAGTGATATAATTAATAATATAAAGAATAGTATAAAAAATGATATAAAAAGTGATGTAAAAATATCATAATTTATATATATATATATATATATATATATATATATATATATATATATATATATATGTGAGATTTTTAACATCTACACATTCACTCAGTGTTGTTTTGAACAAAATCTTCCCATAAGTTTATTTTAAAAACAACTTTAACTCCATGATATTTTAGTCTTTTAAATGTTTACACATTTAATAAAGAAAGTAGATAGTTATACTTTGTTTTAATGAAGAGAAAGAAAGGATAAATAGATTTATATAAATATATATATGTTGATATAGATATAAGATTAATCACTTGCATAAAATTTCCGGATAAATATTTCATTCTTATACAATTTTAAAAGTACGTAAATGATGCAATTTATAAATAAAAAAGAATAAAAATAATATAATTAACAACATTAAATTTACGTAAATGATGCAATTTAATGATCAAAGGTCAACTGTGTAAAGTGCTAATATAATAGATTCAAATTACGTAAATATTTTATATGATGTGGATCATTTACACCACTATAATAGATTATCAAATACGAAATATGGTCTTTTTAATTTCTATAAGAAATATAATTATTTTTTTTGTAAATTTTTTGGTGTTTGAAAGTCGCATTAAGTAACAGATTATAAAAATCAGATATAAAATTCTTTTTTACCGTTGATTTTTTTATTCATAAAATAGAAAATGTGAAGAAATAAGTTATAATTAGATGATAAAAATTTATAATATGAAATAATATATGTATAAATATATATAAATAACATTATTCATAGATTATTCATCTCTTATTGGAAATAAATGGAGAGATCCTGGAGATATTAGTTGTAGAAACGACATGATAAGCTTTAGGATAAAATTTAGGTATATTTTTTTATTCATTATATTTATTTCACAAATCAATTATTGATATGTGTGTATTAATAATTTTTCTCTTATTTTTAAATATATATATATCATAACTTGATTGATAAAATAGATATAATAATCATAAAAAAATAGATTTAAATTTTGTCCAAAGTTCTATAAATAAAAAATGCTTGGTACATAATACCAAAAATCACATCACCAGTAGGTGGTAGAACTACTCCCTCCAATCCAAATTAGACGTCGTAGTGGAGAAAAGAAAAATTGGTCCAGATTATTTGACGTGCTCACAAAATAACGAAGAATTCATCGTTTAGTTTCCAACTCTACCCTGACACAATACTCCACTTAAGACTTGAATGTAATTATTAGAGGAATGTGCAAATGGCATTCAACGTTGTCCACTAGCCTTTGGTTTGGTTATTAAAGGTAATCTACTAGTACTTCAATACTACTCCACTTTATACTCTATTAATTAGTCATATCATTTTCCGAAGCATTTTGGCACAATGGCATTTAAGATACTCTAATATTAAGGGTAATTTATTAAAAATGCTCATTTAAGGCTTGATTTTATGATTCTTAATTTTTGTGCATTTCATTAAAGTGACAGATAAAATGAACCGGATAAAATAAAATATAAGTGTATAAAAAATAATGTAAAAATAACTATAATCAAATGATAAAAAAAATCTATACAAATATAAAATAATATGTGTAAGTATGTACTTGTAGCATTATTCTATCTCAAATTGCAAGTTGCCCATATGAACGAGAAACCACGAGATTCAAGATTTTTGGCTGTTCCTGTCCTACAAATTTCCAAGAGAGTAAAAGACCATATTCCTTTGCTTATTATGCTTTTTCGGCTAATTTCAGCTAATTCTTGAAGATTTTTATCATTAACCAAAAAGAAAAAAAAAACAAATTGTAAACTAAATGATAAGAATTTTCATCAGATATTAATCATAACAAATTAACAATACTACTATCTGTATTTTTGTAATGGCCATTGTTCAGTGACCCACAAAAAGGAATGGCCCATCCTCCAGAGCTTTAATACAGAGCCAAATGTAGCATTTGTTGTGTGTTTCTATGCATGTCAACCTACCACGAGTCATTGAGCAAAGCTGACAACTAGCAATGAATACCATTTTCTTAAATTTGGAAGAATTCTTAATTTTATTGTTACTATTTTCTTGTAGAAAACAAGTGGGAATTATATTATATTTTAATTCAATGCATGAAAAACATGGCCATTACCATTGAATTGGCTAAGGCACGAGGCCCCAGCTAGATTAGAATTGTTGTATCATGTATACATCAATCGAGGTTAATGTCTTATTCAAAAGAATAAAAAAAAATAAGAAAAAAGTAAAATCAGCATTTCTTGTACAATACTACAATCTAGCTCAAATAATCATATTTCCTCCCAAAGCATTTTTATATATAATACCCTTTTTGAAGAAGCAGCAACAGCAGAAAGAAATGGAGGGCAAAGAACAGCTCAAAAAGTCCAAGGTTGTCAAAATAGACTCAAAGGAATCATGGGAACACACCATCTCTCATGCTACCAATCAAGGTCACCCTGTGAGTCTCCTTTGTTTTTTGGGAAGTCATTCAATATAAATCAGTCTGCTTTCATTTAATATAAATCTGGTTGGTTAAGGAACCAGATTAGTACAGATCTGCTCTAAACTATGTTTTTTTGTTTATATAATTTGCAGGTTGTGGTTCATTTCTCTGCTTTCTGGTGCGTCCCTTCTATAGTTATGAATCCTTTCTTTGAAGAACTGGCCTCCACCTACCAAGATGTTATGTTTCTGACTTTGGATGTGGATGAGGTTAAGGTAATTTAATTTCCACATAAACTCACATTTGTTTGTAAAAACTATGCTTGGTTTGGTGTTATATTAAAGTATTAAAATATTTAGTTCGTATACCACATATCTGCAATTTTCAATATAATTCATCTATTTCTGCGCCGTGCCTCTAATTTGCAGAAACGTGCAATGTTATCCAGAGGGAATCAAGTAAAGGGTGTCTACACAAATCCTTGCAAATTGTCTATTTTCGGATTTCAAACCCCACTTTGTGGTCACATGGGCCTTGTTTATATCAACAATCATAGTATAACTAATGCTTATCTCTAATCTAATATTCAATAAAAATATTCATATGGGCCCTAACTTATAATAATGAAATTATTGATTATAATATATTAAGTGCAACTTTTTTGCAGATAATCTTTATTTAGAGAGATTTTTGATTACACACAATTATATAATATCATCTTTATACACTCACAAAAAATTAGAGAGAAAAAAAAAATAAGACCCTCTAAACTCACTCATCATAAAAAACTATATTCTTTCTTTAATTTTTTGTAAATATATATAAAAATAACGTGATACAATTATGTGTAACTAAGAATTTTTCGTTTATCTAATGCATTCCGATCTACAATTGCTGTATGTAGCTCTTTGATCCCCTTTTTTTCCCCTCCAAATTAAAAGATGGGTTCCTGCTTCTAGCTATTGGCATATTGCAGATTTTTATAACTACTATTAATGAACAATACGATACTTCATGACCTAGATAATACCCTTAGTGATCCTTTTTGGGTGGTTTAAAAGGAAAGAATTCTATGCATAATTTCTAATTGACAGTCGAATTTATAGGTTTCTTAACTCTTAACCCATTTTGTTCTACTGCCATGTGCATTATGTGGCTCTATTTAGGAAGTTGCCTCCAAGTTGGAAATTAAAGCCATGCCTACCTTTCTGTTGCTGGGTGGAGGAGCTCCGGTGGATAAAATTGTGGGTGCAAATCCTGATGAAATAAGGAAAAGGATCGATCATTTTATTCACTCAACTCGTTCTTGCAAATCTGTCTGAACCATGGACATAAGGAATTTAAATAAATCCTAGAATGGTTATGATTGTAAATAGGAATCATTTCATGTATGTTTTCTATTCCAAGTAATAGTACTGGTTGTGCTGTGCTTGTTTCTAAATTGTTTGGTGTGGCCATGTGATAGTGTGGATAACAGGGAAAGTTGCTGAAGTGTAAATGGGTATTTTAGTGTGTTGAATTTCTTGAGAATGACAATTTTTCTCTTTTAATATGATTTCGAGAAATTCTTAAATTTTCTTGGAGTAAAAAAAAATGTATTATTCTGTATTATTTATTGAGTGATACCTCAGTTAAAATATAAAAATATTGTTAAAGTGAAAAAATAATAATGAGAAATTTTATCATGCTCCTGAAATACCATAAATATATATTCTAGATTAGATTTCTATTATTGATTTTAAACAAATTTACATAAATGTTAAGTTACCAATATAAAATTAATGTAGAGCTATTGGCATACCTTTTTGTTTATTCACACTCCCTCATTACTATTTTTAATTTATCTTTCCTTAGTTACCATTAAGTAATTTTTAAGTCAAATTTATTTTTGTTTATACTTCTTATATTATTGTCTATTCATACTTTTTATTAGTTTTGATTTCCTTTCTAATTTGATTTTTCTTGAATAAGATAATAAAATATATTTTTTAAATATTACTTACATGATAATGTCATCTCATAAAATCACAAATAAATTTTATTTTCAAATCATCTTTTAATAATTATATAATTAGATTATTTCAAATACCATCAAATAATTGTTTTTATAAACAAATATTATGCAACATTATTAAATAAAAATTAGGCTCCGAATTTTAATATTCTTAATTAAAATAAATTTATATTAAACTAAATATTAAATCAATAATTGATACCTTTTGTATCAAGTGAACATTTTGCATCTTAAATAGTAAACTTAGAATTTAATCTAAAATATAGATTGTCAATGTAAAAGTTTTTTTACATATCATTCAATTATGTATTGTCTCATCATAAAAAATGTTTTACTCTCATAATAACTATATCAAAAGTCACATATGTGATAATTATTGATTGGTTGAAGGTGTAATTTTTTTTACATAGAGAATATATCAAAATTAAATTCTAAAACTCAAGTTATAAATTTTATCTAAATAATTATGTAATTATTTCAAAATAAAATAGTACTATATTTTGCATAAAAAAATAAAGGACAAGACTGCAGTTTTATTTAAAAAATAAAATACATTAGCTATTATCTAATATACATCTTAAAAATTATAAAACCTAACCTAATAATGGTTGGTCACAGTTAATGTGAACTGCGATTTCAGATGAACTTTATATGCAATGTCAGGGGTTGGAAAGAACTTTACCGAACTATCACCCATGACAAAAATTATGTGATTAATTGGTCAAAGACCAATGTATATATATATATATATATATATAAAACCTATAGTTTTACTTTTTTTAAAAATAACATAAATTATAGTAAGATCATATTTTATTATTATTTTTAAATTATTTTTTATACATTGGATTTAAATTTTATTAAAGTGAAAAAATAGCATTAAATCCAATGATTAAAGAGGAAAATAAAGTTTGACAACCTAAAAAAGACACTACTAAGGGTAGTTTATGAAATTAACATTAAAAGTAGTTAAAGAGGAGTGTTGATAATAGACAAAAGGATATATCAATAGTCCTACCCTAAAATTAATAGTAAAAATTTATCATAATCCATATATTAATTGTGCTCCAAAACATGCAATAATTTGTCGGAAGTCATTAGTCCATAATTCACAGCATTCATGAGAAATTCTTAGGTCTTATTGGAACAAGAGAAATTATTTACTTTATATTATTGAATATGTATCATTTTAGATAAGTGAGTCATTAATGTATCCCATTCCCACTTAACATCTTTCATTTAAACAATATTTTTAATATTATAGTTGAGATGATACATATTTAATGATACCAAATAAGAGAAAATTAAGAATTTCTATAGTCTTTAACTACATTTTTTATGCTATTAGTGGTACACATTTAATAATATAAGAATTTCTCACCATTTATACACTTAGGCAGCTTTGAAAGTTGACCAAATATTTTGCAGGGACAAAGGTATTACTAAATTCTTCAAATTTGACTTATCTCAAATGATTAAGGTGTTAAATAAATTCTTTAAATATGGCTTGCCAAAAAATAAAAGAAATCTTATCTTTAAAAGATGTTTTGTCTACCAAAAATTTAAAGTGATTTATCAATGTCTATTGATTTGAGTAGAAAAGATTCGGATTTTACATGTAGTTTTTAAGTTCCATCACAAGATTTATGTATATAGAAATAACATCATTAAGAGAGGTCATTGTTTAAGTATTTGACTGTATTCTAAAAGATTAATCTCTCACTTATCAGATAAGAGAATACTCAAAAAACAAAAAACTCAAAAAAATTTATCCTAAAGTTGAATGTGATGTATTTTCACAATATAAATTATTAAAAAAAATATAACGGAACCATGGTGTTATTCAATGGATTGCATTAGGGTATGTAAGAAATGTATGAGTGTAAGTTTATGCAAATATCATTACTAAAATTGTATATATTAACTAAATGGATTGCATTAGAGTGTATGTAAGAAATGTATGAGTGTAAGTTTATGCAAATATCATTATTAAAATTGTATATATTAACTAAAGTGTATATTCTTCTAAATTTACGACATTCCAGTACTCTATAAAACTAAGAAACATAATAACATTGTAATTAATAATAGAAAACTCAAAACATGAAATCAACAAAGCCAATAATTAAAAAAAAACAATATATTATATTAAGTATTACTAACTATTAAGTAAAAAAAAAAAAATTTGGGGACAGCCATAATAAGTTCCGCCAACGCACGTAGGTAACCAGTACAAAAATTTACTCCCGGACCTATATTTTTGGGGTTAGGTTTTCCCAATTTGCAACAATTTTATTTTTGTTTTTTAAAATATTTTTTACGTAATGGTGAGATAATTTGACACTTAAACAAAAATATCTTCTAACATTATTATTTACATATATATATATATATAAATCACAAGATTAAACCAAAGACTACATGTTTATAGAATTTGATTTTTTTTACTTAAATTAACACGTGTTAATTTTCTTTGTATACAAAGTAAAAGTAATTATATATGAATCACAATATCAAACTTAAGATCACATGTTTATAAGACTCAAATTTTTTTTATTCAAATTAATACTAATTAATTTTATGCGTATACAAAATAAAAGTAGTTATTAAGTATTACTAACTACTAAGGAAAATAAAAAAACTTTTGGGGTCAGCCATAGTAAGTTCCGCCAATGCACCGACGCTTCGGGATCAGGTTTTCCCATGTGCAACATATGCGAAGGAAAAGTAGTTATTGCTCTCAATGATGCCTTCATCCTTCGAACACATCCACTCAAAACAAAACAAATATATTAATCAACAGGCAATATTTTAAAACTATAAAAGCCTAACAAACAAATTGTCTCTCTACCCCACTATGGCGACTTCAACGACAAAGATAATGAATAAGATTTTAGTACATAATTATAATTTTAACCTATTTAGGATTTTATCTTTATAATTTATTTTTTGAGTAACAGTCTATATATTATATACTTATTTAGTTTTAGTCTCTATAGTTAGAATATTAATCATTATATTATTCATTTATTTAAATTCTAATTTTTATAATTTTTATTCATTAAAATATTAGTTAATCTTTTCATAAAAAAATTAATTCTTATAATCTTTTTATTTTTTAAAGTATTGATATTTAAAGGATTAAAACTCAAATGAGTAAAAATATAATAATCAAAATTTAAATAGATAAAAACTATAGGCAAATCGACCAAAATGCCATTTCCCCCAAATTTATTTACCAATTTGTCATCATTTTCAAATTATTTATCAAACTGTCACTGATTTTACCACGTTGAAATTTTATATTATTTTTCGTTTCACGTGTGATGCGCCAACACGCGTGACGCGCCAACGCAGGATGCGTCACACGCATACGCACAAAAATGGGATGCGCCGACATGTATATCCCGGTTGGATGCGTCACGCGTGTTGGCGCGTGGATCAGATTACGCGTGTTGGCGCATCTGATGCGGCGAAAAATAATATAAACTTGTTATATGTAAAATATTAACTCATTCCACGTGAATTTCTTAAAAATTTGATACTTAGAACAAACAATTTACATCTAATATTAAAATTGCAGACATGATATTGAGGACATCGGTTTCAATTAGCTTTATTTATAAGCCAAGTATTTACTTACGATCTGTAAAGTAGTCGATGTGGGACTTTGTTATTAGCAAGACAAAGCGTTAAGTAAGATAATAAAATACGTTTGTTTGTGGGACTTTATATACAAAGTAAAGCAGTAAGTAAGGCAAATCAAAAACATATTTATTCGATGTGAGACTTTCAAAAGCAATATTTGGATTTGGATTTGAAAGGAAAATGCCTTTCTTACAAACAAATACAAAAGCATATTTAGATTTGTATTTGTTTGTAAGAAATGCATTTTTCTTTCAAATCCAAATCCAAATATGCTTTTGAAAGTCCCACATCGAATAAATGTTTTGTTGTACTTACTTTTTACTTTAAACTATCAAAGTCCCACATCGAACAAAATGTATTTTATTATCTTACTTACCGCTTTGTCTTGCTAATAACAAAGTTACATCGATCATTTTACCCATCGTGCAAATACTGCTTATAAATAAGTTAATTAAACTGATGCTCCTCAATATCATGCACTTCATCCTTCGTAGACATGTAAATCAGATGCTCTCTCGGGTGCAAAACAAGAATCCATGTAGAATGGATTAAGTATTTTAAAACACATATAAAAGCGTAAGTTTATATTATTTTTCGTTCTCGTGGGATGCGCCAACACGCGTGGCGACATTCCAACTAGACAACAGCGTACGCATCCACGTGAGATTTTACGCATCAACCGGGATGCGCCACATGTCTTAACGCATCCCACGTGGATGCGTCACGCGTGTTATAATTTATTTGGATGCAGTACGCGTGTTACAGTCTATATATTATATACTTATTTAGTGTTAGTCTCATCCCACGTGAAACAAAAAATAATATAAAATTTTAACGTGGCAAAATCAGTAGCAGTTTGATAAATAATTTAAAAATAATAGTAAATTGATAAATAAATTTGAGAGAAATGACATTTTGGTCGATTTGATAAGTACTAACATCTAATTTAAACTTTTTTACTTTTAATTTAGGCATGATTAGGAGCTATATGTTTTGGAAAAATGTACTTTCAGAAATTATATGACGTATACCCATTATTTAGACCAGTCAAAAAAATTATAATAATAATAACTTGTAAAAGTATGTGTAAGATATTTTAACCTTAACACTTTGGATAATAGATAATGAGGAGAATAGAAAGAGAATGAGAGAAACAGAAATAATTTTATTTGTTTAGAAATTTTAAAATGTATAGGAACAGAACAGAACACATGGAAAATTATTTTTTCCCTCTTCTTCTCAAATGTCTAACTTTTATTCCCTTCAAAATTGAGAGGGAATGAGATGAACACATAGGTAATTCCGTTCCGTTAATGAAATTTTTAAACAAATAAAATGATAACTATGTTTTATTTCATTCTTTTTCTTTTCATTATATTCCTACTTATTTTATTTCGTTCTATTAATAAAAAAATATCTAAACATAAAGTTAACGGACTCTTACAGGATTTAGGAGAGGCTCTACCGAAGTGAAATTTAGGCTTTGCTTGGATTTGTGGTAAACAATAGAATAATTGGATGAGATAGAATCAGATACGATCTTATTGTTTGAATTTTTAAATAAAGATGAGATGAAATGATATTTGATGGGATTTATTTCATCCCATATATCATTTTATATTTTACTTTTTATTTTCTTTAAAATTAAGGAATATGTAATGGGATGAGTTAATATAAGAATAAAAAATTTATAATATTTATCATTCTATTTCTTTTTATTAATGTTTTTAAACAAAAGAGTAATTTTTTTTTTTCATTTCATCATTAAATATTTAAACTATGAGAAGATATTTTTATTTCATTTAATTCTATATCATTTTATCTTGTTTCATTCACTAGTTGTATCCAAATAAAGTCTTAGGGGATCTCCATTAGGCTAGGGAAGGAAGGAGCTATCAGAGAATGTTAAATTTTTTTGGAGTTAACTTATTTTTATGTTTAAAACAGTTTATAATAAAAAAAAACTTCTTAATATTTTTTTTAAAAATAGGCGATTATTTCTTAATTTTTTTTCTCAAACATGCACAAAAACTTGAAAACAAATGTTCTAACAAAGTGAGCTAGTCTTTTTTTTTCCAATAAAACTAGCATTTTATTATCGTAACATAACACTATGAGCCCGTTTGATACTGTTGATACCAAAATTTATCCATAAAATTTTTTTCTTCCATGTAACTGATAATTGAGTGTTTGTAATACGAAATATTGTTGTCTTGTGCAAGTTTTATTTTATTTTATCTTTGTCTTATAAACAAATTGAACAAAAATGAAAGTTCCAAAAAAAAAAGCCCAGACTTCCTTAGCCTATTTCTAGGAAGAAAAAAAAGAAGGACGGAAGCAAAGATTTCAATAGGCACAGCAGGATGCATTCAATATGCTGCAAGATTTGATTGCAAATACAAGCAAAGTCAAGCATAAATCTTGTAAGAAGATAGCTACGCCTGATTTCAGCCACCCTATGCAGCAAAATATCCCCTACGTTCCCACTTGCAAAGCCAACTTGGGTTTCATAGGTATGTAAAAAGAAGACAAAGAACGAAGTGGAGGAAGTTTTTCTTTTTTTTGTTTCAGTTTAGGATTCTTCCTGAGAACTAATATAGCGTTGACAGTGAGAGATAATAAAGTTGCATTGAAAACTAGTGGATACTGTGGTATACCCCTTTATGTTTGGGTATATCATATATTTTTAATTTTATTTGTAATAATAGTATTTTTGTTGTAGGTTATTTTTTTTATTTTATGTTTTTTTTGTTTTATATTTTTTTATATACTATCACTATCACCATTGTGTCGACCACCGCCCTCGACCGAACCATCGTCTGGTCATCGTCCGTCGACCACTACCTCTAAGATTTTTTGTAGATTATACTATTCATTTCTCAAAAAATAAAAATTTTATAAATTTTAACTAATAATATTTATATACAATAAATTTTATAAAATTTTTAGTATATATAGTTATTTATGAAAAAAATAAAGATTAATATAATTTTAACGATATTATTTATATAATTATATAACTTAAAAAAATAAACAATATAACCTTAAAAAGGTGGTGGCCGATGGCATTGCAGTTGCATAATCTTAATCTGTCTATTTTTTTATTTTTTCTTTTAGACGGATCAACTTATCAATCTGCTAACCCATCCTAAAACAGAGTAAATTAACTTTTTTAACCTATTTTTTAAAATGAACCAATTTACTCTACCTTATATTTTAATGAATTAAAGACAAAACAAAGTTAACGGGGCAAGTTAACCCATTTTACCACCTATACTGCGGAGATGTGATGATGAACAAACATTACCTTTACAGATCAATCACCTAACAGATGACTATTATATAATTGTTATCACCCAAAAAATAAGTTCAAAAAAGTAAATTGATATAACTTTGTACAAGCTAAGGGTGATTAGGCAGTAAGCTAAGGGTGATTAGCCGAAGGAGGATGTAGCTGATGGATAGAAGAACACTCGGCTAAGGGTGGGATGGGCCTTGTTACTAGTGGGTCAGGATTGAAACAATAAAAAGCAGAAGCATATTGGATTGTAAGTTGATGGAAGACTAAAAAATTGAAGCTGTTATCAATGGATGCCACAAAACATGCCGAGGAAATAGGAGTTGAGCTGTTGAGGGGTAGCCGTTGTGGCCAGAACGGTGAAGAATCATGGGTAGGTTAGCCGTGGTTTAGTTGCTTGTTTTTAGGAGTTCTAGCTAGAAAAGTTGGCTTTGGTGAGGGTTAGAGTATAAATACTATTTGTACCAATTTATTTTAGACAGATCACAATCAATATAATTTTTAAACTTTGCTTATTTATGCTTAATATTTTTAGCCCTTTTTCTATATTGCTTTTACTTTGTGCAATTTATTTTTTGCAAGTTTATTTCCAAGCCAGTTACAGTTTTAACCTCAAATTCTTAGACTTCTTAAGTTCACCTTAATACCAAACGCTTTCTTTAGTGAGTTTGGGAACCCTTGCTAAAGGTTGGATTTTGCATTTAGTTCAAATCGCCTGTTTTTTATCAAAATCTATACGTGTTCATCGGCTGAATTCTTATTCGGCTGATAAATTTATTTCACACGTTAAACAAAATTGGCACGCCCGATGGGACCCTCTAAGGTGAGCAAATTGAGAAGTTTTCATCTCCCGGTTCAGATCACTATTGGCGTATGCACCTAAGGTCCGGTAAAAACCTTAGCAGTATGGATACAAGTCAACCTAGCAAGAAAAATGGGGGCAGAAAGACTTCAGAGGGAAGTGTTCAGCCTACTCTGGGAATACCTGCTTCACCTCAGCCAATGGGTACTTCCACACCTTCCACCACAACTGTTACTCCAGCAGTAGAGCTTTCTGAACAGCTTCAGCCGATAGTAATGTCCACCTCATTTATTCGGGACCAAATCGATCAAGGGATGAATGACTTAATGTATCATATGTCAAAGCAACTTTCGGAGATCGTAAAACCCATGGTACATAATGAGATGCATTTTGTTAGAGAAGCTGAACGAAAACAATCCAATGCAGGTGAAGCTTCAGCTCACTCAGCTATCGCAGGACCTTCTGTCACGGCGCGACAGAGTCGAGCCGGACCACACCCACGGTCCGGTCGAGTCTGGGCATGCCGCAGGTAGTCCCCATCTTCCAGCCTCCTCACCCTGACAGTGGAATCCAGTCAAGCTTATAATATGGGCAAGTACAAGTACCCAGGAGACCCCCCAGGTAACAGGAACAATTGGTTTGCCGTATCTGGCGCCTAGCACTTCTGTGATAGGTGCTAGTACACAGGTGGCCGCAACTGGTGGCCCTAATTTCTTGGCTGCTTCGGGTCCTCCCAGATATATTTATGATTATGCAGGGGAGTTACCCTGGTCCAACATCCCTCCTACTCCAATAGGTACCCCTGAGGGGTTTCCTTATGGGTAATCTATTCCTGTTAGAACCGATCAACCATGGGTTAATGTACCTCATGTGGCCCCAATTTAGCCGATTGCTCAGCCATGGGCGAATAATCCTCCATATCCAGGCTATAACCAAGGGGCAATTCCCATTTAGGATCAACAATATCAGGTGCCCCATCAGCTAGGGGGTGCTCCTATTAGGCCAGTGAGGCCGGTTCAGCCACCAGCCTGCCAAATTATCCGGTGACAGAGCCCTCGCCGATAGACCCGAAATGATAGCCGAGACTATGAGGAGACATTTTGGAATCCAGTTAAGGTTGCTGGACAGGCCTGTGTATAAGAAGCCCTATCCTGAGTGAGTGGATAGGATGATGCCTTTGCCTAGAGGGTTTAAAACTCCTAACTTTGCCATTTTCTCAGGTGAAGATGGTAAATCCACTATGGAACACATTGGCAGGTTCACTGCCCAATGCGAGGAAGCAAATCAGAATGAGTTTTATAAACTCCAATTGTTCTCCTTATCTTTGACTGGGGCGACTTTTACTTGGTATTCTTCCTTGGCCCCTAACTCCATACAAAACTGGACTAACATGGAGCGTTGCTTTCATGATAAATTTTATATGCCTCAGCCAGATGTTACTGTGGCTGACATGATGAATCTAAGGCAAATGGTGGATGAACCAGTAGCTGATTTCTTGGAGAGGTTCAGGAAATTAAGAAGCAAGTGTATCGTGCAACTGCCTGAGGTTGAATATTCTTCTATGGCTGTTAGTAACATGCACCCTCAGCTTAGGGAGAAGTTGATAGGGCAAGATTGCACTGACCTGAGTCAGTTGGCCTCCAGGGCCTCCAGGATTAAACAATACATCCTAGAAAAAGAGAGAAAGAGGTCTAACAAGAACAGAGGACCTCATCTAATTAGTGTAATTAATGTTGAAGATCCAGATTATCTATTAGATGAGTCAGCCGAGCAATCAGCAGATGTCATGGCTATAGAGATAGTGAAAGGAAAACTATATTCATGCCCAGCTTTTAGACCCCCAAAAGGAAAGGAGGTCCAAACTCCAGAAAATAGGATTGATTATTCATTCGACATTTCCAAGACAGACTAACTTTTTTATTATCTTCTGAAGGATAAATAAATTAGACTGAACGAAGGGCACCAAATCCCCCCAGCAGAGGAGTTGAAAGGAAAAAAATATTGTAAGTGGCATAATTCTTACATTCATGCTACCACCAATTGTATAATGTTCAGAAAAGCTATACAAAAAGCCATGAAAGAAGGAAGGTTTAAACTAGTCAAAAACGAGATGACTGTCATTACCGATCCTTTTCCCTCAGCTGAGGTTAATATGGTTTCTTTCTCTAGGGAGACAGTATCTGGCTCACCATCTAAAAGATGGAAACAGCCGATACGTTACCAGTGGAGACAAAATGGAGTGTTTGATGAGCCATATGGGGCTGGGAGAGCTTTAGCTGTGTCTGATCAGTATAAAACAATAGATCAGAGACCGTCTGTGTTCGATAGACTAAAGCGACCCCAGATAAATAATGAGTATATCAAAAAAGATACACCGGCTGAATACAATAGGCCTACAATGTTTGGCAGGTTGGAGAGAAATCACCCGAAAAGACAGGCTGAAGTCAGACAACATTCGGCAGGTTGTGATGTATACAGAGGCTCGAATGGGAAGACCATTCTGGTCCCTAGGGACAGAATAGACGAGATTAAGCCCAGGGTCTTTGGCAGATTGGATTTTTCAGGTGTGAGAAAGAATTTTGAAGAAACAAGAAAGCCTGCAATCAAATTTGGAGAAGCAACAAAGAAGGTTCCAAGAAGAAACATAGCTGGTAAGTATAATGATGCTTTAGCTAATGCAAGGTTACCCATGATGGACGAGACTCCTATACCAAACAAAGGTAAAAGAGTAGCTCGTTTCGACGTGGAAAAGGACATGACTACATTAAAGATTACTGTTGATGACCATATATTTGATACATTAATAAGCTTTCATTCTTAGTCATTTACACTCTCTATGTACTTAATTGATTGAGTTTTATTATGTTTTGTAAGTTTGGACTCAAATTGAACTTAATTGAATTTTTCAACATGATTCATATCTTACACTGTTTCTGTATTTGGGTCATATCTTGGGCTGTAGGTGGTCTTTGGAGGTGATTCTAGTGGCATTTGAAAGATAAGAGAGAGAGAGTTCTATAAATTTCATGAAGACCTCAAAGGCCTAATCACACGAGTAGATAACTCAAATTGGGATTGAAGCAAGAACTAGAGTGTTTTTCCTGAAAGCTTAACCTATGAGTACTGTTCATCACATATTTCAGGATAAAAGTTGTAAAATGGGCTGAAATTTAGATGCTGAATAGTTAAGACCAATATCTACAACTTTTATGTTGAACACTTTTCCAGAATCGGACTCCTTGAAGGTGATATTGGGCTTGGAAGTCAGAACAGAGGAGTTGTGGTGGCCTGGGCAAGAGGTGTTCAAGAATTTGAACGTATCTGGAGTTAGAGAAATGATATTGGACTCCCAAAGCCATTTGAAAGCTAAGATCCAGGCCTACAACTTTCATGAAAACCACTTGGTTCAAAAATGACGAATGCAATGACTTCAGAGCTGCATGATTTTGGAGACAATGAATCTCCATAATTTCCCACTCACCTAAAGTCATTTGGCATTTTCCACTCATTTTTCACTCATCCAACCACTAATGACTCAGCCCCCTTGTCATTTTATATCTCTAATCCTCTATAAAAGGGGGCCTTGGCAAATCATTAAGGATGTTAGGTGTTAGTTACCAAAATGATGTCATTTTGTTACTAGGTTTTCTTGTAGTAATTTTTCTTTGTTCTAAATTAAAGTCATGTTCTTCTTCTTCTTCTTCTTCTTCTTCTTCTTCTTCTTCTCTCTTTCTTTCTTCTTATCTATGAGTAACTAAGTTTCATTTTACTTGGGTAAAAGGGTGAAGCTCTTGGTAATAAAGTAAGGTTGGATTTATTCTTCTCTTGTGCTTAAATGATTTATATTTTCTGGTAACCATTATACGTATTATAATTTGTTTCTTATAATTTAGAAACCATCTTTGTAAAGTGGAGTTATTGATTTGTTGTAGATAAAATATTGGCACAATGAATGCTTTAACCCATTTATAAGTGGTGGTAATATTTTTAAGAAACATAATATAATTACGTATATTATTTTAATTAGACTTTTAATGTTGTATTTTTCGATTGAAACCTCCATGTTACGAGGATTCTAATTGAGTTATAAAAGGAATTAATTTTACCTTTATTTTATTTACCAATAGTGAATCTTTTTACCCAAGTAAATAATTTTAATTATAGTAACAAAATATTCATTTCACCTTAATTAATCTTCAACAATTCCCTGTGAATCGACCTCGGACTCCCGAGAATTTTATTACTTGAGACAACCTACACTTGGGTTCGCAATGCAACAATTAATCCCGAATCAAGTTTGTAGACTTGTTTGAAATTAAAAAGAGTGCATCAAGTTTTTGGCTCCGTTGCCGGGGACTTGATTTGAAGACTGAATTTCTGGTATAAAAATTTGTATATATACTAACATACTAACTAGTGGGGGAACCTCTCCCTTTTATTTTACGCACTAACTTAGTGGGGGAATCTCTCCTTTTACTTATTTTATTTTTTTGTAATTTACTTTCGTACTTTATTTTCTGCATTTTAATTTTTGTACATGGGGTAATTCTCTATTTTATTTTCTTGTACATTTTAACTTAGTGGGGGTAACTCTCCCTTTTATTTTTTGTACTTTATTTTTTGTATTTATTTTCTCGTCATTTTTTTTTTGTTTACTAACTTACTAACTCTCTTACTAATTATCTAACTTTTTACTTTATCTGCTTCTAACATTTTAATTTATCTCGTATACTAACTTTTTAATTTTTATGCTTATTAACTTATTTGGTGATTGGTTTATACCACACCTTTGTTAATATTTATTTACTAAGTGTCAATATATATCTAGTAGTTGGTTTATACCATACCTTTGTTAATATTTAATGGACAATTTATATTACTAGCTTGTACATTTTCTTTTCTATTGTAAGTTACTTGTTTATGCTTAATTGACATCGTGATTTAAATTCTGGTCGTTTGGTTAAAGTCAATCCAAGTACTTTACATATTGATTTGTTTGAATCACAATCACACACATTAAGCACAATGACTGAAAACGAAAGTGTGCATGATGAACATGAAAATCAACCGTTGCGAACTATGCGTGAGTATCTGCAACCATCTCGAAATTCTAGTCCATCATGTTTTATCTTTCCACTCAATGCCAACAATTTTAGATTCAAGCCAGGTATGATTTCTTTACTTCCTAATTTCCATAGTTTAGAATCTGAAAGCCCATATTTACATCTAAAAGAATTTGAGGAAGTATGTGCTGCTTTTCATGGTCAAACTTGCACTGAAGAGGTTGTTAAGCTTAAATTATTTCATTTTTCTTTGAAAGATAAAGCAAAAACTTGGCTTAACACTTTGAAACCAAGATCAATTGGCACATGGCAAGAAATGCAATGTGAGTTTTTGAAGAAATTTTTTCCAACACATAAAACTAATGCTTTGAAAAGACAAATCCAAATTTTTTTCCAAAATTCCAATGAAGCATATTTTCAAAGTTGGGAACGTTTTAAAGATTTGTTAAAATTTTGCCTACATCACGATTTTGAAAAATGGCGCACTATAAGCTTCTTTTATGAATGGTTAACACTGAAACCAAACAATTTGTGAAAACAATGTACAATGGTGAATTTCTTGATAAAGAACCTGAAGAAGCTTTAGACTATTTAGACCATTTGACTGAAAATTCTCAATCTTGGCATGGTACTAATCCTTCTGAAAATTCAATTAGATTTAACATTGCAAATGTTAATAAAGGAAAATATCATCTTAGTCAAGAAGAAGATCTAAATGCAAGGTTTGCTAGTTTGGCTAGAAATGTTGAAGTCATGGAATCCGGGAAAGTAAAAGAAATCAAATCTGTGCAAAGTGAAGAAATTTGTGGCATTTGTGATGAATTGGGATACTCAACAAATGAATGTCCAAAACTTCCTATTTTTAAAGAAGTTGTGTATGAGCAAGTAAATGCAATGACCAATTTTAAAAAGCCATTCACTTCTTCTTTTTCAGATACATACAATCCGGGATGGAGAAATCACCCGAACTTCAGTTGGAGGAATAGCAACAAGCCACAATTCATGCAACCACCACCTCCTCAGGTACAGCAAGATTCTCAAAATCCTCAGGGATATGCACCCTATGTCCCACCATATAAGAAAAACATTGAAGGAACATTGCATGCATTCATGGAAAAATAAAAGGCCATCAATAACCACAACAATCAAACCATGATTGACATAAAAGACATTCTTGCTAAACTTTCTTCTGCACTTGCTATTCATGAGAAAGGAAAGTTTCCCTCTGAACCTCAACCAAATCCCAAGGGTCAGTTTAGCCTAAATGAGGGTAGTTCAGAAAGTCAAAAAGTAGATCAAGTCAACTCAATGATAACTCTTAGGAGTGGAAAGGTTGTTGAAAAATAAATTCCTGAACTTTTTGAGAAAGATGATGAGTCAATTCCCAAAGATAAGGAAGGAGTTGATCAGCCACCTAGCCAAAAGGAGATCAAATCCTCGTCTTCACCCCCATTTCCTCAAGCATTAAACAATTCAAATAAAGTGAATCATAACAGTGACATTTTTGAAATCTTTAAACAAGTGAAGGTCAATATTCCTCTGTTAGATGCTATCAAGCAGATTCCTTGTTATGTCAAATTTTTGAAAGACTTGTGCACTGTTAAAAGGAAACATAATGTGAAAAAGAATACATTTTTGACTGAATAGGTAAGCTCCATTATTCAAAACAATAATGAGTTGAAATATAAAGACCCTGGTTGTCCTACAGTTTCATGCATTATTGGTGAACATAAAATTGAACGAGCTTTACTTGATCTTGGTGCTTGTGTTAATTTGCTTCCATATTCAGTTTATCGGTAACTCAACCTTGGTGAGTTAAAACCAACTTCTGTAACTCTTCTACTTGCTGATAGATCAATTAAAATTTCAAAAAGAATAGTAGAAGATGTGTTGGTACAAGTTGATAAATTTATATATCTTGTGGATTTTATTATCTTGGAAACTGAACCTATGGTTGATAGTTCTAAGTCAGTTCCTGTTATTTTGGGCCTCCCATTTTTAGCAACATCTAATGCTTTGATAAATTGTAGAAATGGAGTGATGAAGCTAACTTTTGGAAATATGACACTGGAGCTTAATGTTTTCAACATATGCAAGCAACCACAAGAAGTTTATGATGAAAAGGAAGAGATTGAAGAGATTGAAGCCATTATAGATGATCATCTTCAAATCAGGAGTTCTTCTGACCCATTAGAAATCTATTTAATTAATTCATTTAATTCAGCTACACAATTAGATGATGATGTTTCTAAAATATGCTCTTTGCTTGACTGACACAGGAAATGAAATACAAAGGAAGGAAGCCAAGATTTGAAGAGCTAAAATCTATGAATGATGATGCCTATGAAGTAGTACCCTCACTGGAACTGAAGCCATTACCTGATGGGTTGAAGTACACATTTTTGGGAGAAGAACAAAGCTCTCCAGTGGTAATTTCCTCATCCCTGACCAAAGAACAAGAAGGTAAGTTGATAGAAGTACTTAAAAGGCATAAAAATGCAATTGGATGGACATTAAAGGATATCAAAGGCATTAATCCATTAATTTGTACACATAGAATATATTTAGAGGATAATGCTAAAATATCTCAACAACCTCAAAGAAGATTAAATCCACACATGAAAGAGGTAGTTAGAGCTGAAGTTCTTAAATTACTTGATGTTGGAATTATCTATCCTATCTCTGATAGCCAGTGGGTAAGCCCTACACAAGTTGTGCCTAAGAAATCTGGAATAACAGTGGTTGAAAATGAAAAAGGAGAATTAATACCTACCCGAGTCTAATCTAGTTGGCGTATGTGTATTGATTTCAAAAAATTGAATGCAGTCACTAGGAAAGACCATTTTCCATTGCCATTTCTTGATCAGATTCTGGAAAGAGTAGCAGGACATCCCTACTATTGTTTTCTTGATGGTTATTCAGGGTATAATCAAATACCAATTACATTGGAGGATCAAGAAAAGATCACTTTTACTTGTCCCTTTGGTACTTTTGCATATAGAAGAATGCCTTTTGGTCTTTGTAATGCTCCGGTAACTTTTCAAAGATGCATGCTAAGTATTTTCAATGACATGATTGAGCATTATTTAGAGGTTTTTAGGAATGATTTGACAGTTTTTGGAAATTCTTTTGAAAATTGTCTTGATAATTTGAAAAAAGTTCTTAAAAGATGCGAAGAAAAAGGATTTGTGTTAAATTTGGAAAAATGTCATTACATGGTTACCTCAGGAATAGTGTTAGGTCATGTGATATCTTCTAAGGGAATTGAAGTTGATAAGACCAAAGTTGAATTAATTACTCATTTGCCTTTCCGAAAAACAGTCAAAGAAGTTCATTCTTTTTTAGGACATGCAGTATTTTACAGAAGATTTGTAAATGACTTTAGTGCCATATCTAGACCTTTATGTAATATTCTAACAAAAGATACACCATTTGATTGGACTCAAGATTGTCAGAAATCTTTTGAAAAATTAATCGGTCTTTTGACTTCTGCTCCTATCATGCAATCTCCTGACTGGTCTTTGCCTTTTGAGTTGATGTGTGATGCTAGTGATTTTGTTTGTTGGTCTTTTTAGGCCAAAGAAAGGAAGGTAATCCTCATGTAATTTATTACGCACGTCGAACTTTGAATAGTGCACAAATAAATTACACCACTACTGAAAAAGAACTACTTGTCTTTGTAATTTTTGCATTGGACAAATTTTGAGCTTATTTAATTGATTCGTCCCACGTTGTTTTCACTGATCATGTCTTTCTTTGTTAGATATTTAATGTCTAAACAGGATGCCAAACCTAGATTGATACTGTGGATCTTGTTGCTTCAAGAATTCAACATCACAATAAAAGACAAGAAAGGAGTCGAAAATGTTGTTGCAGATTATTTGTCAAGGCTGACAATAGGCTCATCTTTTGATAGCACACCTATCAATGATTCTTTTCCCGATGAATTTTTATTTTCTGTCAATTCCATGCCTTGGTTTGCTAACATTGTCAATTTTCTTGTAACAGGTAAGATGCCGCCTTAGTGGACACATCAAGACAGCAAAAAATTTTTGATTGAGGTGAAAAATTTCTTTTGGGATAACCCATATTTGTTCAAATATTGTCTTGATCAAATCTTTCGGAGATGTGTACCTGATAATGAGGTAAGTAGTGTCATTAAATTTTGTCATTCAGAAGCATGTGGAGGTCATTTTTCTTCAAAGAAAACAGCTGCGAAAATCTTGCAGTGTGGATTTTATTGGCCCACTTTATTCAAGGACAGTTATACTTTTTGCAAAAGTTGTGAAAGTTGTCAAAAATTGGGGTCCATTTCTAAAAGAAATATGATGCCTTTAAACCCTATCATTGTCATTGAAATTTTTGATTGTTGGGGAATTGATTTCATGGGTCCATTTCCATCATCTTTTGGATTTGTGTACATTTTGGTTGCAGTTGATTATGTCTCAAAATGGATTGAGGCGATTTCCTGTCGGCACAATGATCATAAAACTGTTCTAAAATTTTTAAAAGAAAATGTTTTGAGTCGATTTGGAATTCCTTGAGCTATCATCAATGATGGGGGAACACATTTTTACAATAAATCATTTGAATCTTTAATGAAGAAATATTGCATTACTCACAAAATTGCAACCCTTTATCATCCTCAGACAAGTGGATAAGTTGAATTAGCAAATAGGGAGATCAAACAAATTTTGTAAAAAATGGTTAACCTAAATCGTAAAGATTGGTCTTTAAGACTAAACGATGGACTTTGGGCTTACCGTACTACTTTTAAAACATCTTTGGGCATGTCTCCCTATCGGTTAGTTTATGGAAAACCTTGTCATTTGCCTGTAGAATTGGAGCATAAAGCATTTTAGGCCATTAAAGCTTTCAACTTAAGTCTTGATGATGCTTCCAAGTTACGCAAATTGCAATTGAATGAACTTGAGGAATTAAGAAATGATGCATATGAAAACTCAGAGATTTATAAAGCTAGAACAAAAGCTTTTCATGACAAATCAATTTTGAGAAAAACTTTTGAAATTGGTCAAAAAGTTCTGCTTTATAATTCTCGTCTTCACCTATTCCCTGAAAAATTGAGATCTAGGTGGATTGGTTCTTATATTGTCAAACATGTGTATTCTTATGGGGCCATAGACATTGAGAATCCTAGGAATGATATTGTATTTAAGGTCAATGGACAAAGACTCAAACCATTTCTGGAACATCAAGTTGTTGAGGTAGAATCCATTTCTCTTTCTAATCCTTGTTATGAGTAGAATTTATTTTAATGTTGTTTCTTTCTTTTTGTAGTTCTTTGTGTTCCCGGTTAAATGGCGGATAACGGTACTCCGTGACTCTCAAGTCAGTTTGTTTTTTAGTTTTCCATAATAACTGAATTCTTCTCCTTTTAAAATGGATGTCATTCTCTCAAATCTAAGAAAACATTTTCCTTCTCTCCCTTTAAATGCTCTAACAAAGGTCTATGAAGCTAGGTGTGAAAGACTGAGATTGTTAATGTATAAGGGCATCCCAGAAGATATACGCTGGATAATCGAAGCAAATGTTCGTTTAGCTGGTGAATTTTCAGATTCATTTGTCCCATACATGCCTGGTCTCGGTAAAAGTTCATTTTCAAAAAGGAGAAGAGCAAAAAGAATGAAAGTTTATTACAAGTGTGCACAATGGAATTGTAACACGCGATGTCACTCTTTGGGGATGGTTTCTGTAAATAGAAAAGATAAAATATTCTTCATTAAGAATGGACTGAGTAAGGAGTCATTAGATAATATCTTATTGACTCTTGAGACGCATTCTTATGGAGTTGTGCAGCGTGAACTTCTTAGTTTGTGGAATCTCTTCAAGGACGAGTAAGAGCGTTATAGTCTTGGGAATCTGACTCAAAAAGACCCTGTTTGCCAATTTATAAGAAAATTAGATGGGAAGCTTATCCTCGACTCATAGAAGGCGTTTAAGCCGTTTCTAGACGTGAAACCAGAGGAAGATGTGAGCCACAATCATAACAACATGTATATATTATCTTGTACATCTTCAAAAGAAAAAAAAAGAAAAAAAGAAAAAAAGAAAAAAAAGAGAAAAAAAAAGAAGAAAAAGAAGAAAAAATGAAAAAAAAAAGGAAAAATGAAATAATTTAAATTAAATAAAAAAAGGTGAAACTTTGGTTGTACTTGATCTTTAATTAGATTAGGAGCCCCCAGTGGCGTGGAGTGGCAGACCCGTCATTGACTCGGGTGGGGACCTTCGCACGCCGGTCGGTAAATAAGATTCGTGTGCCATGCTCAGAGAGCCGCGCGCGCAAGCATTCTCGTGTTTTAACCAAAGGCTCTGCTTGCGATGGACAGAAAGAAGCGTCCCGTGTTTGCATTCTTGCGTGACAATGCCTCTGAGCTGGATCCTGTGATTTAATGCCATGGGCTCTTCAGCGACCTCTCACTGGCTGTGGTCGTTGGTGGTAGCTGTCAGATTTACGCACTTTAATTAGTGGCATCGTAGCTCAATCCAAAATATCCCACAAGCGGGTGGGAGAAGAATGCCCAGATTGGCTTAGCCGTCTTGGTATTACTGCACTCATGACGCGTAGTATAAAGATCTGTCATGAAACCTGTACATAAAGGTATGTAATCATTTGTTATTATTATTTTACTTTGTATGATTTTGTTGAATTTTGGTTTTGGACAGACGATCCTTTAGATGGGATCCTTCGGGGGTTTCTAGACTTCTTTACCCTGATGGTTTTCTTGAAGTAAAAACAAAACAAAAAACAAACAAAAAACAAAATAAAAATTATTATTATTATTATTATTTTTAAATTTTTAAACTTTTCTGACACTAGCCAACCTACCTGTATACGAGCTATTATTACTTTTTCTATTCTCTTCCCTATTTAAACACTCCATTTTCTTCACTTTCCTGTAACTCATAATCATTCAAAGAGAGTGTGAGTGTAGAAATGGAGGGAGCTTCTTCTTCTGTTCGTAGATTTGTCAGTATCTGTGTATTTTGTGGGACAAGTTATGGGAAGGGCTTAGAGTTTGTAAATGCAGCAAGCACTGTTGGTAGAACACTTGCTGCGAGGAACATTCGTGTTGTATATGGGGGAGGTAGCATTGGGTTAATAGAGGCAGTATCACTTTCTGCACATATAAGAGGTGGTCAAGTTTTAGGTGTCATTCCTGAACCTTTCACTCGAAGGAACATCGTTGGAAAGACAATTGGACTGGAAATTCAGGTATCATCTATGCATGGACGAATGAATGCGATGCTTGAAAACTCTGATGCATTCATTGTCTTACTTGGTAGTTTTGGTACTTTGGAAGAAGTCTTTCAAGTTGTCTCTTGGGCCCAATTGAACATCCACCATAAACCCATAGGTTTGTTGAATGTTAATAATTTCTTTGATAATTTATTATCTTTTGTTGACCATGCTGTGGAACAGAAATTTATCACACCTTCTGCAAGACAACTCCTTATCTCTGCTTCTACTGTTGATGAGTTGATTAATAAATTAGAAGCTTTTATTTATGAACATGATCCAGTAACAGTTCAGATAGATTGGTCCGAAGGAAGCGGTGAAGGAAGCAAAATGAAAAGAAAGCCAACCAAGACACTCCAACTATTTAAATAATTACAAACTTTAGTTTTATTTATCATACTTTATTTCTAATTTATGTGAGGTTTTTCCTTTCAGTAATCACAGCAACAGGTAATATATTCTATCTTTTTTCCTATCTATGTTTTGACATTGAGGACAATGTTGTGATCTGGTTGGGGGGAAGGATGGTTGTAAAAAAAAAACCCAAAAAAAGAGTAATTCGAAAGTATGTTTAAAAATATGTTTATTGTGTTTATATTAAAAAAAACCTAAAAAAAAAATTCAAAAGTGTGTTTATTAATATGTTTGTTGTGTTTGTCATCAATTTATTAACAACAAAAGTAATTAGGGATGACAGAGTAAAGAGTAAACTATTTACTCTTGAGACGCATCAAAAATTGATGACAGAGTAAGGAGTAATTGGAGTAGAAACTAGTTTATGTGGAAGTAGCAATTCAAATTCAGGGAAATTTGCATGATTGAGTAAATTGTCTTCTTTCTTAAAATTCACATGCTTGGTTATGGATGTTGAATTGGTGGATTAAGAATGATAGAATTATGCCTTGTGAGATTTTGAGCTTATTGATGAATGGATTGAACATTTGTACCATTCTCTTCTTTCTTGTGTGAATTTCACTCATGGAATTGTTACTCTAGAACTTGCTTTGATTCTTTTTGAGACTACATTTTCATATGCATACATAAATATGATTGAGACATTTTTCTTGAAATAGCTATTTTAATCAAATGGTCAGCCTTGTTTAGCAGCATGTTGTCTCAATATGATATCAAGTACTCTTATGACTTCTTGGAAATTCTCTAATTCCTGCCAACATAAAGTATTAGAAATGACCTATTTTCCTTTACTTAACCCCTTTGAGCTTATTTGACTATTCTTTGTTTCGAACTCATTATGTGCCTTAAATGAAAAACCATGTTCTTACTTGACCTTAAGGAATAATAGAACATTAGTTTTGTCATTCGATAAGTTCTTGAACAAGTGTGGAGGTGTGTGTGCAGAATGGTTAAAAAAATGTATATATGATGTTCTTTTTGTAATAAAAAATAAAAAAAAATAAAAAAAATAAAAAAAAAAAAATCAAAAAACAAAAATCAATCAATCAAAAAAATTGTAAAAAGAATAGGGTCAACAAGGTAATAAAGGAAAGGAAAAAAATATGTAAAGGAAATTTGTATTAGGTGGAGTTAGGATGAATTTTCATGCTTGTTAATTGAACTCAGCTCTCATGTTCTTTTATTCTTTGGTGTTTAACTTGTCATATCTATATTACCTCTTCCTTTACCTTAACCCCATTATAACCCTGAATAAAGTCCTCATGATTTGTGTGTGCATATATTCTGAGTAGTGAAGAAGTAGAAGATAAGCAAGCTTATGGTAGTGCAATTTTCATGGGTTGAATTGAGTGAAATACCTACCTTTTAAACACTTTAGGGATTGAGAGTGAATCTTGTGAAAATCTATCATTCTTGACTCATGCTTTTCAATTGAAATATCATTGCTTGTTGATTTGAGAAGTGAAGATATGTTACCTCATGAATGTTTTGATTACTTGAATGATTGCTCTTCATTTTTAAATATTATTAGAAATTGAGTCTTTTAGAGTGTTTAGCTTTTGAGTCTGTTTTGTTTTTTTTGTAAGTGATCTTATGTGTTTTGCTCAGGAGTGCAAAAAGCTAAGTGTTGGGGAGTTTGATGATCACATATTTGATACATTAATAAGCTTTTATTCTTAGTCATTTACACTCTCTATGTACTTAATTGATTGAGTTTTATTATGTTTTGTAAGTTTGGACTCAAATTGAACTTAATTGAATTTTTCAGCATGATTCATATCTCACACTGTTTCTGTATTTGGGTCATATCTTGGGCTGTAGGTGGTCTTTGGAGGTGATTCTAGTGGCATTTGAAAGATAAGAGAGAGAGTTCTATAATTTTCATGAAGACCTCAAAGGCCTAATCACACGAGTAGATAACTCAAATTGGGATTGAAGCAAGAACTAGAGTGTTTTTCCTGACAGCTTAACCTATGAGTACTGTTCATCACATATTTCAGGATAGAAGTTGTAAAATGGGCTGAAATTTGGATGCTGAATAGTTAAGACCAATATCTACAACTTTTATGTTGAACACTTTTCCAGAATCGGATTCCTTGAAGGTGATATTGGGCTTGGAAGTCAGAATAGAGGAGCTGTGGACCGGGCCGGCGTGTTCGAATTGAGCGTATCTGGAGTTAGAGAAATGATATTAGACTCATAAAGTCATTTGAAAGCTAAGATATAGGCCTACAACTTTCATGAAAATCACTTGGTTCAAAAATGACGAATGCAATGACTTCAGAGCTGCATGATTTTGGAGACAATGAATCTCCATAATTTCCCACTCACCTAAAGTCATTTGGCATTTTTCACTCATTTTTCACTCATCCAACCACTAATGACTCAGCCCCTTTGTCATTTTGTATCTCTAATCCTTTATAAAAGGGAGCCTTGGTAGATCATTAAGGGTGTTAGGTGTTAGTTACCAAAATGATGCCATTTTGTTACTAGATTTTCTTGTAGTAATTTTTCTTTGCTCTAAATTAAAGTCATGTTCTTCTTCTTCTTCTTCTTCTCTCTTTCTTTCTTCTTATCTATAAGTAACTAAGTTTCATTTTACTTGGGTGAAAGGGTGAAGCTCTTGGTAATAAAGTAAGGTTAGATTTATTCTTCTCTTGTGCTTAAATGATTTATATTTTCTAGTAACCATTATACGTATTATAATTTGTTTCTTATAATTTAGAAACAATCTTTGTAAAGTGGAGTTCTTGATTTGTTGTAGACAAAATATTGGCACAATGAATGCTTTAACCCATTTATAAGTGGTGGTAATATTTTTAGGAAACATAATATAATTACGTATATTATTTTAATTGGACTTTTAATGTTGTATTTTCTGATTGGAACCTCCATGTTGCGAGGATTCTAATTGAGTTATAAAAGGAATTAATCTTACCTTTATTTTATTTACCAAGATTGAATCTTTTTACCCAAGTAAATAATTTTAATTGTAGTAACAAAATATTCACTTCATCTTAATTAATCTTCAACAATTCTCTGTGGATCGACCTCGGACTCCCGAGAATTTTATTACTTGAGACAACCTGCACTTGGGTTCGCAATGCAACAATTAATCCCGTATCAAGTTTGTAGACTTGTTTGAAATTAAAAAGAGTGCATCAACTGTAAAGAATGAAGATGCCATTAGGCCCCAACGTATGGTTAAACCACCGGCCGAGGTGGAACAAGGACACTGGTTCATTAATAAATATGCAAAAAGAAGAGACCTTGTGGTAAAGGAACCATGAGTGATGACGAGAACTCAGAAAAGAAGGGCCCAGAGGAATAAATCAGTACAGCGAATGAAACAAACCTTGGCCATGTTAGCTGAGGCAAAGAGAACTGACCGTGCTAAGATTAAAACTTCTGAGGTGGCTGAAATTCTAGAGGCTGCTTTTGGACAACAGAAGGAAGAAACAGTTGCTGAGGTGAGAAAACAGGAGCCAGTGCAGTCAGGAAACCAAGATTGTCTTAGAGAGGAAGAACAAGATTTCCAGAGATGATTAATGAGTTGGAGATAGCTGACTTTGAAGAGGTACCAGTCATAACAACAGAAGAACAGGTACCTCTAACAGTCGAGGAAATGAAAGAAGAACTCGGGTCAGACCTTCTGTTTGAAGATTCTGTGTTGAATTCTATACTAGGAGAAGACGAAGATCACCCCTCAGCTGAAACTAATGTGGTGGGGTTGATTCCTAGTGAGTTCTTGGCTCGGCAGGAGTAACCCGAGAAATTAGAAGGTGATGTGGTTACTGAGGAAGTTGAGTGGGTTATGTTAGCTCCTATTTCAGAAGAATCCAAAATGGAATTCCCTAAACCAACAAGGGAAATGACCAAGCATCTGAAGCCCTTATACATCAGGGCTCGGGTTAATGGTAAGACTATTAGTCGAGTTTTGGTGGATGGATGAGCAGTGTTAAATATAATGCCTTCAGCTACAATGAAAAAGCTGGGTAGATGTAAGCAGTATTTGATTCCCACGAATATGAAAATGACCAATTTTACAGGGGATGCCACGACTGCTTTAGGAATTTTGGAGGCCGACATCACTGTGGGGAGCAAAACTTTGAGCTCTGCCTTCTTTGTGGTAGACTCTAAGTCCACTTATTCCATACTGCTAGGAAGAGATTGGATTCATTCCAGTCAGTGCGTGTCTTCCACCTTGCACCAGATGTTAATGTTTTGGGATAGGGATAAGGTAGAGTCAGTGCCAGCCGACAAGAATCCATTTATAGCTGACGTAAAGATGGCTGAGGCTATATTTTATTTGCCCCGGCTGGAGCTAATTACTATCCCTGAGGGATATGAAGAAGGATCTTGGGCATCTTGTAACCTAACTACCGATGGCTTTGCTGTTAATGTCCAGGCCGATTTACGGCCTTTATGGTTATGTTTAGATGGATAACAAGGCCCAAGTAATTGAAGACCTGAGACACAGGCTGACATCCTTGGAAATTGAGCATAGGATTGGTACGACTGTGTCTATGGAGTCGAAGGAGATAGTGGAAGAAGAATGTTTGGCGGATACACCTAGGGGGCATGAGTCTGAAGAGAGGTGGGAGTCCCTGATCAGCAGGAAGATTCCTACCTTTTCAACTGAAGATCCTTTGTTGGATGTCAACTTAGGGACTGAACAGGAACCAAGAATGACAAGAATAAGTAGCTTGTTGAGCAAGGAAGAACGAAATCAAATGATTGATTTAATAAAGACGTATAAGGATTGCTTTGCATGGGACTACCATGAGATGCCAGGCCTATCTCGTGAATTGGTGGAGCATCGGTTACCGATCAAAGAATGATTTAAGCCCCACAAGCAGGCTACCAGAATATTCAATCCAGAGCTAATACCTAAAATTAAGGAAGAGATGGAATGGCTACTTAAAGCAGGTTTCATTCATACGGCCAGATATGTAGAATGGCTGTCGAATATAGTCCCTGTAATCAAGAAAAGTGGGAAGGTTAGGATTTGTACTGACTATAGAAATTTAAATCTTGCCACTCCCAAAGATGAGTATGTAATGCCCATAGCTGACATGCTTGTCGATTCTGTAGCCAAAAATGGCATTTTAACATTAATGGATGGGTATGCTGGGTATAATCAAATTTTCATAGCCAAAGAAGATGTTCATAAGACAGCTTTCAGGTGTCCTGGCGCTATTGGGATATTCGAATGGCTAGTCATGCCGTTTGGATTGAAAAATGCTGGCGCCACGTACCAAAGAGCCATGAATGCTATCTTCCATGAGTTAATAGGAAAAAACATGGAAGTATATATTGATGATGTCATAGTCAAATCCCATGATTTTAACCAACATTTAGCCGATTTAGAACAAGCTCTTAAGAGAATGAGGCGTCATAATTTAAAAATGAATCCTGCTAAGTGTTCTTTTGGTGTATCGGCTGGAAACTTTTTGGGTTTTTTGGTTCATAAGCATGGGATTGAAGTTGATAAAAATAAAGCCAAAGCTGTACTAGATGCCAGACCCCCTCAGAATAAAAAAGAATTGCAGAATTTGATTAGTAAAATTAACTTTCTGAGAAGGTTCATTTCAAATTCAGTCGGTAAGCTGAAAGCTTTTTCCCCGTTACTGAAATTAAAAGATGCTAATGAATTAGTATGGGGAGCTGAACAACAGATTGCGTTTGATCAAATAAAGTAATGTTTGGCTAGCCCCCCAGTGTTAGTTCCCCCAGTGTTAGGGAGACCGTTGAAATTATATATATCGACTGCTCCAGAATCAATCGGCTGCCTGTTGGCACAGGATCATGAAGATGGGAACGAAAGATCTATCTATTATCTTAGCCGATTGCTAAATGACCTCGAAACTAGATATACTCCCATAGAAAAGCTATGCTTGTCTCTTTTCCATGCCTGTACGAAGCTGGAATATTACCTCTTACCAAGGGAGGTTTAAGTAATATACAAAATTGACATTGTAAAATACTTACTACATCGGCATGTTTTACAAGGACGATTAATGAAGTGGGCTATTAAGCTAAGTGCATCTACATTAAAGTATGTGCCTTTGAAAGTGATGAAAGGACAAGCTTTAGTAAATTTTTTGGCTCAGCATCCTTGTGTAGATGTTATAGATCCTTTAGCTGAGGTGAGCCATTGTGTTAACTTGAGACCTTGGGTATTAACTTTTGATGGATCCAGAACTAACAAGGGTGCTGGGGCTGGAATCACAATTACAAGTCCTGCTGAAGAAAGCTGGAAGTTCATGCATCAGTTGAAGATAGGATGTTCGAACAACCAACCTGAATACGAGGCTTTAATATTAGGGTTAAAAATTCTATTATCTATGAAAGCCAAATACATCTAGGTTATGGGAGATTCCCAGTTAGTTATAAAACAGCTAGCTGGGGATTATAAATGCACTAACCAAAATTTGGTAGAATGTCATGAAACGACTAGCAATTTGTTAAAGCAGTTTGCCGATGTAGTGATAATACATGTACCCAGAAGACATAACGAAGAAGCAAATGATTTGGCACATCATGCTTCTGGTTATAAGGAAACCTTTAAAGATGCTCAGCTTGTAGATAATCGGCTCAAGGAGTTCTTTATTGGAGCAGTGGATACAATTGATGACTGGAGAGCTGAGCTAACAAGGTATTTAAAAAAACCTTCTTCTGCTTCTACTTTCCAAATGAGGTAAAAAGCCTTAAAATATACCTTGGTGGATGAAGAACTACATAAAAGAGGATTGGAGAGAATTTTGTTAAAATATCCTAGTAAAGCTGAAACCTTGAAACTTATGGGGGAAGCTCATGAAGGGATATGTGGTTCACATAGGTCAGGGTCTGTGATGCGTTGGCTAATACATAGGTACGGATATTATTGGCCAACCATCAATACAGATTGCCATGCTTATGCCAAAGGGTGTGAAGAATGTCAAAAGCACGGGCCAATTCAGAGGATCCCAGCCGAGGATATGCATTCTGTTGTTAAGCCTTGGCCTTTCCGAGGATGGGCAATGGATCTAATTAGAAAAATATACCCTTCATCTTCCAAAAGACATTCATTCATTATTGTTGCCACTGATTATTTTACCAAGTGGGTGGAAGCCTAGCCGATGGTTAATGTTACCTAAGCCGATGTTATCAGGTTTATCAAAAATAAAATTATCTATCAGTATGGTATTTCAGAAACTATTACAACAGATCAGGGCACAATGTTCACAGGAGAAAAGACAGTTGCCTTTGCAAAAGAATATGGTATCAAGTTGATACAGTCTTCACCTTATTATGCACAGGCAAATGGCCAAGCTGAGGCTACAAACAAAATATTAATCAACTTGATTAAGAAGACCGTGGAAGACAAACCTAAAAGATGGCATGAAGCGTTAGCTGAAGTTCTTTGGGCTTACAGAAATTCAAAGTCTACTGCGACGGGGTTTACCCCTTATTGGCTGACTTATGGTCAGGATGCTGTGTTACCATTGGAAATCAATGTAAAATCATTGAGGATAGCCAAACAACATTGTTTGACTATAGATGAATACCAACAAGCCATGTTCATGGAGTTGGAATCGGCTAACGAGGACAAATTAATGGCTTTAGAAAATATTCAAAAGAATAAAAAGAAAGTGGCCAAGGCATATAATAAACATGTCAAAATTAAAAGTTTCGTCGAAGGGGATTTAGTTTGGAAAGCCATTTTGCCTTTAAAGGCTAAAGACCCAACGTTAGGAAAGTGGTCGCCAAACTGGGAAGGACCTTATATAATTAGTCAAGTTATGATTAATGGAGCTTATCGGCTAGTTAACATGCATGGTGAAGAGATGGTGAGAAGCATAAATGGAAAGTATCTAAAAAACTATTATCCTTCGATTTGGGGTAATTAGAAGGAAAGGAGTCGGTTCAAAATATCAGCTACAAGCCAGCCGATTAGCTTTTTCAAGATTAAGACTGGTAAAAAAAAAAGTTCATGGATTGGCAGGAGCAGTAGCTGGTTGGTCAGAGTCAGGTGCTTGAGTTAGATCAAGAGTTGGAGCATCAACTGAAGGGGGTGGTTCAATAAGACTAGCAGCAAAAGAGGTGACTTGATCAACTGCAGATTCAGGGGCAGGAATGACTTCCACTTCTGGTTGATTGATTATTGTATCAGCCGAAGATGGTGCCAACGTCCTCTTTGCCTCGGCTAGGAGTTCTTTCAAACTTGCCCAAACTTCCTTGTTAAGGAAAAGTCCACGATCCGCAGTGGTTAAGTCCTCTTCAAAAGCGTCCTGTTGCTGTAGTAAAGGAATTATCTCGACATCTAGAGCGGAAGACTGATGATACAATTGCATCTTGAAATTAGTGCTAGAAGTTAGTTTCTGAATGAGAATTGCCAGTTTAGGCTCCGTTTTGGCAATCTCTTTATTGATTATCTCCCTCTCAGCAATCAGCTCGGCTAGGCGTTTGGACATTTTGTCCTTTTTTCTAAGATCAGCTTTCTTTTCAGCTTCAGCTTGTTGAAAGGAGGATTGAAAATGAAGCTTCTGGTCTTGAAGTTTACCCAGCCGAGCAAGATCCTTAGCAGCTTGGTCATGACGACCCTTGAAAACTTGGAAATTATAGAACACTTCACCTACTTGAACGACTATATGGTGGAAGATAACTCTCTGGTTTTCATCAGTATTCGATGATTTAGCAAGCTTTGATAGTGCTATCCGAAGGTCAGTAATTGTGCGCTGTTCCAATGGGATATCTTGATCAAGCAAGGTTTCCACAAAAGACAGACATTGGTCTGAAGGAGAACTCGGGTCCACAACAGCCTTGGGAACCGGAGAAGAAAAATGTTGGGCCAAGTCCTCCTCAGAAACGAGCACATCAGAGGCTTGGGTTGTTGGGGCATGCAGCACAGGAGCTGGAAGAGTTGACTCATGTTCCTGATAGAGTATAAAAATAAGTTTAGTTGATAATCAGAAAAAGGTGAAAAATATTAGTTGGCTTAAAAAGTTAAGGGGATTACTGGTGTCGGAGGAAATCTCGAGGGGGAAGGTCTATGAGAAGCAACTTCTGGATGAGTCTCGGGAGATTGTTGATAAGTCTATCAGAGCAAGGTAAAAGGAAAAAGTGTTAGAACCAGGGATTTATAAGAGCAAGTTTTAAAATCATATACCTTTCTTAGTTTCTTCCTCTTATGAGCTGATTGTTGAGCAACGGGAATTGATTGTTCCCGAATAACAATCCCTGTTTGCCTAGATGAATGCCTAGTAGGCTTAGGGCGAATAGTTTTGGAAGCAGGAGTATCTCCCAGTGTTTCAAGATCTATGGTCATTGGTTGAGAAAGCCTTGAAACATAAAGACATTAGAGAATGTTGAAGGCAGCCAGTGCTTAGAAAAATGGATTTAAAAGTACTTGCTGCATCGGCTGTAGGTCTGTTTCTTGAGGACTTGGGTTTCCTGGATGATATGGGCTGAATGTTGATAACAGGGTGATCCATGCCTCCGATGATCAGTTTTGAGAGGTAACTGGAAGTGGGAGCAGAAAAAATCTTGCTTTGATACTGAAGGCCACCAGTTGGTAAAGGCTGATGATTCTCCAGGAAGTTGCCTAAAAGGTCTGAACTCAAAAGCATTTAGTTTTTGCAGGTTCTGCTGAGTCAAAGAGACCACATTCTTGTCAGATAATGTGGGTTTTCCAAAAGCGGTTGCCATTGATTGGTAAGCCAGAGGGATGTTCTGAAGAAGTCCAAATTACCGAGCCAAAAGGTGTGGGTAGTAAAATTCGGTCGATGTTTTATTATAACGACTGGTTGGCTTTACTCCACACATCAAGTCTCTAGCCGATAACACACTACCCCAGCATAGAGAAATATAGTTGGCCAGCTGAGGAGCAGGAGAGTCCACATGGGTGTTCATCCAGAGAAGACTGTGGGGTCTGTCGGCTAAAGGGAAAAATTCTTTTGCGTGCTAAATGGAAGTAAAAAGTTTAGTCGCAAAATTAAAGGCTGAATGTTTGACAAAGGGAGTTGTTTTCAAAACTCGACCTAAAGAGTTTGGAATCGAGGAAGAAGAAGCAAAACTCTTATGAGATAAGGGTATGAATTCCGGGAAGTAAAGAGTTACCCAGAGCTGGAGAAACCAGAGAGGTCCTGCTACATTGTCTAATTTCTCATTGTTTTGGAGTCTAGAAACCATGGTGAAAAGACTCTTGTACAAAGAGGAAAGAAAGAGAGTACCTAAGGCCAGAGGTTTGCCAGAAGTAACTAAAGAAACAAGATGGGATATCTCTAGGACTGCTGCGACAGAGCTAGAGCAAATAAAATATTTGCAAAATCAGTAAAGAAAGAAGGCTTGATGTTCTCCATCAGACACCTGATGAGAAGTTTTGGCAATGGAAGACAAGAAATTAGAGTAGGAAGAGGTGTTTTTAGAAAAGGTTACCTTCAATGCTGGATAGGAAAGTTCAAAAAGTGAATTTAAATCTTCACCAATTATTGGAAGACCGGTGATAGCTGCCACGTCCAACAAGGTAGGGCTCATGATGCTTGAAGGAAGGATGAATCCGTTCACAGAGGTAGACCAGAACCCTAGGAAGCTAAACAGAAGGTCAAGATTTGGGGGAATCTCATGTTGAGAAAGCATAATGATGTCGTAAATTCCCCATGTTTTCCAATCTTCTCCTCGGCTAGTCGAAACTCGCTCACCAATCCAAGATATCGAGGAGCAAGGCGAGGCCAGTCCGAAGGTCATTAGGGCACTTGTTGATAGAATACCAGTTGGCAGTAATAGGAAGCTCAAAATGTCTGGGATACAAGTGATGGTCAAGAAAGATCTTGCCCTCGTAGATGTCAGAGGTACATGGGGTTATGGTGAAGGAATTCAAAAGCGGAACAAGCGTGCGGAAGCTTGAAATCTTGTCCTTGGTTTAATGGTTGCTTTGGTGTCTTTGAAAGTCGAATCAGATGAAAATGATGAAGAATCATCATCCCCATAAGAGTAGGTTTTGTTTTGGGAATCAGAGATGTCAAACATGATCGAAGAAATGAGGAGATAAGTTTGCTAGGTGCTTTGAAGAAGAAAATGATAAAAGTAAGTCGACTAAAGAAAGTTTCAGTTGAATTTATAATTATTCCGTGAAGGAATGGTAATATTTTTTTTGATCGTTTGATTTTTCAGCCAGGCATTAAAAGATAAAGTGGGCATTGAATTGGGCACGGTGCTCGAAAAACCTAGCTACATTTATTCAGCTTCCTAAAATCAACTGAAAAATGTAAGGGACAGTTGTTATCACCCAAAAAATAAGTTCAAAAAAGTAAATTGATATAACGGCTGGCTAAGGGTGATTAGCCGAAGGAGGATGTAGCTGATGGATAGAAGAACACCCGGCTAAGGGTGGGATGGGCCTTGTTACTAGTGGGCTAGGATTGAAACAATAAAAAGCAGAAGCATATTGGATTGTAAGTTGGTGGAAGGCTAAAAAATTGAAGTTGTTATCAACGGATGCCACAAAACATGCCGAGGAAATAGGAGTTGAGCTGTTGAGGGGTAGCCGTTGTGGCCAGAACGGTGAAGAATCATGGGTAGGTTAGCCGTGGTTTAGTTGCTTGTTTTTAGGAGTTCTAGCCAGAAAAGTTGGCTTTGGTGGGGGTTAGAGTATAAATACAATTTGTACCAATTTATTTTAGACAGATCACAATCAATATAATTTTTAAACTTTGCTTATTTCTGCTGAATATTTTTAGCCCTTTTTCTATATTGCTTTTATTTTGTGCAATTTATTTTTTGCAAGTTTATTTCCAAGTCAGTTACAACTTTAACCTCAAATTCTTAGACTTCTTAAGTTCACTTTAATACCAAACGCTTTCTTTAGTGAATTTGGAAACTCTTGCTAAAGATTGAATTTTGCCTTTAGTTCAAATAGCCTGTTTCTTATCAAAATCCATATATATTCATCAGCTAAATTCTTATTCGACTGATAAATTTATTTCACACGTTAAACAATAGTTAACATGGAACATGTGAAATAAGCGAAGACCGTTTCATTTCTGCTTTGCCACGCAAAATACTCTGAGACACATTATTTTATTATTCGTATAACAAAATACACTTCCAATAATTTTTTTTCAGCAAATGTATGTACAAGTAGTACTTTGCTTAAAATATAGTCTCACGTTCTGCTGAATCAGCTCTCTCTCTCTCTCTCTCTCTCTCTCTATATATATATATATTCTCACGTAAAAGCAGGTCGAAAAATACTCTGCTCAGCATGTGGCATATGCTATGTCTATATAAAATAATATTATAAAAATAATTATCAAAATGTATTAATACGAGTAGAAAAAATTAAAGTATTTTAATTATGTGATTCTTAATTTAATTTTAAAATTTATATATTTAAAAATAATATTACTAAGAGAGGTATATATTTAAATATATGATTATATTTTAAAAAATTAGTCTTCTTATTTATAAAATAAAATATTTTAAAAAAAGAATATTATATTTACAACCAACATTCAGTTCAATAAGAAAATGGATAACCCTCTTTTAATGAATTTAATTTTTGTTATTTAATCATGTTATTTTTTATTTGTAATCTCGATATTAAATAATTTCAATTTGTTTATTATTATAATAAAATTATTTTAACGAACAATCGTTGGTATTACAACTCCAAACAAAATTTACCCACAATATCATAATTCAAATCTTAAAGTAATAACAATTATTTGCACCCAAAAAAAAATTCTGTAATAATTTCATTTTTATTTTTTGAGTTATTAAACAAAAAAAGTACCATTAAAGAAGCTAATCAGTATGCAAAACCCCAACTAAGCCTACAACTTAGTAGGAAACTAGGCTTGAAGCTAGAAGTAGAAATAGGTCAAACGAATCGTTAGGAGTTTATGACCTAATTTATTTAAAACTTAATATGACCTAACTCGTTTAATAAAAAAAATAAGTCAAGACTTTTTAAAAAATCTATTTAGTTAAACAATTAGACTTCAAGCTTTTGAAAAAAAAAATTTAAGTTTATTAGGTTGACCTATTTAATTATATATATATATATATAATTTAATATATATTATAAAATTTTAATATTTATATAATATATTTAATTTAATAAATAATATAATATTTTTTAAAAATTTAAGTTTGTTAACTTATATAAAAGCCTAGTTCATTAGTTTATAGGTTTGTTAGTTTATTTAAATGTCTTATTGTAAAATATACTTTTAAATAAGTTTTTCGAGCAGACTAAACTTTTAAAAATGTAATCCAAACCTTAAAAATTAGTCTATGTCAAATAAATAAGTCTGACTCAAACCATAAATTTAAAAAATAGATTAATTCTGTTTAAAATAAAGTCTAACATAATCTGACTCATTTTCATTCTTACTTTAGGCTTATGCCCAAGCCTAAGCCTAAGAAAGCTTTCCTTTCCTAGAGAGCCCAAAAGCACTTTATTGGTTGAAGAATGAAGAGGAATAAGGATGTTTAAATTCAATACAAATAAAAAACCAAACCAAAAATTGAATAAAAAATTGAAATACAATAAAAATCAAATAAATTTGAATTCTTTAGGTTTAATTTTTGGAAAATTGATTGATTGGATCAATTTTTTGTTTTAATTTTAAAAAATAATTCAAAATCTAATCCAATTTAATTAATATTATATAGTATATTTATTTGTTATTAAATTTATATTTATATTTATAGTAATTTTAATTTTTCATATTATTTTTATTTTATGTGATCAAATATATTATTTTAAACATGAAAAATTAGTTATTTCTATTTTTTTTTGTTTCTTTTACTTTTTTTTTTCTTTTTAATAGTTTAAATTATTTTTAACTCATAATATTTTATATTTTAAAAAATTTAATCAAATACTGATTAAACATATTCAATTCAAACTAATTTAAATATATTTTAATTTAATAAATTTTGAGAATATAATTAATTAAATTCAACCTAAATTAATATAAATAATATTGATTAAGTTGATTCACTTTGACTCCAAACTAATTCAAACCAGATCCCGAGCACTCATAACGAGAATCAGCATTTGGCACCAATTTTGCAATTTCCTATATGTCACATCACATTGATATCACTCACTCTCAGATTCCCCTTTTCGAAGAAAAAGAAAACCAAACCCCTCTTTTTCTCTCAACCCTCAAACGTGCACCCACCCAAAATTCCAAATCCCCTCCCTCACCCTGCTCGTTTCTCAGGAAAATCAAATAAATAAAAAGATTCCCCCCCTTCACGCCGGGAAAATTTCTTTATTTTCCGGGAAAATTCCACCGCGCAAGCCATGGTTTCCCCGGAAAACACCAATTGGCTTTTCGATTATGGCTTGATCGACGATATTCCCGTCCCTGATGCCACCTTCACCGTCCCTCCTTCCGCCTTCACCTGGCCCCCACATCCCTCCAGTGTTGGGTACTCACATCATTTCACCCAATTTCCCCCTTTTTTTTTTCCTCCTTTTGTTGCTGCACTCTCTGATTTTGTCGTATGTTACTGGTTCATGATTAGGGTTTTTTTTTTTCCTTCAGTTTATGTTCTTGCTCTTGTGGAAATTTTGGTGTGTATGCTATGCCTGATTGGTTTTCTCTTGTAAATTTTTAATTTTTAGTGTTGATGTTTCATTTCTTAGCTCAGAATTGGTACAGGTTTGCAAATTTTACGTGTTCATGGAAGAAGTGTGCTATTTGGTTTAATTCGGTTTAAAATAATCACAAATAGTTGAAGCAGTTTTCGCTATTATGCCAGGATTTGTTCAGTTTTTAATGTACTTGGGTCTATAAATGTCTAGTAGAGCTTGAGCAAGCTCGGAATCAATTTGGATATCCTCATGACATTCTTGGTCATATAAGTTTCATTGCTGCTGCAGCAGCTTTTGCATTACTTAATAATTTCTTAAAACTTCTATTGTGCATATGCTTCTGCATTTGATTGTCTGTGCAGCCTGTTTCAAGAACCGTTGTTTGTGTTGTAAATTGTAATCATTCTTTCTAATTGACATTTAAGTTGTTTGTGCAAATTGACAACCCCATGCAATTTCAGTGGTTGTTCTGAGCATGCAGTTTTTCATGGATTGTAGGTTTTGGTATGAGAATGGGAAATAATTATACCAGACCAGAGTGTTGCATAATATATTCTCACCCCATATTATATATTTACTAACTTGCACTTCTTTTTGATGATACTATCTGCTCTTAGTGTTGAAGCCGATGGCCCACTGGGGGATTCTGATGGTCTAAACGAGCCTGGTTTGAAGAAGAGGTACGCAGTTTTATTCCCCTTTCTTTTCCCATTAAACAAATAATTTAATATTAATGAATAAAAAAAAAGAACAAATAATCAACATGTGTAGTGTAGCCACTTAGCACTTAATTTGTTTTATTTCCTAATCTCTATTGTTTGGCTTGTGTGGTTTAGACTTAGATTATTTACTGTACAATTTTGTTTTCTTTCTTTTTATGCTGCAGTAACAATTGAAGACTGAAATCGGAAGGCAGCGTAAATTGTTTGAATAATTTAAATAGAATTGCTACCTATAGGTTGTCATCAATTAACAAACAGCTGTAAAGTAATATAAATGAGTCAAATGGCAATACAACATGGTTTGTAAAGTGGGGCTGATAAGTGCTAGTGGCGTTAGTACAACAGCATCAATAAAGAAATTGCCATGCCAAATCCTATTGCTTAAGTATGACATTACTTTATTTTCCCGTTTTCTTTAGCCACTTTTCCTGTATCTTCTTTCCCTGTCTAAAAGCCTTGATTGCTCTTTGTATGTTAACACTTAAACCTTAAAGATGAGTGGATCCAGTCCAGATAGCTTATTCTTGGAAAAATTATCCCATGTCTCTTGTTCATTCCTGTTTCAGGGGTAGATCTGATTCATGTGCTGCTTCTAGCTCTAAGGCATGTCGGGAGAAGTTGCGGAGGGATAGGCTGAATGACAAGTAAACACCTTAATCCCCGCCATCTTCTCTTTGTTTATTTCTGTTCCCCTCTTGGGTTTGTGTGTAAATTTGTTGCTGGGGCATGTACCTAATATGATTGACATGATAGGTTTGTTGAATTAGGCTCCATCTTGGAGCCTGGAAGGCCTCCCAAAACAGACAAGGCTGCTATTCTGATTGATGCTGTCCGAATGGTGACACAGTTGCGGGGTGAAGCCCAGAAGCTGAAAGACTCAAATATGAGTCTTCAAGAGAAGATTAAAGAGTTAAAGGTGAAGCCTCAATTTATATTCAATAATTGTTAAATTTTCGAAGATGGAAGGACTTGTTTGGAGGTCTTTATTCTAGATCATTTCATTTTCCTCAAGTTTTCTGCCTTTAAAAGTAAGCAAGCTGTGACTAAAAAATCATGTAAACTTATAAAATACTAACTATTGAATTCATATCTATTATGTAGGCTGAGAAGAATGAACTTCGTGATGAAAAACAGAGGCTCAAGGCAGAGAAAGATAAGTTGGAGCAGCAGGTGAAATCTATGAATGCGCAACCTGGTTTCTTGCCTCCCCCTCCTGCAATCCCTGCTGCATTTGCTCCACAAGGCCAAGCTTCTGGCAACAAGTTGGTGCCTTTTATTGGTTATCCAGGAGTTGCCATGTGGCAATTTATGCCACCAGCTGCCGTGGATACCTCACAAGATCATGTACTCCGCCCACCAGTTGCCTAAGTTGGCACTGTACAATTATTTGGGCTTCCATTTTGACCCAAAAGTTGTATTCATTTTCCCATACCTTCTTGCCTTTTAGTTATCTACCAAGTGTTCTCACTTGTTTCAGTGGTGGCTTTGACTGTATTTGGCATCTGATACTATGAAGGATCAGATACCATTTGATACTATTATGAAGTAATGCTGGTATTTGCATGTAAATGTTAATAAGCTTGTCTGGCTATCTTCGCTTCCGCTTTAAGGTTTTTCACTGGGTTTTGATAATCTAAGTACAGCTACAGCAACTTGTTATTTTGGTTTAGGCTAGCAAAATAAGGAAGAATGTATTCTTGCAAGTCTTTTTACAAATAAAGCAGCAAAGATGCTGCTTTAGTTTAAAATTTGTTGTAGCCATATTCCTTGAAGCAGAAATAAAATGGACTAAAAACAGATTAGTGGAAGTTTCTCAATTATAACGATGGATATGTATAGCGGTATGCATGTGAATGAAGCAATGGGAATTGTTGTAGTATGTAGTACCATAGATTAAGGTTGTCAAACATAAGTTTTTACCCAAAAAATGCTGGACGATTAGGTAAAAGCAAAACGTAAAAATGAAACATAAAAATGTAAATGTTGTTAGATATTATAAGAAATATTATTTTAAAAATGAAACGTACATATAAATATTAATGTATAAAACTCTAACTTAAATTTATGTACTAAATAAACAAAGTTAAATGTAGATGTTAGATATTATATGAAATATTATTTTAAAAATGGAATATGTACATATAAATATTAATTTATAAAACTCTAACTTAAATTTATGTACTAAATCAACAAAGAGTCTATAAGTTCATAACTTAAATTTCATAAAATATAAACTAAAACCTGAACTCACTTTGTTTGATCTTTTGAGTGTGGGTAACTCGGTATAATGATCTAATGAAGAGAACAATTAGTACCAACACCACTTGACATTTCAAATTTTTAATCTAAAACACAACATTAACAATCCATAAGAGGGAATAGATTCTATTACTCAACAGTTGTTGGTCGTAATAGAAGTAAACTGTGACTTTAAATAGACCTTAGTTGTAATGTTAGAGATTCAAATATTGAAATCATCAATGTATGAAGGATTTTACTTAATCATTATCACTAGTCTAAAATTACGTAAGCAATTGAATATATATATATATATATATATATATATTATATATAGTGAAATTTTTTATTATGAAAAGATAAATAGGAATAAATATTATTTGAAATCACAACTATACATGGATAATCAAGATTAAATAGTTATTTGATAAACAATTTTTTCACGTGATCACATCCTAAAATATATATGAGACATATATTTTTTATTCTAATTTTGATCATTCATGAAAAAAGATCTAAAAGTTAAATGCATTTATGTTCTTCTCATTTTTTATATCAATATTCACTCCTCTCACTCTCACAATAAACACCCTCTTACTTGAAAGATTCTATATATATATCCTATATATATATATATATATATAAAAGAAAGAAAAAACACAAAGCATGAAACCATCAATCGCAGAAAATATGGGTGAGAGACACTGAGAAATTTAAAATTTATGTCTCGAATGTTGAAGTTACCCTTAAAACATAAGGTAAAATCCTTAATTAAAATTGAGTTTTTATTGATTTTATTGATGTTCTAAAACGAGTTTTCTAATTATTTTTTTACGTAACATCTAACAAGTGTTTTAGTTAAGAATTTAGGTTTTAAAATGAGATTTTAGCATCCATATGGTAGCAGGTTTATAAATTATAGCTACAATCCTCCACCACTTGTCTATTACTGTTTGAAACTACAGTGAGGTTGTGAGCTAACGGTACCTCTTATCTGGATAAGTGGATAGAACTTTGAGACAACTCTTTCATATCAAAACTATCAGCTCTTGATATTCTGTTTAAAAGCTTAAATGGCATCATCCTTTCTTCACAGAATTCATTTCCAATCTATCCAAATTTCCACCAAGCCATCATCATCCCTGCCTCCACACTCCAATGCCCAATTCACCTCAATCCTATTTCCTACTCCTCAGTATCTATACAAACACTACCTTGTCTCCTGCATCCCCCCAAGTCCTACTGTGCCCCTCAAAGCTACATCCACATCCATCATCCACTCCTCACTCTCCTCTCCTAACCCACCTACCTCAAAGGAGGAGGCCATACTTCAGGCCAAGACATCCCTTTCAACAACCTTAGAGAAACCCCTTAACAACCCCAAACTAATAATAGGCAAAATCAAGAAACTAAGGCAACCCAGGTTCAGGGTTGAAATTCCAGTCATTGATGACTCACCAGATTCACTGTCCCAACTTGCTCTTGATATTTTTGGGGACATACCCATCAAAAGAAAAGGTTCTCCCATTAAGGTCTTGATCCTGTGGCCTGATCCTAGCTTAAAAGAAGCTGCCACTGTTGCCTTTCAATCTCATTCAACTAGCCAAGTTGAACACGTTGACATTCCTTCAGTTACAAAAACTGACCCCAGAATCTTGAATTCTGCTGATGTGGCAATATTTTTGGTGCCACAGAGTTCCCAATTGGCCCTGATGAAAACAGTGAGTGATGCCTTTTATCCAAAGCCAGTGGTTATGTTTAACCCAAAATGGGCATTTGAGGAAGAGAGCAACTTTGGTGATTTAAGTGGCTTTGTGGGTTCTTTTGAAGTGGTTTATTCTTTCATGGGGTTGGAGGTAAAGGGGATCTTAAGCAAAAGAAAAGGTGTGATTTTTAAGTGTGTGAGAGATGGGGTTGTGAGTGGAGAGAGATGGAATGTTCTTGTAGAAGAAGGAGAAGAACTGACGGTGGTTTCCACTTTCAAGGCCAGGCCAACCATTGGTGAAGTTGAGAATGTATTGTACAATCTGATGGCTATCAATTCTCCTATAACCAAGTCTGCGAAGTTCATCAGGGGTTTGGTATCCAATGTGACACGGAAAAAGTAAGTGAAGCTTAAGAATTGATCTTTAAATTGGACACCCTTATCAGGTTTTTGATTCACATTAACTGTGGGTAGAACATGTTTGTTAATATGTCTCAGTGAATGTAGGTACACTGCTATGACCATTGTATGAAGTAAGCATGTAATAGTACTCGCCAATTTTGAATGAGAATCAGATTATTTTGATGGACTATGCCTTAAGTTCTTGATATACTGCATAAATTATAGTTAAACTCTTGTAATTATGAGACATTTGATGTCATATGATTGCAAGATACTATTGCTTGGATATGAAATACATTATAAGAAGCTCTGCTGTTAGCTTGATATATTATAGATAGATAGAAATGAAATTGGATAGAATGGTCCTTTGGTCTCTCTCTTTTGCCCTTAACTTTTATTTCTTCATCTTACAAAAGCTTATTGTTAAACCTTGAGCTCGCATGTTCGTTTTCCCCAAAAACTGTGTTGTCTTGATACATACGTATATGATCTACAAATACTCAATACTTACAATATGGATTGAAGAGAAAAAGAATCTGAGAATTTCAACTGAAGAAAGAGAGTTAAAAAGAAAATTTTAAAGCAAGAAAGGAGCATCATGGCATATCATTGTTGTCTCGTCTTTGTCATGGAAGCCTTATGCTTGGAAGAACTCTCTCATTTTCATTTTCCCTTCCATACGAATACCATTTCTTCAACTCATGAACGAGGTCACATTTTCTCAAGATATTAGCTATGATGCCCTAATGTGACAACTCTTGATGAACTTATCTGAAAAGTCAACATACTTAGTCCACAATGGTCTTAGTTGTGGAAAAGCTATTTCTAGCCATGGCTTTGCCCTGCCATTGTAATGGATGACACCAGCGTTCTCAGCATCAACAAAACTTGTATTTTCCTGATATCCCAATCCCAGCATATGCCAGAAAGGATCAATAATGTGGACATGACCATGAAATGCTATCAATCCAGGAGGTAATGTCCCTAGCTGCCACAAACTCAGGTCTGATTTTATATTCTGCATAAAGCAAAACAGAAATATCAATGTTTTATTGTATCATCTATCTTCTTTATGGAAATTCAAATTTTATTAACAAATTTCGAAGTATATCAAAAATAGTTTTTTTTTTTCTATTTCTCTATAGTATTATGGTAGGATGGACAATACATATACCTGCTCAACCCAATAATGGTATGTTAAGCTTATATTGGTCTTCCTCCAAGCCTCCAAATCAAAAATGTTCATGCCATAAGCCCATGCACATTCATTGGGATTGAAATTTTCCCATATTAGAGGGTGAGAGAAGTTCAAATAGCTTTTCAACCTCTTTGACATCACAAACTTATCTTCTCCACTACATGTTTCTACTGCTCCATTGACTTTTCCATTCATGTCAATGTCCCACAGAGGTGAAAGATCAGTTTGTATCACAATGTCATCATCGAGGAAGACCACTTTGTTAAGACTTGGAAACAACTGTTAATGAAAAATGTATAATGGAAATAAGCATCACAGGCACCAAAACAAAATAGGTTAATTGGTTATAGGCTATCAAATAAAAGATTTACTTGCTAAGCTATCCCTTTTACCTCTGGAAGATGTATTCGGATGTGGTTCATCACTGAATTATACTTGGGACTAAGTGCTTGTAGCTTTGCTGCAATAACATATGGCTTCTCAGTGGTATTTGCAACTATAGCTGATGAACCCCCTCTAAACTGTGATCGCACCTTTTGATCTTTCTCCATTGCTTCCAGAACAGGCACCTTCCCCTTTGTAAACCAATCAAAATGGTGCAATGCCTTGACCTCAATTATAGCAGGTGATAAAGGGTGTAATGAGAACCAAGCCTGCATGGGATAGTAAGTCTTTTTATCTGTAATTATGTGCAGAACAACTTTCTGAGGTCTCAAGCAGTTGCGGACAAGTGATGTTGCAACCACAGAGGCCGCCAGCACATTGTCAGAGGCGAGGACAAAGTGGAAGTAGGAGTTGTCAACCAGGGCAGGGACAAGTTCTGCAGAGGGTAGCTGAAGGCGTGCTGCTGCATTGTTGGTGTGTTCATTGGCCAGCCTCAAGGCAAGGCAGTGAAGTTGTTTTGGTATGCTGCTTGATGCTACGTGACGATATAGATATTCTCGGATTTTGGCCATCCTGGTCCTTTGTTCCATAAGGGTCACCTAAGAAATGGTCATTTTTATTTAATGGAGACTTCAACTTGGAAAACTGTAAGAAATGCATTAAATTAATTTTCTTCTATTTTCCTCTAGTTGAAAAGAGGAGGAGAATGGTACCATTTCTCGAAGTTTAACTGCAAATGTCTTGGTATCATATCCACCTTTCTTCATTTCAGTCATGAACTCTTCTAAAGTTTGTGGAATATCAGACCTTCCCTGTAGTTCATCTTTGCCAAGGGGTTGATCTAACGTTTGGTATATCACTTCTGGGACCTATCAGAAGCCATTGTCATTTTCAGCCACCAATAGAAAATTCAGGTCAAATAATTGCTAGATTGATTCAGATGCTGACAAATATAATTAGAAGAGTTCAGGAGATTACAGTTGATTCCGGCCTTCTTCCCAAAATCCTTGGCCCTAGTTTTTTCCCCAGGCAACCTACAAATGTGATTTGAAGTAAATCATAAGGTCATATGTAATGATGTAATAAACATATTTACTGGAATTATAATTTCTAGCTGTAATAAGTCAAGTACTTGCTTGAAAAGGTCAGACAATATATTTATTTATTTATTATAGAACATAAAGTCCAGAATTTAAGATTTGCTAATTCTGGAGTTCATCCTTTATCATTGTATTTTTGAGATCATAAAGTCCACCAAGGGCACATATGAATTTGTAATTTAATATACCTTATCTACTTCTAAAATGAAAATGTAAGCGAATGGTCAAGTTTACCCCAACACTAACTATTGACGAATCCTATTCCACTTATACAGTACAAGATACATAAGGTCCAGTTCTGACAAAAGGGATAATATAAAGAAACTCTCAGTAGATATTTATAATCTTGTCTGATGCATCTCATATTATTACAGATTTTCATTTTTCAGTTCTCACATGGATCTCATAGTAGCTGGGGTGAGGTATAAATAAATACATCACTGATCAAATAGGCAAACTAATTAGTATATACGTACATCAACCAAAATTTTAAAAAGAGCACACTAATATATATGCATCTTTTCCCTTGTGTTACAAGTTCCCTTAATTTATCAGAAGTGTCATTAATCATGAAATTTTTAAATCAAAAGTCGGTAATGATTTGTTCGAGGCGGGGGAATGCAGTCAAATAGCTAGTTAAAAAATCATTAAAAGTTCAAAGTGTTGTAAAATAATATGCTTTGATATATTAAAATTGAAGCCTTATCTACCCTCACATTCTTGTTGCATATCCTATGGTGCACCTGTTTGTGTCTTTCTGTTCATACCTGCATGCGTTTATGTTTGTGACCGTTGTGTGTATATGTTTTTGTGTGTGTGAGAGAGAGGGAGAAGAGAAGCTGATAATGTACCTATGGTAGAGCACTTGTTTTCTCCATCAATGCCATCCACTGATGTCAAAACAAACACAAAGCGGAGAAGAAAAGTGAAGAACAAGAGTGAATAGAAGAGCATCCTATAAGAAAGCTTCCTTGATGCAACCTTCACTTTGATAAATTCCTTAAACCCTTTGCCTGGAAGCACAGTAACATGCCTCAAACTTGGAGATATGTGTAGCTGCATTTTGTTCAAATGCAAAATACCAATGCAAAAAGGCAGGGCAACACCAAAAACAGAAGAAAAGGGCTTTGAGTTGCTCCTCTTCTACAGGTAGTCCTTATTTCATTTGACAATTCACCATCTGATCAACAACAACAGAGAAGAACTGCAAGAACCCATGTAAGGCTATGCTGTAAAAGGAAGGTTATGATGGTGCTTAAGATTGCTATCTTTCACCTAACCTTGCTTAGCATTTGGGCCAGTCATGTCAATGGTGTTTGAGGCCATTAATATTTATATTTTTATTTTATTTTTTTGAGGTGAACTTGGGGTTGTTAAAGAGAAAGAGACATGGGACTAAGAGGGAGGATGTTGTTTGGTTCAAGTTTTGGGTATTGGCTTGGTTTTGAAGGAGGGAAGTTGAGGAAGAAGAGAAGAGAATAAGGGAAAATTAAATGTGTAACTTGGATTAGTTTGGTGTATGCTTGGCTTTGCCACCACATGAAGCTTTTTAGCATATAGAGTTTGGAGATTGGACTATGACAGAAAAAGGACTTTTAGATGAAAAATGACTACCGCTCTCTCTCTATGGAGTTGGGTTGAGATGTGGTTGTTGGAGTGAAAATTCAGGAAACGTTACTTATATTTCTTTTGGAAGCATATTGAAATTTAAAGCATATCAATCACTTGTTAGGCTTTTATTAGCAAGTTACATATAATTATAATATTATGAAGGGTTAATCAGCAATTAGGAAAAGTTGCTTTGACCAGATTCAATGTTATTGATTTGTCTCTAATAAATGGTGTACGAACTATTAATTTGCATTATGCACTAGGTGGAAGAAAGTCTGTCTGATGATTATCAAGTTCATTATCACCAATTTTCATTATCACCAATCCTAAGTATTCGCCACAATTTCTTTCACAAAAGAAGAGCCACCATTAAATTCCTTGAAGTATTCTTTTTTTTAAATTCCTTGAATATTTTATAAAGATAAATAAAATGTTATTTACAGACTTCTAGCTGAATCTTATTAATTTCATTACAAACCTTGTTTTAAATCATTTGGAATGGATTAATAATAAAAACTAGATAATTTGTAAACGATTTAAATTCAAATATCTGTAATTATATACAAAAAACAATTATATAAATTTCTAATCGTATAAAAACGATAAAAGTTATACTCTTGGAAAAATGGGGAAAAAATGCTACTTAACTAACAACCATTAAAACTTTTTTCAAAATGTTTCGGGGATCTAATACCACGAGAGAAAAATTGAAAGAAAACAAAGAGTTACAATAAAAATCTTATGCCTAGCCAAAAAGAAGGGGGGGGGGACTAATATTGAATTGCCTGTACTTGCTGCTACTAGTTAATTTGGAGGAGACAAATATTTTTGTTTATTTTTTAGGCATATACACTTTGTTATAGGTTTTTGCTTAATTTTATGCAAATAAAAAATATTAAAAAAAGAAAATATAATTTCTAGCATTAAAAAAAATGTTTAATGTATTTTGACCCTTCTAATATTGTCGGGGTATTAGGCATTAGCTAGTGTTGAACAAATTTTTTTTTTTAAATGTTTGATGTTAGTTGTACACATGAACATGATTTCTCATGGTAGATAGACAAAGATAGATAGTCCAAGAGTGGTACCTGTTCTATGTAGACATCACACTTTCTTAGAAGTGAAACGTAGGAAACGGTGCTGTTTCTAGGCTAGGCGTGGAGTGCAAAAGCCCCGTCCTTTCCAATTCAAGAAACTGGTTAGAGATAAGTCGTAATTCGTATGTTGTTGTCATAGTACCTCTCAGGGAAGTTTATGTGGTGTTCTAGATTGGGTTTTGCGTCACGGATCAAGAATAATTTAACCCGCTAAAATAGTAATAAGATATCATTATGCGTTATCTTAATAAATATATTTACTTATTTATTAGATATAAAATTTTTAAAAATTCTTGATAGATATAAATACTAATTATATTTTATATAAATAAAAAATTAATTAAAATATATCACAATTTTTAACAAATTTTAATCTTAAATAATTATATTTAATACAAATTACATTATAATTATTAACATGCTCTTACAAATGTTTTACAAGATCTTAAAAATATGCATTTAATCTAATATACATAATGCTTTTCATATACATAATTTAACTTGAGTATCAGAATATATTTTACAGGTACCATCCCCTCATACCATAGTTACTATTGTCATGCCACATAAATTTTCACAATCATCTACCTAATCAAGTGAATCTAGTTCATAACATGTGGTAAACAAGAATAAAAAAGAAAAAGAACTTTGGGATTTCCTCACCTACTGGAAACTTGTGTGGATCCAATTGGTGGCATGCTTTTGAGGGAAAACCTGTGGTAAACAAGAAAAAAGAAGAAGAAAAAGAACTTTGGGATTCCCTCACCTACTGGAAAATTGTGTGGATCCAATAGGTCATGCATGCATGCTTTTGAGGGAAAACCTTTGCTTGCTGTTCCATGGCTAGCTAGTTTGTGAAGACGTTTTGAATATAAGTGTTTCTTATATTCAAATGAGTTACAGTTACGATGATTTATTATATATATCAAGTGGTTACATAGCTAACAAACAAATTAAGATAATAACAATAACAATAAGATAAGATAAATGTAACCTAAGATAACAAAAATAAATTTAAAATTAAATCATACTAAATCTTAAGATAATAGTTTGCTCTATCACCTCTTTCAAATTGGACGACGCTATACAAAGGTTAAGTTTGAATCTTGAAAATTGGTGAGATCAGAAGATGAAAGACATATTGGAGTATAAATTGAATCTTATATGAGATTTTCACATTTATAGTTAGATCGAGGAGATTCTCAATAAAATGACTAGATATGTGCCAAAGTTAAAAGTGATTGAACATCTTGACAAATGACATGCACGTCCCAGGAGAGGGGATCATGGGAAAGGCATTGAAGTTTCTTCGATAAAGCTACCAAGGTCAAGGGGCATTGGAGTTTCTCCATTCATAAAGCTACCAAAGATTCAAGTGGTGGGTATGGTGTTAGCCATTGAAATAACCTCTATGAAACGACTTGTTAATTATGCACGGACAAGTCTGTCAGACCGACACCTATGAAAGCAATTAGGATTGGGTGGGTTCAAACGCATCTCTGAATTTTCAGGTGTCATAAGAGCAACAATTCATTCCATATACGCAGATATTTCACCACTAATGTAGGTGGTGAAGGTGCATAAGGTGCTTGTCATCCTTGAGTTAAGATATCATCTATTGATACCATAAAGACATTTGAATAGAAAGGTTAACTGAATTCAAGTGAGTTATAGCCATAATAATTTATTATATAGATGAAGTGGTTACAAAACTAGCAAACAAATTAAGATAACAACAATAACAACAAGATAAGATAATGTGATCTAAGATAATAGAAATAAATTCAAAACTAAATAAAAATAAATCCTAAAATAAGATTTTGCTCTATCCGTTTACTCAATCAAGTTTCAAAATTCATCAGCATCATTGTAGCTTGGCGTGCTTGGCTCAATGGGCGTCATAGTATTGGCACCTTAATCTACGTCCCTGTATTTGGCTCCTAAATCTTCTCATTTTTTAAGTTTATTAGTGCTTTACATTTTTAATATTCTTCTCATTTTTAATTTAAGAGTTAATACTTTACAAATATTGTAACTCCTAAATCTAAATGCATGCATATAGACAAAAAGAAAAATGATATATGGTTGGAAAACATGGTAAAGAAGATAGAAGTGGGAGAAGTCAGAAATTGAAATGATGTAAAAGTGTGTACAACAAACTAATATTGTGGCTTATATAAAATATGAAATAGTAATCAACTAACAACTAACTGCTGATTACTAAGTAAACTAAGTTAACTAACTATCAACAAACTCAACTATACTGTAACATATATGTACAAATTCTTGTGATTTATAGATAACAATTGATCTCAAAATGATGTGGGAATGTGACTTTAAAATCGTCTGCAGAGAAATTTAGTCTCGGTTGATATAAAATTTGGCATAAAGATATCATTGCCGTTCAATGAAAAATAATCTAAATAATTAGTTAAATATAAAGTTCAAATACTTTCTCAATGTAATTATTCAATTTAACATGATTACTCCAGCTTTGTATATGTAAGTATCTTGACGGAGCAGTCGTTATCTATTACTTTCCCGATTTTTATTCAAATATTTGCGCAAACTACATGGACGATGTAACTGAAGCACAAAATGTAAACCTAAAAAAAAGCACAAAAAGTCTACATGGAACTTGAAATAAAAATTGAAGCGAAGTTTGAAGGAAAGAGTTCCAAAAAATATCACTATTTAGGTAAAAAGAAAGGGCATTGATAATTGATATGGCAGATACGTAACTAAAGTTCTATAAACGGATTCAAGTAAGCTTTCAATACTGATAGGTGATGTGAATACTTACGTGGATACATAAAATCAAATGCTTCTTGACCATCATTTCAACTTCAATGTTGATGTATTAACTGATAAGTGGCAATGACTGACAAGTAGATTGCCACTAATAATAATAAAAAATAATAATTACACATCACTTTCTTGGCTCACATCTCTCATTTACTTAAGTGGTAGAATTAAGTTATAAATATATAAAAATTGAAGTAAACTTGATTATAATTAAATGATAAAAAATATACAAATATTAAATAAGGTGTATATAAATATGTGTATGTAAAATTATTAACTAAAAAATTACATCGAGAAAATGATAATCTAATTTACGAGATTTAGCATCATGATTAGTGTTACGTACACTCCTATAAATTATCTTAATATCTTTGGGATGTGATAAATATCCCTGTATCTGTTTCTTGTCTCTCTTTCACGTCCCAACTGTATACATACATTTATAAGTTTAGCTTGTTTTTAAGGGGGTAAAAGTAAAATGTAACATTGAACAATTGACGTATGACATGTCGCTAGACAAACGTATAAATAAATATATGTAAACCAAAATTGATAAGCTAACTATCTAATAGACCAAACAATTGATAATCTTTCATCACATAAAACACAATTAAAATGTTTTTTTATAGGCTTAGTATTCAATAATTTAAATAGTCAAATTTTAAAAAGATAATGGCCTTGCATTGTAAGATTCAATAGCCAACCTCGCAAATCTTTAAAGACACTCATGTTGACACTTGCAGGAGCCAAGACTTACAATTTGTGCTAATTTTACAATCCAGGCTATGCTACAGAAGGTAAAATGTCGAAAACAGAGGAGTTCTTAGACCTTGTTGACCATGTGAATCACAAATTCGAGAAGCACACATTGTTATGATTCAAATACTTTATTTACACGTCTACTAGGTTGGTCAAAAGTACTAGCCCCCCAAATTTGGTTTCTCAACCACTTCAGGTATGGCCCTGTCTAGAACAAGCAATATTTTTGAAGCATTTATTAAGGCCTTTGGGCTTTATTATTATTGTTGGTTACCTAAACAGGTTATATGACCTCATTAGACATAACATAAGTGGGTGCAATTGAACCTGGGGCCTGGCCTTATGTGAGTACTATTATTGGATAAACAAAACCCTTGATGGTGGAGAATTAGGCCTTATATAATAATGTTAAACTCAATAAAGGATGGCCTGGTCTCCTAGCTATTTGCTTGACCAGAAAACTAGTAGAAACTGAAGCTAGCATTTTAGAAAAGATTGAAAGGTTTAACAGTTCCTCAACATGATGTCAAGCTAGAAATGGTCTCACTTGAAAATGTTAGAAATTTTTCTATGACTTTCATTGATTTATCTATTTGTTAAAATTGATTGAATAGTAACTTGATGTTTCCTAGAATCCATTTATATTGTGATCAATGAGTTTATTAGAAATTACATATTGAACTTTGAGTTCAAATAATATGTATGTTTGAAAAGGTGTGAAACCTGATTGCTTGATTTCATGATGGTGGAATAAGACAACCCTTTAACAAAAAGACAAGTCTCCTCTCCACTTCCTCTATATATGTGTGTATCTTTTCAAGACAAGTGACATGATATTTGATTCACAAACTACTATTGCCCCGTCCAAAAGAGAGAGGAGAAGGAGAGGAAGATCTTGATTCCTGTAGTCCACAAAGTGTGTACAATCATTGATCATTTCTTGATCAAAAACTTAAGAAGAATAACATATCTACAAGAGGTACACTTTTGATTATTAATATGGTGTTCTAAACTCATAATTTATGATCTAGGGACATTCTTAGTAATGATGTCTAATGTCTACATATGGTATCAAAACCTTAGATACATGATTTAGAATCCATTCAAATATGTACATGCATGATTACATGAGAACCTAATGATTTTGGGTTTATAACTTGTATTCCTTATGCATGATTATGTGGATATATGATAATAATTATTTAAGTATACTTTTGTAGGTTTTTAGATGTATTACGTCATTTTAATTCATTGTAAGTGACTGAAAACTTGGAACCCGTATCTAACTTCCATGGATGAAAACTTCAAGAACACTTGATGTTTCTAAATCATTTTTTTATTGTATTTATTTATGATAATTGTCTAAATTCATCCTAGAACATGTTTAGGCATGAATACAGGCCTTAGAGATTAAACATGTTAAAAAATGGAGAGGGATGTAATTTTTCCAAACCGGGTTGAACAGACCCATTTCAATGTTTTTGGATCCTAAATGGTCCATTATTGCGTGATTTTCTTCATGAAAATCATCCAAAATGATGATGAGTTATGTTTGGAGGAAAACCCATTCATTTGGGGATCAAAATGATGCAAAAAATGCTAGAAAATGGCAATGGATAGCGAACCGAGTCGTAGGACCCGTTTACCAGAGAATCGAGTCAACACGACCCAGCTGAAGGTAGAAGAAGAACAATGTGTGTGGGCTTCGTCCCACGTGCATTGCCTAGCGCGTGGGGCGCATGTGATGTCTCTGGTGCTCTGTTTTACGTGTTGTTTCTTCTTATACACTTGTATTGGTGCTTACAATTTATCAATATAGGTTTTATAATTTTTTAGATTTTAAAAATATTTAATATTAATTTATTTCTTGTTTATTTAGATTACACATTTAAGAAAATTAATTTATAGTGATTCTGAGTAGGAAAAATATTTTAATATTATGATAAACCTATCTGTGATAGCCACTCTCCCTAGTTGTTAAGTTTGAGTAGTACACTCTCAAGGTATATTAAGAAAATTAAAGAATAGGTTGAAAAATGATTATTTGGACTATTTTTAGTTTATCCCTATTTATTGCTCTATTAATTGAAGTGAATATATGCCATCATAGTGGATTATTTACTGAAATTGATAGGGTTACTTATGAATAATTTTTGAGATGTTGTGTTACTTAATTAATTAGTGAATTAAACTTACCCATTCGTAGTAAATTCATAAATTATTTTGTTGTAACATATTATTATTGGAATGATCTTTACAGTAAAATTCTTTTCACCCACAAGTATTAGAATTTTTATAACTGTTATTATTATATGATATATACTCTGCCCACAAGAGAGTTTATATTATATGTATTAAATCATTGTTTCAGTAATTGTCATTACTATAATTGCTCATGTTATTAATCATTTTCTTATTTATTATTTTTTCAGCTCCAATCATTTTTTTCTTATCTAATACTGCAAACCAAGTTAAGTTTTGGCTGGGAACAATTATAAGAAGTAGAAAGATGATATTGAATTAGCTCTTAACTTATTGGACATTGATATAACTATCAGAGAAGATGAACTAGCTACATTGATTGTCAAAAGCATAAATGAGCAGAAAGCTTATCACAAGGAGTGGATAAAGGCTAATCACAAGGCTTTAATGTTTATCAAGTGCTCCATTGATAAGATACTTGTGAAAGCAGTTTCACATTCTGATAATGTCAAAACTTTTCTTACTTCCATTGGGGAAAGGTACGCAGTATCTGGAAAGGTCGAAACATGTCAATTGATGGAAATATTTATTAACATGAAATATGATAGAATTGGTGGTGTTAGGCAACACATTATGAAGATGGTAATCATTGCCAATAAACTTAGTGACCTTAAGTGCCCTGTAATTGATACTTTTCTTGTTTACTATGCTTTAAATTCCCTACCTACTAAGTTTGACACCTTTAAAACATCCTATAATACTCAAAAGGAAGAGTGAGATATTAATATCTTAATATTTGTTGCGCATAAGAAGAGGATAGGATGAATCATTTGACTTATGGAAGTGTGAATTTGGTTTCTTAGCTACACCATAAGAAATATTTTAAGAAAAAGGAGAAGAAGTCTCAAGGTAGGAATGGGTATGACAATAGGCCTAGTCCATCTCACAAACCCTTTGGTCCAAAACCTAATATTCATAAGAATGAGTTAAAGTGTTGATTTTGCAAGTCTGTAGCTCATAAGATATCAAACTGTCAAGCCTTCAAATCTTTTATTAAAGAGAAAACTCAAGGTGAGTCACTAGCTTTCGTTGGCTATGAATCTAGTTTGGTAGATGTTCATTTGAATTTATGGTGGCTTGATTCTGGAGTATCTATTCATGTTACTATTTCCTTGCAGGGGTTCAAGAGCAAGCGAAAGTCAAGTGATGATAAAGTCAGTTTATTCATAGGGTATGAAAATAAAGTCAATGTTCAGTATATAGGATTAGTTGAATTAAAGTTAGAGTCATGATTTGCTTTACATTTGAAAGACACCTTATATGTACCGTCCATGAGGCAGAATTTAATTTCTTTGTCCAAACTTGACAATTGTGGTTTTTCCTTTAATTTTAATAATAGATGTTGTCTTCTATCTTATGGTTCCCAAGTTGTTGGCAAGGCTATTAAATCTAATGGTTTATATTATTTAAATCTTGATTTCAATGTTTTCAATTCCCTACATGTTCAAACTATAAGAAACAAAAGGGCACTAATTAAAGATGCCTCCTTGTCTTTTTAACATAGGCGTCTAAGTTATATCTCTAAGGATAGAATTAATAGGTTGATAAATGATAATATCATACCTTCACTTGATTCTATAGATTTTGGAGATTGTGTAGACTGTATAAGAGGAAAGATGACAAAGACAAGTAGAAAGAGTTATCTACATAGTAAAGAATTTTTAGAAATAATTCATATAGATATTTGTGGTCCTTTGAAACTAACCTTGTGTGAGAATAAATATTTTATTACTTTTAATGATGACTTTTCTTGTTTTGGTTACGTTTACCTAATAAATGATAAGTCATTATCTTTAGAAAAGTTTAAAATATTTAAAAACGAGGTTGAGAATCAATGTAGTAGAAGAATAAAAATAGTACAGTCAGACCGATGTGGTGAATATTATGGTAGACATGGTGAGACTAAACAATTTAAGGGACCTTTTGCTAAAATACCTTGAGGACTGTGGAATAGTTTCCCAATTTACTATGCTAGAGACTCCTAAACAAAATGGGTAGCTGAGAGGCGAAATTGCACTTTAATGGATATGATTAGGTTTATGATGAGTCAGCCCAAATTACCTGATTTCCTTTGTGGAGAATCCCTTAAAATAGCCATGTATATACTAAATAGAGTGCCTTTTAAGTCTGTTCCTAAAACTCCAGTTGAATTGTTTAAGGGGTGGAAACCTAGCCTTAACCATTTTCATGTATAGGGTTATGTCACTGAGGTGAAAATATATGACCCTACTGATAATCACATGTTTGATACATTAATAAATCTTTATTTTTAGTCATTTACACTCTATATGTACTTAATTGATTGAGTTTGATTTTGTTTTGTAAGTTTGGACTTAAATTGGATTTAATTGAATTTTTTAGCATAATTTATGTCTTACACTATTTCTGTATTTAGGTCATATCTTGGGCTGTAGATGGCCTTTTTAGGTGATTTTGATGGCATTTGAAATATAAGAGAGAACCCTACAATTTTTATGAAGACTTCAAAGGCCTAATAATACAATTAGATAACTCAAATTGGAGTTGAAGTAAGAACTAAGGTGTTGATCCTGACAGCTTAACCTATGCGTACTGTTCATGACATAACTCAGGCTATAAAATGTCAAATGGATTGAAATTTTAATGGTTAATAGTTAAGACCAAAATCTACAATTTTCATGTTGAACATTTTTCGAGATTCTAAGGTCTATTGGGTCATATTGAGCTTGGAAGTCAGAATAGAGGAACTGAAACTGAGCCTGAATAGTGTGCAGTAATTGGGTCATATCTCGGACTATAGTTGGTCTTTGGAGCTGAAATTTTACAAGAAGATAGTTAAGATTCATATCTACAACTTTCATGAAGATCACTTGGTAAAAAAATGACGAATACAATAATTTCAGAACTGAATGATTTCGGAGACAAAGAATCTCCATAATTTTCCACTCATCAAAAGTCATTTGGCATTTTCCACTCATTCACCCACTCATCCACTCACTCATTAATCAGTCCCCTTATCATTTTGTATTCTTAATCCTCTATAAAAGGCAACATTGGCTACTCATTTAGGAGTCTTGGTCCTAGAGGCCAAGATCATGCTATTGTGTTATTTGTTTATCTTGTTCTAGTTTTCTTTTGTTCTAAATTGAAGTTATGTTCTTCTTTTTCTTCTTCTTCTCTTTTTCTTTTTTCTTGTCTATGATTAACTAATTTTCATTTTACTTGGGTGAAAGGGTGAAGCTCTTGGTAATGAAATAATATTAGATTAATCTTTTTCTTGTGCTTAAATGATATATTATCAAGTGGTCATTATATTTATTGAATTTTATTTCTAATCAATTTAGAAACTGTCATTGTAAAGTAGAGTTCTTGATTTGTTGTAGATAAGATATTGACACAATAAATGCTTGAACCAATTTATAAGTATTGGTATTAGAAACTCTCCTTGTAAAGTAGAGATCTTGATTTGTTGTAGACAAGAGATTGACACAATGAATGCTTGAACTCATTTACAAGTGTTGGAGTTAGTGGATAACTAAAGGAAACATAACATAACTAATATAACTTTTAAAGAACTTTGAATGTTATATTTTCTGATTAGAACCTCCGTTATGTGTGGATTCTAATTGAGTTATAAAAGAATTAATCTTATCCTTAATTTATTTACCAAGAGTGGATCTCCTAACCCAAGCAAATCATTTTTACTTGTGAACAATTTTATTTATCATCTTTATTTTTGTGACAAATCTTTTCCTTACCTCAACAAATTTTTCTTCATCAATTCCCTGTGGATCGACCTCGGACTCCTGAGAATTTATTACTTGAGATAACCTGCACTTTGGTTTATAACTTTTAATCCGCATCACCTACTACATCAAAATTAAGTCCTAAGACTACCAGGTGTTACTTAATTAGTTATCCTATCATTGCTAAAGGCTACAGATTCTACTGCTCTACTCGTGGAACAAAAATAGTTGAAGCAATTGCTGCCAAATTCCTTGATGATTACTATACTTTTCTAGGGGAGATAGATATTAATGTTAGGTGCATGCTAGATTTAGAAAATTATAAGGAAGTAGTTTCTAGTGCTCTATCTGATAATTAGATTAAAGTAATGAATGATAAAATACTCTCTATGAATCATAATGATGTGTGAGAGCTTGTGGAACCTCCTAAAGGTGTTAAGCCTATTGGGTGCAAATGGGTGTTTAAGACGAAGAAAGATTCTAAGAGAAATGTAGAGCGCTTTAAAGTAAGATTGGTGGCAAAAGGATTCACTCAAAAGGAAGGAATTTACTACAAAGAGACTTTCCCTCCTATTTCTTCCAAGGATTCTTTTTGGATTATTATGACTCTAGTTGCTCATTATGATTTGGAGTAGCACCAGATGGATGTAAAAATAATCTTCTTGAATGGAAATCTTTATGAAGAGGTCTACATGCAGCAACCAGAGGGTTTAATAGAAAATGGAAAGAAGCATATAGTATGCAAATTGAAGAAATCTATTTATGATTTGTGTTGAAAACGTGTAAATATATTTTGTATTTATGTAGTTTCCTTGTATAGGCTAATCAAATCATAGCAGTAATCTTTGTATTATTGTCATAGTTCTATATAATTAACTCTCCATCGTGTAGTTGAGACACGCAGTTTCACAATCTCTATGCTTCTATTTTCTCTCTTTTAATGTGGTATCTAGAGCCTAAACAGAGACAATCCTAGAACCGCGCACACCTGATGGGTCCACTGCCCTTTGGTGAAATTTCTTTTCGGCCAATCGTGTTTTCATTTCAGTTTGCCGACCTTTCTCCCTTATCATGATATCTTTCTGGCCTCTTTTCTCCCTTTTCTGCCGCTGCCTCCGGTGTTCGCCGTCACCCTTTCTGACTGGAGACCACATCATCGACATCGTCTCCCTTCGATCGGCCTAATCCTAGAAGCCCAGCCCCAACACCCCAGGGACGCGCCTCCACGTGCCGCCCACCGCTGCTACCAAACAGCCATCACGTGACCCATTCTCTGGCGCGTCCGGCCGTCTCTCCAGCCGCCGCTTCTCTTGCCTGACTCGTCTCTACCTTCACTACACCGATCTGCCCTCAAATCCTCTATTAGACATCTCTGACCCTTATTCACTTGTGTTGGGACTTTCAGGTACCTTGTGATTTTAATTTTTTGTACTTTGTATTCTGACCCATGACTAGTTCTACCTCCCCAAATGGCTCTAAAGACAACCCAAAGGTTGAGCCTCCTGTTTTCACGAGTTACCTCAATGCCCTTCTCTCTGCTAATAAATTAGATGGCAGCAACTATGATACTTGGGCTTTAGACGTCAACTTGTGGCTTGAAGGTCAATGATATGAAGGCCACCTCACCACAGATCTTGCCTTTATGCCTGCAGAAGAACAACCTAGGTGGAAGAAGATTAATAAATAGTTGTGCGTTGTCATCAAGTCCACCATTCACTTGTCCCTTAAGCAGATCTTCCGTGCTTAGATCACTTGTGCCTCTGTTTAGGAGCAGGTCAAGGTTCTTTACACTAATGACACTCAATGGCTATATGGAGTTTGTCACAATCTTATAAGTGTTATTACTCCTCGACAGTTTGATGGACCTATGTCTGCTTACTTGGGAAAAGTTCATAGTGCTTTCCATGATTTTAATGATTTGCTACCCCCTATTGCTACCCCAGTGAAAGAACTCGAGCAACACAGCATCTTCTTTATGCTCATGTCCTTGTATGGTTTGCCTCCAGAATATTCTGTTAACCGTGATCAGATTTTGGGTTCTCCTACTATCCTTACTCTATCCTCCACTTAGCCTACTTTGCTCCAAGTCTCAGCTAAGCACCCCTCTGATTCTGTCCTAGCCTCAACTTCAATTAACACTTCTGTACTCGTCTCCAAAAGTGCCAATCGTGGTCGTTCTCACACTAGCACCTCGGGTAGGCCTCGTCCATAGTGTACATTCTAACATGTTAGGTTATACAGAGGATAGATGATGGACCAAACATGACCGTCCTCCACGGGCCGCCAATGTTGCCCAGGCTACTATACCTAATTTACCTGAGCCTTCTGCATCACCGACCCCATCTCTAGTTGCCTATGCATACTTTCTGAAATGGTTTGAGCAATAGCAGGCTTCTAACTCTGTTGCATTTGTTGAGCACACTAGTAATGCATTTGCTTGTCTCTCTCAATCACCACCCTTAAGTCCTTGACTCTGGTGCATCTGACCATATCTCTGGTAATAAGCTTCTTTTCTCCAAACTTTCTAATTCTATTTATTTACCTATGATTACTTTAGCAAATGGTTCCCAAACACAGCCCCAAGGGATTGGAACTGTTCATCCTTTCATTTCTCTATTTGTTGATTCAGTTCTTTATGTCCCTGCATGTCCTTTTAATTTACTATCTATTAGTCATTTGACACGTTCTTTAGATTGTCGCATTAGTTTCACTAAAGACTCTGTCATTTTACAGGACCGGAGTTCATGACGGATGATTGGCGCCAGATATGAGTCTAATGGCCTTTACCAGCTCTCTGCCACCTCTTGATTTTGCTTTGTTACGTATTCCCCTCTACCCATCCATACTCAGTTGGGTCATCCTAGCCTTGCCAAACTACAACAAATGATGTCAAACTTTTCTAAGTTATCTAGTTTACCTTGTGAGTCGTGTCAACTTGGGAAACACAGTCGTAGTTCGTTTCTCAATAGAGTGTGTCGTTGAGCTGCGTCTTCTTTTACTTTAATGCATTCTGATATTTGGGATCCTAGTCATGTTGAGTCTACTTTTGGGTCCAAATACTTTGTTACTTTCATTGATAACTATTCTCGGTGTACTTGGTTATTTTTAATAAAAAACATATCAGAGTTGTTTTCAATTTTTCAAACTTTTTATCATGAAATAAAAACTCAGTTTAGTGTTTCGATTCGTATTTTGCATAGTGACAATGCCCATGAATTTTTATTTCATAATTTTAAACTTTTATGACCTCTAACAGCATTCTTTATCATACATCTTGTGCCTATATCTCTCAACAAAATAGGATTACTGAGCGCAAAAATAGACATCTTATTGAAATTACTCAGACCTTTTTGTATCATGGTCGTGTTCCCTTCCATTTTTTATGCGATGTGATTCTCACTGCCTATTATTTGATTAATCATATGCCCTCTTCTGTGCTTGCTAACCGGGTACCCCATTCTGTTTTGTTCCCTCACCAACCCCTCCATTCTCTTCCGCCTCGTGTCTTCAGGTCAACATGTTTTGTCCATAATGTCACTCCAGGTCTTGACAATTGTCTGTTTACTTCATCAAATGTGTTTTTCTCGGTTACCATCAGTCTCAAAAGGGTTATTGGTGTTTTTCACCCACTCTTAAGCATTATCTAGTCTTTGCCGATGTCACATTCTTCGAGTATGTTCATTTCTTTGAGTCTCCTGACCTGCCACTTACATCCATTACTGAGGTCCTCCCTATTTTTCCCTCTCTTGTCCTAGTTGATCCTGCTCCATCACCACCTTCCTCTGTTGGTGCCCCGATCCCTACTACTGGCCTCATCCAAGTCTATCATCACTGGCCACAACCACCACCACAGTTGCCACCATCATCAGAGGTTGTAGAGGTTACTGAGGCCCCTATGGACTCTCATGCGGCACCACCTCCTTTACCAGCTCTGGAACTGCCTCTTGTGCCAGACTTTCCAATTGCTCTTCGAAAAGATATACAATCCATTTGTAACCCTTCTCCTCACTATGTTACTCTAAATTACCATCACCTCTCTTTATTGCATTATGCTTGTCTTTCAACCTTGTCTTCTGTGTCTATTCCTAAATCTCTAAGTGAAGCTTTATCCGATCTTGGGTGGCGACAAGTAATGATTGATGAAATGTGTACACATCAGAGCAGTGGTACTTGAGGAACTTGTTCCTTTTCCTCTTGGGAAGTCTATTATAGGTTACCAGTGGATTTATACGGTCAAGGTTGACCCTGATTGCACTCTTGATCGCTTAAAAGCTCGTCTAGTGACAAAATGATATACCCACATTTTTTGTTTGAATTATGGGGATACTTTCTCACCAGTGGCAAAGATGACTTTTGTTCGACTTTTTTTGTCTATGGCCGCTATTCGTCACTAGTCCTTTCATCAGCTAGACATCAAGAATGCTTTTCTCCATGGTGATCTAGAAGAAGAAGTCTACATGGAGTAACCTCCAGGGTTTGTTACTCAGGGGGAGTCTTCTGGCCTCATTTGTCATCTACACAAATCCTTGTATGGCCTTAAACAATCTCTTCAAGCTTGGTTTGGTCGATTCAGTATTATTGTTCAGTAGTTTGGTATGACTCGCAGTGAAACTGACCACTTTGTCTTCTATCGCTATACAATCCGAGATTGTTTTTATTTGATTGTGTATGTGGACGACATTGTTATCACAGGCAGCAATCACCAATGTATAACTCAGATAAAACATTACCTTTGTCATCACTTTCAAACCAAAGATTTTGACCAATTTCGTTGTTTCTTAGGAATTGAAGTGACGCAATCTAAGGATGGCATATTTATCTCATAAATGAAGTATACTATGGACATTCTTGAAGAAATAGGACTATTGAATGCAAAGTCAATTGACACCCCTATGGATCCCAATGTTAGACTTTTACCAGATCAGGGGGAGCCATTTTCAGACCCAGGAAGATATAGACGATTGGTTAGAAAACTTAACTATCTTACTGTTACCTATCCAAATATCTTCTTTTCGGTGAGTGTAGTAAGCTAATTTCTAAAATCACCTTGTGAAGGACATTGAGATGCAGTGATTCGTATTCTTAGATATATTAAGGCAGTTCCAGGAAAAGGCTTTGTCTATGAAGACAAATGACATACTCAGATTGTTGCATACTCAGATGCTGATTGGGCAGGTTCTCCTACTAATAGGAGATCTACTTTTGTTTATTGTGTATTCATTGGTGATAATATGATATCCTAGAAGAGTAAAAAAACGAAATGTGGTTATAAGATTAAGTGCCAAAGCAGAATATCGAGCCATGGCCTCAGCTACTTACGAGCTCATTTAGTTAAACATATTCTTAAAGAGCTTCAATTTGGAAACGTTATGCAAATAACTCTTATTTGTGATAACCAAGTTATATTGCATATCGCTTCCAATCTAGTGTTTCATGAAAGGACTAAACACATTAAGATAGATTGTCACTTTATTAGAGAGAATATCTTGTCGGGAGACATTACCACTAGCTTTGTCAATTCAAATGATAATTTGAAAGATGTTTTCACTAAGTCTTTGAGAGGTCCTCGAGTAAACTATATTTGTAACAAGCTTGGTGCATATGACTTATATGCTCTAGCTTGAGAGGGAGTGTTGAAAAAGCGTAAATATATTTTGTATTTATATAGTTTCATTGTATAGGCTAATCAAATCATAATAGTAATCTTTGTATTTATTTGTATTTATTATCATAGTTCTAAATAATTAGCTCTTTGTCGTGTAGTTGAGACATGCGGTTTCACAATTTTTATGCTTCTATTTTCTCTCTTTCAACAGTTTGAAGCAAGCTTCTAGATAATGGTATATTAAATTTGATGAAGTTATTTCTTCTATGAGCTTTTTGGAGAATAAGTTAGATTAATGCATATATCTTAAGATGCGTGGGAGTAAATTCATTTTTCTTGTTCTCTATGTGGATGATATTTTACTTGCCAACAATAGTTATGATCTACTTGATGAGATCAAAGATATGTTGTCAGTTACTTTTGATATAAAAGATCTTGGAGAAGCTTCTTTTGTTTTGGGCATTGAAATTCATAGAGACAGGAGTCATAGACTTTTGGGTTTATCTCAAAGAGCTTATATTGATCGTATTCTTAAAAGATATAATATAAAAACTTGTAGGCTTGGTGATGTTCCAGTTACCAAAAGAGACAAGTTGAGTAAGGAGCAGTGTCCTAAGAATAATATTGAGAGGAGTTTCATGACAAATGTGCCTTATGCTAGTGTGATTGATAGCCTTATGTATGCTCAGATATGCAGTAGACCTGATTTGTCTTTCGCTGTTAGTGCATTGGGTAAATATCTATCTAATCCAAGACATGCTCATTAGGTAGCTGTTAAGAAGGTTATGAGGTACCTACAAAAGACAAAGGATTACATGCTTATTTATAGGAATGTGAATGATTTAAATGTCATTGGTTACTCTGATTCAGACTTTGCTAGATGTATAGATGATGATAGATCCACTTCTAGATACATTTTCATGTTAGTCGAAGGAGTTATATCTTGGAAGAGCGTAAAGCAAACCCTGACAACTTCTTCCACAATGCAAGTTAAGTTTGTTGCATTATATGGTGCTGTTTCATATGCTATGTGGTTAAGGAACTTTATTTCCACTCTTGGTGTTGTTGACTCTATTTCTAAATCATTGAAAATTTATTATGATAATCGATCTGCTGTTTTGTTTATCAAGAATAATTGAACCACTTCTACCTCTAAACATCTAAGGATAAATTTCTTGGTGGTGAGAGAAATGTTTGATAGTGGAGAGATTCTTGTTGAGCATATTCTTGCTAATGAGATTTTGTTGTCCCCCTAACTAAAGGACTTAGACCCATAGTGTTTATGAGATATGTTGAGTGTAACACCCTAAAATTTCCTATCCTATAAACAGTAATTTTGACAGCTAACAGAATTTTATTGTTTAGTAATTTCTAGATAATGTAAAATTATTTTGTTTATTCCGTCAGCGTATTTGATCGTTTTGAGTGATTTACTCCGTGTCAGGAAAATAATAATTTTCGGGCCGGAGAAAATCTTTCTGTATTTATTTCTCTTGACTATTAATTATTTTTAACAATCTGACTTGATTTTCATACGTTTTCTAATATTTGTGATTTTTGTGAATGATTATGAATTTTTTTGACTGTATGTGGGCTCAGGTGGTCTTAGGTGGGTCCAGGTGACCATACGTGGGCCCAGGTGGGTCCCGCAAAGTGAAAAAATTTTCTACGCATAGAAAAATTTGTACTGTTTAAACGGAGACAGGGGATCTTACTAAACCTGAATCCGGAAACAGTTTTAAAAAATTTGTTTTGTACTTTATTTATTTATCGGAAGATAAAAATACAGTAAATATATTCTTTTGTGAGATTTTTAGTAGATAAAAATAGAAATTATATTGCTTAAGTCAACACTGGTAGTTTGGATATCCACTATTGATTCAATTAACGGTTAAGAAATAAATTTAATAAAGAAACATAAGATAATCATCATTGATTTAATCAATGGTGTGAGAATAAACTTAATTAGCCAAGCTTCAATATCAACCGTAGATTTAATCAACAGTGTAAAATTAATTATATAAAGTGACCATTTACAACCATTGAATTTAGAATTAATCAAGGGTGGAGATTTGGTCTTGTAAAGTAACAATGACCATTTATGACCATTGGATGAAGAATTAATCAAGGGTGGAGATTTGGTCTTCTAAAAAGGCTATGACTAATTATAACCATTGGATTTAAAGTTTGAAGGAGCAATCTTGACCCTTAATTTTGGAGACACATCTAATGGCTATAATCTAAAGGAGAAAGATCCAATGACTTAGATTTAGTCTTCTAAAAATTAAAAGTCTACCTAAATCTTAACCATTGAATTAATCAATGGCTAAAAATGCTTCAAATAATGGCCTAATTAACAAGCCAAGTAAACTAAATTAAATGTTAAATTGTTATAATCTAATTCTTAATTAGATATCCTAATTTTAATTAGAGATTATAATATATGAAATAATATGTCTAATTAATTAGTTATGTAATTAAAAAATTAGTTAATATTGATTAGGAAACTTAATCTAATGAATTAATTAATCAATTAGCAAGTAATTATGACAACTTTGGAGTGCATGATGAAGAGGGGATGGTTTTGGAGTGTTAGGAAGGAGGAGACATGTTTAGACATGCTTGTATAGCCTTTTTAGGCCAAAGAAAAAGATGACAAAGTGAAAGACTTTGTGCATCATGTGATAGCCTTCAATTATGCCAAATGAATTCATATCTCTCCATTCTTTCACTCCCACGGCAGCAGCACCTTTGGTCACACTCTCCATATTCATTTTTCTACTTCACCAAAAAAAGCCTCCATCTTATTCTCTCAAAATCCCAAGAACCAAGCAACCATTTTTCCTTCTATTTTCTCTCCATTGGTTCGGTCTCTACACCCAAATACACTATCCATCACCTATAGTTTTCACTCTCATCATTTCCTAAAGCTAAACACCATTCTAAACACTTTTTATTTAGAAAGTTTTCCCAAAATCTCACTCTAAGTGCTTCAAAATCTCACTTTTACCTTACTTTCCTAGAGATAAACTTTGATTTTTATGGTTTAAATTCATGTTTATGATTTTCTAAGCCATGATTGTTCCATGGTTTGTTTAATTTAATCCAACCATAGATCTTGAATCCTTACATTATTCTAAACAACTTTCATGTTGAAAACTTTCTCTAAATTTTCCATCTTGAAGGACTTTTACTAAGATCAAGTTCTAGAGTTCTTGTTGATGAAGTGTAAGGAAACTTCATTTATTCTTTTCTTTTTCATGATCTAAACCATGTTTAATCCATGGTTCCTCTTAATCAAGCTTAGTATACTAATTTCTATGTATTTTGTTTTGAATTTGAGAAGCCCTTGGTGTTGAAGGACTTGGAAAGAGAAGCAAAATCAAGAAGTTTTGAGGATCTTCAAGAGGTAAGAGGGAGATCCATCTCACCAACCAATTATGGTGGTGGGAGATAGTATTATATTTGATGGATTGTGAATTCATGTGAGAATTCTAATCCATGGTCATGTAATAATTAATTGTATGTTTATGAGCTTTGATTTATTTTCTTATGCTTTGATTATTTTTGTCTATGCTTAATATGCTTTGCATGATTTTATGGCTTTGATAGTATGCTTATAATATGCATGATGAGTATATGGCATGTTTGTGATATTTAAGATGAAATATATATATGTATGTCATGATGTGTGGATGAAAAGAAAATTGATCTTGGTTCCAATGGCCAAGGAAGAGCTACGGTTTTGATGCCCTTGATGAGGGTCAATGTTGAAAATTTTCAAGAACAATAAAATTAAATTTTGATCCCTAGAACAATGAGAATTTTGGCCAAGCCACCTCAAAATAGGTGTTTACAAATTAATATGTTTATGGAAGAATAAAATTAGATTGATTTGAGGAGTATGAAAAATGAACTAAAGGTTTATTTTTTTTTAAGAAAACATGAACACAAATTTTAGAATGAAATTTTATTGATTTATTTTGTGTAGAAACAAGAATGGAATTTATTTAAGTTAGAAGAAAAATATTTCATGGTTCCAATGACCATCTATAAGGTTTTGATAATTTAGAAAAATGTTTTGATACTATGAAATACAAGAATTTTCAAATAAGAATTTTTGAAAAGGGAATTAAGTGTTATAAATTAAGTGAAGTGGAATTTTCATAAATAAAAGAAAAAGAAGATTGAAAGTATTGAACTTCAAATTAATTTAAAAAGAATCAATTTTTAGAAGTGATTTAGAAATATAAAAGAAAATGTTTGTAACTTAAATTTACTCACGAAGATTTTATTTGAGTTTTGGAAAACGTTAGGAAATTTAAAGTTAAGAAACAATAATTAAAACAACTCAATATGATTTTGTAGGACTAAATCAATAAAAAGTGATTTTGAGAAAATATATATTAAAGAAAAGATTTTTGACTAAGAATGAAAAAGAATTTGCAAAAAAAGTGAAAATGAATTTGAACAAATGGGTTTGTTATATGACCAATCAGTACTTTGGTTTTGAAAATAAAACTTTAATGGTTTTGTTTGTGTAAAACTATATCAATTTAAAAGGAAAAATGTTTTGATAATTTTTCAAATAGTAATGCCTAGATTTTGATGAAACAAAGTAATTTTTCAAGTGGAAATATAATTGATTTAATACAAGAAATTTGAAAAAGGAATCAGAGTATTTTACTCACTTGAAAAATTAAGTTTTGTAAACGAAAATGTTTTCAAATTTCAATTTATTTTGAAGTAGGTTAATTTGGAAATGATTTGGGGAAAAATAGAGAATATAATGGTATTTTGAGAATTTACTCAAGTATAACTTATTTTCAAGTTTTGAAGTACGTTTGGAAATTTTAAGATTTGAAACATTGATTTATATCAATGAAAAAGTAATTTTGTGGATTATATTTGAAAAAGAATTTCTTGAATAAAGAAACGTGGAAAAAGATTTTCTTGAGTAAGAAAATGTGAAAAATGAAGTACAAAGTCAAATATTTTGAGAAATGATGAAATGAAATTTTTTGAAGGTTAAGAAATATTTTTCGTAATAAATTGTGGTGAAAAATGATTTACGTATCTTAAAAATAATTTAGAATATAGTAAAATATTCATATGCGATTTAAAATATGTTAAAATATTTCTACGTGATTTGAATTACGTTTAAATATTTTACGTGAGTTTAAATATTTGTATTCTTTTGAAAAATCACTATGTGATTTAAAAGTAATAGAACATTTTTACGGTATTGTGAAAATATAACGAAACGTTTGAAATTTTGAAAACGTAATGAGTTTTACGATATTTTGAAAACGTAATGTAAATATTTTGGAATTGTGAAAACATAATGAAAATGTTGTGCAATCTTGTGATAATCTGACGAAAGTGTTTTATAACTATGAAAATATGATAACATGATTTTGTGTTAAAAATACGTGATAAATCTTTTTTAACCATGTATGGACACTTTGTATGAGAGAGTGACGTATTTTACCTATGATTGGTATTTGGTGCATTTTATATGCATTGGAAAGATGCCCATATTTGGATTTGGTGCATTATACATGCATTGAAAAGATTTGGCCCATCTTGGACTTGCACCGATATACTGTGCATTGTACAAATGAAATTGAAAAGATTTGGTCAGTTGGGGTTGGACTTAGGCTTAAATTCGTGCATTGTATAAAAGATAGCTAATAACTATTATGGCCCTTGTGGTTGAAGAGGGAATGAAAATTGATAGTGAGGTCTATGATGGATCTTGGGGCGTCGAGACGCGGCGGTCGACCGAGACGGTTAAGCGAGTACCACTGTGCCACTTGGCGATGCAATCCGTTGCAACGCATTGACGATACCCGACAAGAACACGATTCTTTTCAACAACTGGGAGATTGTCTTTGGGCTAAGGCTGACAATTAACCAGAGCATTCTTCTCGAAATTGTGAAAACCTCCATGGAGTCGTTTTTGATAAACTGAGTCTTTGTACATATGCATAATCTGAGCATTTATATCTCATATATTAATTGAGGAATATTGGTTATTGGTTATGATAATTGAATTGATAAATGATTGGATGATTATTGAACTGATAAATGATTAGATGATGATAGTTGATTAATGCTGATAGCATGATTATGGCATGATCTATTTGTATGATATTGTTGGTCATGTGTTATCTACTGTCTTTGCTATTGGTATTGGTGTAGGTGATCTCACCTCTTTGTTATGTTATTTTTTGTTTGTATTGTTAAAATCAAACAATAGAAGGATCGAGTTGTCTTAGACATAACGCGTAAATACTCTAAGATTGGTGACAACAATAAGGAGTGGACATTCAGGACTCGAAGGTGTGCGCAGTGTTGACAAAGGAACAGATGTCGATGCATCAAGATGGGTTAAAAAAGGAATAAGTATGTTAAAGTTTCTCGTTAGTGTTGTGCCGTGCTATTAAGTAGGACTGTCATGGGGTTTAAATCATTGTCAAAAAAAAAAATAAGTCTGTTAATTTTATATTTCTCTTTAAATTGTGTTATTAATTGGTGTCAATATTGCATAATGAATAGTTGAAATATGATTTTCAATATTAGCTAATATTTTCAGAAAAGTAAAGAAGAAAATTTTGAAACCCGTCTTTTATAACTCAAACTTTGTGCGAACTTATTTTCAGATTATGAGTCGGAAGTCAGAAATGTGATGCCCTAGCTAGGGTGTTACATTAGTTGGTGTCAGAGTTAGGGTGTTACATTGAGAATATGAGTATTATAAGATCCTTTGATGTAATTGATTAGTGAGAGTTGTCATTTATTGTATTCTTGTTACATTGAACTTGTATAATGCTCATTTAATAAAATTATTTATATGTTTATTTTTATATCATTGTTATAATGATTATTGTACAACTTTATTATTGTATTGTCTCGAGATGTTTAATTTTCTTGAAGAAAATAGTGTTTAATGATAAACATGTTTATAATCTCTTTTGAGAGATTGATAGTGTTTTCTTGAGAAAACACAATATAGGATCTATACATATTAGCTTAAAGCAACAAATGATCACAAACTAAGCTATAATGTGTATTTACACTAGCACACTTGTATTATGATCAAGTCAATAAGATTATTAGTTATGCAGTCATTGGTGAATTAGACTTTTATAGTTTATCTATCACTTATGGCTCTTAATTGGTAGTTTTATTGAATTCTTTGATCATGTTTAATGTGAATATAATCAGGTTATTTTAGTGGCCACAATTGTTCAATCAAAAATTCTTTTCTTTTCAAAAGGAATTTTATAAAAAATACCTATATATATTTATTTATTTTTGAAATTCTTTTGAGTTAAATTAAACTGAATCAATATTGTCCAAGTAGGATAATGTTAGAAATTTTTCTATGATTTTAGACTTCCATTGATTTATCTGTTTGTCAAAACTGATTGAATAGTAACATGATATTTCCTGAAATCCATTTATACTCTGATTAATGGGTTTATTGAAAATCACATGTTAGACTTTGAGTTCAAATAGTATGTGTGCTTGAAAAGGTGTGAGGCACGATTGCTTGATTCTTTGATAGGTGGAACAAGACAACCCTTTACCAAAGGGGCAGATTCCTTCTCTACTCCCTCTATATATATGTGTGTATTTTCAAGACAAGTGACATGATCTTTGATTCACAAACTACTATTGCCTCATCAAAAAGAGAAAGGAGAAGGAGAGGAAGATCTTGATTCATATAGTTTACAAAGTGTGTACAATCATTAGTTATTTCTTGATCGAAAACTTAAGAAGAACAAGATGCCTATAAAAGGTACGCCTTTGATTATTAATGTGATGTTCTAAACTCATTATCTATGATCTAGGGACATTTTTAGTAATGATATCCAATGTCTACATAAAATAGAAAGAAAAAACAGCAAACAGTTGTTAAAGAATAAGTGAGAATACTCTCTTGTTATAAGACGATCCTGCTAGAGATAGATAGACACAAATTTTGTTATGTAAGGACTCACTATATTAAATTATATGGCCCTTTAATTTTATTTTAAACAAATTATATTTTTCTTTCTCCAACAAGACTCTCTCTTGTTTTTTTACTAAAGAGAATCCTCATCCCTTAAAGAATAGCGGAAGAATTCCATCTTGGTTTATTTTAAGACAATGTTTTTTATTCGTTACCTCAAGTGATACTTTTGTCTTTTGAAATATATCAAGAAATTATAACCACAACTTGAACTAAGGATCTCTATTTAAATTCTTTATCACTCTAACCAGTTAAGAAAAAATGTCATATTATATAATTATTTTGTGATAAAATGTAGGTATTTAGTTATAATAGTTTTTTTTTCTGTAAAATAAGACAGTAATAAATTTGAATAACATTAAAATGAACCAAACTAAAATTTTCCTAAGACTAGGTAGGTTGATGTCAATGTCCAAGTATTTAATTAATAATTTGTACAACTAGAGCAAGGTATGGGCAATTAGAATTCACCTGTGTTCATTATTTTAAAACCATTCAGGTTCGTGTACAACCCCCCCCCCCCCCCACCCCCCCCCATCCCCCCCCCCCAAAAAAAAAACCATTCAGGCTTGTATTAAGTCCAAGTTATCTTGTTTAGATTATGTGGACCCTAGCTTTGGTGCTCATTACTGGACCATGAAAGGAAAGGTTGAAGAGGGACAAGCGACTTTTTTAGGAGATTCCTAGAGAATGACTTGCATTGGAGGAAATACTAAGTCTAGGGTCTCAACATTTTTTGACTGCATGAGCTGTCTATTGTTTAAGAAGGCTATGGAACACGACCAACAGCAGATTCCTTGGAAACGTACATGACAATACAAAATGAGGGTTGCAACTCGAGTACATTTAGAAAGTCGATTTAGCTCCAAACATTCTACGATGACAAGAATGGTAATTCTTGTATTGCATGTAAAAAGACAGCATCTCGTTCCCGAAAGTTTAATTTCTCGTATTGGAACTACCATCACTTATGTAGATAAACATGATCAGACAAGAGGGAAACAAGTTACTTTCTTATTTTAAAAAATGATTATCCTATCCTCAATTGTTCACAACTTTCATTTCATGCCTATTTTATGCATCAAACTTAATGGACGTGGACGCAACCATACACTTATGCAGAAATTTAGAATAGTTATTCCTTTTCAATTTCTCGTTCTTATTTTCTACTCATATCAATTTGAGTTATGTTATATTTATAGTCCTAAATTACAATTTCTTTTTTCCATATTCTTTTTCTCTCAGCTACTTTGAACTATGACTGTCTAGATTGGTCGCACCTCATATTTTGCGTGACCCAATCATTACAGTATCAACTATTGATCTTCTTGTCCCCAAGGATATACAAGTTGAACATTGAAATACTATTTTAGAGGTTTAATGTTCTTGTCTTATTGATATTGGGTGAAGTAAGGTTTATGAGAATGAAATATACTATGTTTTGTTGTGTACTATTCAGTTTACCAAATAAGACGGATTGGAATTTTGACTTAGCATCTTTCTTTTCTTTCTTCTTTTTTTTTTATGAATTATGACAAAAATTTAGGGAATAGAAAATTACACCATTTTAGGTTAAGGTATTGTCACAAGACTCAGACATTTTGACTTTGCATCCTTAGTATATTCAAATTAGGAAGTTAGAGGCAGTACACATTTAAGATGAACTTCTTATTGAATTAAAGAATCAGTGTATAAATTACAAAGGCTTAGCATTATATTATCTCTATATAAATATGCAAGTTAATTTTTTGTCTTCTAACAAACTACTTTATCCAATCCACACAAGAAAACATAATGCAGGATGATAGGGAAATCAATTTAATTAATAGAATAAAAAGAAAAGGAGAATTTACAAGGTGATTCTATTATTTACACATTACAACTAATTATTGATATACATCTGTCTGTTATTTACAATGTCAACAGAAAAAGAAACCCAACGTAGCATCCACAATTTTGCATTATAGTCAAGCCTCTCTACTCCTCAAGCTTCTCTATCTCTCCAACCATATTATATTAACAGTGTTATAAGCCTCCAGTGCGAAATGAAAGAATATTTCCAAGCCTGAAAGAAAAGGAAAAAAGAAAAAGAGCAATTACTATTACAAACAAACATAGGCCAATGACAAATGTGCCAACAAGAATATTGATCAATAAATATAACAGGCAGTTCCACAGACATGATTGATAGAGTAAAACAACTTAATTATCTAAGAAACTTAACATTTGACAATTTCTACAACAGAAATGAAAATATTACCTTCAAATTCATCTCCATTTTCTTCAAAATGATTCTTCATTCTCAGGCCTTCTGTCACTATTTACAAACATGAGTTGAGCCTCCATGTTTAAGTACTCCCTTCTATTATTTACAATCTCAAGCTGAGTATTTGGTTTAAGGGTGTCATTGTTATTTACAAAGCCCATCGTTTCCGATGGCGCCAAATAATCATCCCAGTCAGTTCTTTCAATCCCACTTTTAAATTCAGTAACAGCACCACCAGAATTGGTCAAACACTCGGGAGATCCCAAAACAGTCCTGGGTGAAATCCTACCATTTCCAAACAGCTGGGAACTCTGATGCAACAGTTGTTCATTTATCTTGCTATCCATAGCAGGAGTCCTATAAGACAACCATAATTTTTCATTGTCATAAATAAGCTATCTCTGTGCATATAAGGGGAAAAATGCAAGAATATAAAACAGGAAAGAAGCCAAAGAAATTTCTTTGTCAAACAAGGTAACAAAACCCATCAATTTTGGCATTGTCCAGCCTCCAAAATTTGAAGTACTGTTACTAAATACATTAAGAAGCACAACGCCCAATACCTAAATCTTTTGACCTATCTAATCTAATTATTAAATTAATTTGTCATCAAACCTTGTTTGTTGTAATTTTGGGGTCTGAATATAGTCAAAAATTGGAACCAAGTCTTTAGACCTAGCTTCAATCATGCGAGTTGGAATCCGTTCGATCTCAAATTCGCCTCCTGAAGCAGCTTCTTCATCCATTATGGTAGACTCTTTCAACATTGAATGAAAATATATCTGGTTGGCAACAGAATTATGCATTTAAATGTCAAATCAAAGGGTATAATATTAAACATTAAAAACACAAATTTCTAATTTTAAGATAATATACCTCTCGCTTTGCCCACAATGGTGTCTGAGCTTGATGCATTTGCAGTTCAGCTTCTGAAATATACAAATGATGCTCTTCCTCAAGACAGGAATTCACTTTCATGACTACATTGTTCATTTTAGGGCTAATGACGTTCTCCTCCTTCACTTCCTCTGGATATATTTTATTGCTGTCTGAAATTCCACTCTCACCATATATGTCAACATTATCTTCTCCTCGCCGGCTATGTCTCTGACATATATTCCATTTATGGATAGCATCAACTACTAATCTTGCATCAACCTGTGGAATGGATTCATAAGCAGGGGCTAATCCAGAAACAACAGCTGAATCTTGACCGTTCAATGTCCGCAGAGCATATTGTATCATGGACCCAGTGGGTGAAAAGACCAATAGGTGATACTTTGCCTTGGAATAGTTCCCTTCAACATATAAGGCACTGCTGCCTTTGCAGTTATGGAAAGCTGAAGCAATGGCACCAGAAAGGGAACTCTTCCTACCAGTTGCAGCTGCAGCAGCACCACTTACAGTGCCTCTCCAGCCATTAGGTCCATTCCTAATTCTGCTTACTACAGAAAGTGTGATTGGAGGGCCAGCAGCAATTAGGCTCTGCTGTTGAGCCATTTTTGAGGCTGAACTATGAGAGCCGCGAACTGCTTGGTTAGTCGTAATACCCAATCCACTATTTTTTGCTGTAAAACTATCATCATAAGATTGAATATTTACATATCCTCCTTGAGGATTTATGGCAAACAAATGGCTAGTGCCCCTTGAGGAACTAATCATAATCCACTTGCTGTCATCACTAAAACTGATATCTTGTATAACCTGAAAAGTCCAATACAGATTTATAGAGGCCTCAGTTGCTTTTAGATACATTGTGAAGAGGAAAATGATTATATATGAACCCAAAGGGCAAGGGGGAACGAACATGCACTCACCGCATTTGTAAAGCCACGTTGCAGCCTGTAGAGATGAACACAAGAGGGACCAGCATCAGATGCTGACAAATTCTCATGTCCAGGCATTATCTTAAAAACATTTATATTATGCCCCTGAACAGAAGCAGTCACTAATATGGTGCCACTAGGATCAAAGCATAAGGCTGAAATGGGACTCTTATGGGCCCGGAATTGGGCAACAACGTTTTTAGTGACAATATCTCTGATAATGACCTGAAAGAGAATAATAAGTAAGTTATCCTACGTAAAATCATGGTATGAAATGCAACAATACCAGTAGTCTTATCGCAGAAGTAGGGTAACAAAGACCAAAATATACAAAAATTATGATACACACAACCTGAGATAAAACAAATTGTAAGCCTCAAAAGCAATTGCAAAATTCCTCAAAAGCAATTGCAAAATTGCAACAGACTTCCATAGTCCAGAAAGACATTACTCTGTTCAAAAAAAGATTTGAGCCAACAATGCAGGAAGACACTGGATACAATTTTAGTAACAATATAATATTAAGTATCTCAAACCAGCCAAGTACAACCTAAGGCGAGGTCTATGTTATCATATCTACTTGAGCCAAAAAAAATATTCAAGCGCAACATATGCAGTTCAATTATAAGTGAACACAAGTTCAGGAAGAACAGTATTCACCATTCCAATGTTATCCGCATCTGTTGAATGGCCATTAATGATTCCATGACCCTTTGTGCCAGAATTTACAGGTTGTAATGAACCATTGCTATCAGAGCAGTATCTGGAAAGTTTCTTATACCCCATATCTCCAAGGGTCACAATCCCAGAAGCAAGATGCTTGCTGGACTCTTTGGCATAGTGTGCAATCAAGCTCCCATTTGAAGAAAAACCAGAAAAGCTTGCAGAAGTTGTCAAATGTTGTGGGCTAACACGCCCAGAAGTGGAGACTGCAACTGGGCTTCCACTATAAGCCAGCCATCTTGGACCCACTGCAAGTGGTCCATAGCCTATGCCTCCAGAACCAGGACAACTCATGACTATAGGATTGGTAAGTAAAGTATATTCCCTTTCTAATGTTGTAGCATCAAAACAATGTATCTGCAAAACAATGGTTCCATTAAACATTCCAAGAAAGCAGGCAATAAAGGTGATTGATATAGATATTAAAATGTATACCTGAGTGGATTGAGAAACAGCAACTATTCGAGAACTGCACCTTACAGAATAAACAACTGATCTAAACTTCAGTACATGAATATATGATCGGGATTTCATAGAATAAAACTGAACAGTAGTTGGCAGATAGTTGCCATTCACTTGGTCAGGGGGGTTCGAAGTGCTCCCATTCCTATCCTGAACATTGCTGCCTCCAGCAAAGAACCCATCAGCACAGACTACCAACAGGGGGCGGCTGTTTGCAAACTTGTCTTCTGATCTCTTTGATGCAATTGGATTTGGAACCATTTGCATAAAAGAAACAGGACCATCATGTCTGGAAACTAGGTCGCGGACATTATTTGATTCATCAACATGCCAAACCTGGAAGCCAGACTGATAGCCTAGAAGAAGTACTTGCTGAATGACATCGCCCTCACCCTCTAACTTGTCAAACCCAGCCCAGATAACCTATACAAATTTAGAATTGAAATGAGTCATCATTACTAACAACAAATTGCAAAAAGTAAAAAATAGAATAAAGTATCACTTATTCAGTAAGAACAAAAGAAGCAACAAGAAATCTCAGATGTCAAACAAGAAATCAGATCCAGCTTCGCTAAGAGAATGTTACATCAAAAACTTGATGTCTGTGAGTAATGAAAGCAATACTCTAGACACTAGGTGGATGGCTCAAACTAATCAAATTTACAGTCCCTTTCCAACAAATAACCCACTGCTTCATGGCCAAATTCATCAAAACACCTTATTAAGTCCAATAGCAGAGTGAAGTTTATTGCCTAAACCTAAATTATAAGTTTACACAAAAAAATTGGAATATAATTTCATTATACTGAATATGCAAGTCTGCAAATGAAAACCCCAAGGTCACATCACATTTAATTTAACTGAACCAATCCCATATAAAGAAAAGGAATTATATCACTTTGTCACATACAGAAGTCCATTAATTCCATTATCATGAAAAAAAAACATAAAAGCGCTCCAGCTTTCCAAATGGTTGTGACATTCAACTTTCAGCTTCATATCAACTAAATGTATCCATCAAAATCACATATGCAAATCTCTTTATCCCTCAATGTTCAAATGAATTCCTAATAAATGCATAGTACACAAGCTCTGCCAACAATCCAACATGTGAGATGTTTGCCACTAAAATATAGAAAAACATTTGTTTCCATAACAGACTTCCTGTACTTTTTTGACTACTTAAAAAGCAAATGATTGATATAATTGCCAAGAAACAGATAAAGCTCAATTCAAACAAATTAAGTTAATGAAAATTAATAGGGATACCCATAATCAGGTACAACAATTTGGTGAGCTATAAGATATTTCAAACCTTGTAAAACCCTATATTCTAGTGTGACCATGCCAGGTCCGGGTCTGACAAAATAGGTTGCCTGTCCAACCAACAAAAGGATACCTTACTAACAGCTCAACAGACAAAAATAAAAATAAAAATATAAAAGCTTTTTGACCAATATTTAACCCATAACATTAGGCCATGTGTATGCCCCTGCTCATATCCAACAAAAATCATTATTCCTTAATACACGGGATGGTCAAACCCAAATATGCCCACGTATCTAGCCAAAATGAATAAAATCTAAGCTAACATTGACAGCTAAAAAAATCCCATAACATCAACATCATAGAGAACTAGACAAGTGGCAAAGAGATTAGCAGAATCATAAACTAGAAACCAAAAATGAACCACAACCACCAAATTTTCCAACATTGAAGTCGTCAAGACACCTGTATATCCTAATTGCAAAAGCGCATTACAGTACTTTCTTGAATACAGCCTGCGTCTAAAGGTTAGCATTTTCAAAACATTCTGTTCTACGAAGCATTGTTGCAGAATAAACAAGACATGCATACTCAAGAACTTCACAAACTGGTAGCTGCAAACTTCACCCAGCAAGTGCACTCTGCTGGCCTACTTGGCCATACAATGACATTCTCATCCCCAAAACAAATTGAACATAATATACTACAAAATTCACTAAGAAAAGCACCATACCTCCTTAAATTAAAACTTGCACATCACAAATTCAAGCATAGAAATTAGTACTAAATTACTAAGTACTAAAAGAACTGAAAAACCAACAGATTAACAGCAACTATACTGAATTTGACTTCTACATAATATACATCCTTTCAAATTACAAGAAACTTAAACTGTTCAGTGGGATATGTAATCAAATTTTAACTCAATCATAAAAGCAAACAGTTAATGATACTTACCATAAATGAACAGCCTATAAATGTAAACCACTTAAGATCTTAAAAATTTAAAATAATACATCACAAGTTTATCATGATGACCAAGCAAGCAACTATCTCCAAAATCTGTAAAACTATTTCACACATACCTGATCATGGTCGGCGTCATCGTCCCTATCCACAATCGATGAAGCAACGGAGGCAGCAGAGCGTGCAACGGTGGAAGCACTGGAGGAAACGATCCTCAGGTAGCTGGAGATAGCGCGAAACGAGCTCGGAATAAAGCCGTTGGTTCTGCCACCACCACCACCACCACCCTGATGAAGAAGCTGTTGTTGTTTCTGTCCATCATTCCTCATTCCCATAACCAAAGAGATGAAAATAGCACCTATCCACAATACAACAATCACAGATTCTTCAAATTCACCCTCAATCATAACCCCTCAAGTTTCGTCCCCTTTCAATCCACCACCACAACCAACTCTTCACCCTCTTCCAACATGGAGAACAATAAATTCACACAAGTGTCTCCATCTCCTTTCAAAGCTTCCAAATTTCAATCACACCCACCAAAACCACAACCACCCCAAATCAAAAATCGCTTTGAATTCCCCCAAAAATTTCCTCTCTTTTTTTTTCAATTTTTGTTTTAAAACACACAAAAAAAAAACCAAACGACAACGAAGAAACCGGTTTGGGGAAGAAGAATGTTTCGGGTTTTTCTTCAAACTACAATAAATTTACTCTATTTTAACAATGATTTTTCCTACTAATCACAAATGAAATAATAATTCAACAAATTACAAAAATTAAAAAAAATTGAAACTTTTTGGTTTGAAAATGTTATATATTATGTACGATGAAGAAATGAATGATGTGAGAGAATTGGGGAATTGGGTGTTTTCGTTTTAGAGTTCGGGAGCCAAAAACCACCGAGGAATTGCCGGAGAACAGAGGAGGAGATCGGAGGAGAGAGAAAAAGTTAGAGAGAGAGAGAGAGAGAGGTAGAGATTGGAATTGGTGAATTGGATAAGGAAGAAGCAGAAATGGGAAAAAAAAAATAAAAAAGAATCTTGGTTTACGTTTCTTCTTCTCTACAAAAATTCAATTTTTCAAAGATTTTTTGGGTTAGGTGTGGTTTGAGATTTGTGCTTTGTGTTGTTGGGGGTAATTGTGATGGTGTTTGGAATTTTAAGTAGTAGTTGTTTTTGTTGTTGCTTCCACATCCAGTTCGACAAGAAACTATCCTCGTTGGCTCACCTCTCTGTCTCTAACTACACACAAGGTCTTGTCTTGTCCATTATCAAACACTGTCAAACTGTTTTTCTTTTTCAAACCCCCTTCTCTCTTCTCACTCTCTCTCTCTTTCTCCCAAGCACGTAGGACCACTTTATCTCATTATTAATTAATAATTAATTATCTTGTTAAATGATTGATCGATTAAATTTGGTTTCAGTTTTCAGGAGATAAATAAATTAAAATTGATCCATTTTGCTTGTTTCATATGTTATTATTATATGCTTTGCTAATCAAGCTAATTCATTTTCGAAAAATATTTTATGTATATCAAAATATATGTATTTATATCATATGTTAATATAAAATAAATATTAAATTATTTTATATATAATTATAGTATTTTTATAATATATAAAATAATTTTATGAGTAAATTAAATAAAATAAATATATTTTAATTACATGAATAACGAAATTAATCATTTTTTATTATTACATGTTTGGAAACGTTTAAATTTTAAAAAATATAATTTTATAAAAAAAAAAAAAATTTAATTATAAATTATTTTAAATATAAAATAAATAACATAATTAAACAATCAAGTGTTTTATAATAATAAAAAAGTGTTAAAATAAAAAAGAATACGACTTAATTTTTATTCGCTGTCAAGTGTAAATTTTTTAAATTGTTATGTAATTATATATTATGAAATTATTAAAAAAATTAACTTTTTTAACACTTACGATGATAAACTAACACATCTAAAAAATGATAAACTAATCAGGGACGGTCCTACAAATAAATTAATGGGATGCGTGTCTCCACCTATTTTTTAATTATTTTTATTATTCATAATAATTATTTATTATTTTTATATTTTATATTTTATTTTTATATGATGAATAAATTTGTAATAAAAAAATTAAATTCTATTTAATTTTTTTAAGTTACATATCATATAATTAGTCGTTAAGATCATTTATATATATATATATATATATATATAAATAATATTAATAATACAAAAATAATTTAAAATAAAGAAAACAATTATAAATTAATATTTTATTATTTTATACCAATATATTTTTCCTTTAATTTTTTTATATTTGTATATTATCTTTATCCACAAACCTAAAATTTTTAAGTCCACCACTAAAACTAACACATCATTGAATTATAATATAGAGAAGTTTTACAATGAGAAAGCATTAAATATAAACTCAAAAAACGTTCACCTAACCTTGCTCTTGTATGGATTCAGAAATTTATTAAATTGAATGAAATGTGAGATGGGAGAATAAGAAAGGAAAAAGGTTTATAATTTCTTTTAATTGTACTTGCCTTTTACTTTTAATTAAGTGGAGTAACATTTTTTCTACATATATTTTTTTTCTGCTTCTTCCATTGACTCCCACATTAATTATGGGCATTTTTAGTTTATTATTTTGGTTATTTCAAAAAAAAAAAATACAATGCAATCTATTTAACTCCTATTTGATTTTTTTTATGTGAACTCCTATTTGAATAATTAAGTTAAAAACAATTGATAAAAAAAATAAAGTTAAAAACAACTAACACTTCACCTTCTGAGATGTTTCCTTAAAAAAATAGTAATAAATTCAATAATTGAAATTAGCCAAATTGGGTGGTTTAGTGATATTAAAATTGAAAAGAAACACGTGATTTGGGGCACGGGTCAAATATATGAGGCTAAGTATGACTTCGCATCGTTAATTTACGAAGCAATAAATCTTCAACTATGCTGTCAAAATTGCACCTTTCTTTCCAACCACCTTATGGTCCCCCTTTTACGCTCTTTTTATTAGGATTTTATTATTAATATGTTATTAGCATGTTTTACCTCCATGTTGATTATCTTAACTTAGTTATTTCTAATAAATATGTTTTGCTACGTAATTAATCATCAAATGTTTCATTTCCCCCTTCACAATAAAAGGTAGGTTGGGGGGGGGGGGGGGGGACCAAGAATTTTAGGCCACCCAATTAGGGGAATGGCCCATCACCCACGAATGATTAGACATTCTATAAGTATCAAACTGTTGTGATCCATTTCGCAGCTCATGTATGTGATGCAAAGCTCTAAACAAAAACAGACCTCTCAAATTTTCCATTCCTAGTGTTTTCAACTTTCATATAATGTGTAGCTATACTTTCATCACTTGCCAAATCTAGAGGAACAAACACACAAAAAACAGGCAATCATTCTTTTGGTCATCTCTTTCTCATATATGGCATTTTCAAATCCAAGTACTATATGCTCAATAAATAAATTCAAATGAACAACAGAACTCTCAGAAATTCTTTTTTGTTGTGTACGTGACGAAATCAGCAAAGTGCTATTTTTGGAGGAAATGTAATGGAAAGTAGGGTTATTAGAATAGTAAGCTTAAGATGAGCTTTAGAGGGTTAAAACTTAAAAGGAATATCTACTTCTTGAACAAAAAGCATTGGCAATGGTTTGTTTCACAAGGCCAGCTAATGCTAAATCTCAAGAAACAAGAAACCCCAAAGCCAACCTCACTTCTTCTTGAAGTCAATGGAACCCAATATATTCACAAATTATGGTGAGTCAACAAATGGGAAACAAAAAGGGCAGAAATGTCTACTACATACCAAGTTTATTAATTAGGAACACGGGATTAATTGCTTGTAAAGAATAAAGACATGCAAAGTATTATTATAGGGAGTAAAAACATTTTTTTTTATCTGATAGGGAGTAAAAACATTAATACCATTAAAGTTTTATAATTTAATATTGAATCTTTATAATCTTAAATTCTACTATCATTTCTTCCTATTTAAATTTTGTTATGACATATAACTCCTTTTTTTTAAAACATTAGAGGTGCATGTAGGCACTTGAACTGATTAAGAAAAAAGTGACTGGATGGAGGATTGAACCTGATGGAAAATTAAATCTCTCACACCAACATTACACTTAGGCTATGTTTGGTACATATGATAGTATAGTATAAGATAAGATGATAGAATAATATAAGGTATAATAATATAATTAATATGATAAGACATAATCTTATCTTTTGTTTGATAATAAAAAGATAAATTAACTAATTGTATAACATTTTTTAAGACTAAAATATCATTTAACATAAAATTTAAAATAATTAAAAAATAATAATAATAAAGTTTTATGGTGGTGGTGGTGGTGGTGGTGGTGATAATGGTGGTGGTGGTGGTAGTGGCGGCGGTGGTGGTGGCGGTGGTGGTGGTGGTGGCGGTGGTGGTGGATGGTGGTGGTGGTGGTGGTGGCGGCGGCGGCGGTGGTGGTGGGGGTGGTGGTGGCGGTGGTGGTGGTGATGGTGGTGGTGGTGGTGGCGACGACGGTGGTGGTGGTGGTGGTGGCGGCAACGGTGGTGGTGGCAATGGCGGTGGTGGTGGCGGCGGTGGTGGTGGTAGTGGTGGTGGAGGTGGTGGTGGTGGTGGCGCGAGAGAGAGTGATAAAAATAAAATTGAGAATAAGATTAGAATAAAAATCCTATCATGTCTTATCATGTACTAGGGGAGGATAGAGTTATCACCTTAGAATAGGATAAAATGACTTGATCGATTTTATTATATTATCAGTTGAATATACCAAATATTAATAAGACTTAATAATATTAACTTATACTATTATATTTTTTTTATACGATACACTAAACGTAACCTTAAATGTTAAATATTTAAGATAATACTAGTTGAGCACAAAAAAAGTGATTTGATGGAATATTGAACCTATGACATCGACATCACAATTAAGTCTTAAAGACTTTAGGCCAATACTAATTGAGCTACAAGCTCATTGGCTAACTTTTCTTTTTAATCTTATTATTAAAATGTTTAATGAAATGTTGAAATAAGCTTTTTTTTTTTTTAAAAGAAGAAGTCAAAACCTTCGTTTTAATGTAATTTTACACTTCAAACAAAAACAATATTGCTGGTGATTAAAAGGCTTAAATTACTTGCAAATGAGTGCACTAGTTTCTCCTACAATGTTGGTTCTTGAAGAGTTGTAGTGTCCTTCAGGCCAACTCTGGTGCATGTGATTATTGAGGCTGATTTTTCTGTTGTTTCTTTGCTTATTAGTGGCTGTGATCATTGAGTGGAAGAATAGTGGTCTTGATTTGTTGATTGTCATTGATGATTCCCCTGCTCAACGGTCAAAATATTACAAATTACCAAAAAAAAAAGAGGAAATAAGATGATAATATATTATGAAATAATAGTTTAAATTTGATCAATGCCCAAAATTTCGCTATAACTAAATACAAATTATCACATCATTATACATTAATTAAAGTTTTTAATATATAGTAGAGAACTTTAACAAATTTTAAATAAGTGAAAAACTGATTATACAAAATTATTTACATTATCAATATAAGTTTTCCTTTTATGTGTACAAATGTATACAATACATTTCAAATATTAATTCTCATTCTCATTTAGGACAAAAGAAACTACAACATGAAGAAGGAAAAATGTTGGCTTGCAGTACAAGAGAGGGACGGATCTATTGTACAAGGAGACTTTTTCCGTTAATTTTATTGTTTCTTTCTCCAAGCTTTTGAACGAGATGCAAACAAACAAGTTGACGGTATAGACTTGGCAGCCGTGAAGTCATTCCGCAATTTTAAGCTTCCAAGATATACATTTCTTCATCTTCTCCTTTTTTGTAAAAAAAAAAAAAAATCTGCTTAATTAACTCTCAGCGTTTTATCCACATTATTTAGTTCTTTGAAGTCATGCTCTTTATCCTTTTATTTTATTTTACTTTAAAACAGAAAATAAAAAACTTACTTACATAAATGTAAATGCGAGTCCTAAATTAGCGGATGGATAAGATACTTGGAGGATACGAGTCGTCGCCATTGTTGTAAAGTTGTGCTTTGCTTTCTTTGCCATCTTCCATAAATTATAAATATTTGTTCAGCGCTAGCTGTCTCTTCAACATATGCTTTTCAACAAATCACAAATTTGTCTCCCAAATTATTTCTCTTTCATTTTCTTAATTATATAATTTATACTATGGTCATGGTCTATTTAAGATGGTGTTGTTAAAGAAAAGAAAAAGACTTAAACGCATGAACTATTTATTTTCAAAAGCATGGATTATTTAATTTAATAATATAAAATTGAAACATCATTATTGTTCATTGATAATTAATAGTTAAACAAAATAAAATAATAAATAAATAATGTTAATTTTTTATTGGTAAATAATGTTAATTTTTAAATAACCTTGTTAACGTAAATTGCATAGAATAAATTTATAAAGGAATTTAAATCTTAATTTTTTTTATTAGTGAACGATCTATAATTTCAATATTAATTGTTGTTAAAAGTGATAGTTTGTCTTCACTTTATAACGGGAATAGCTTCTCTTCGGTTAAACTATTTTCCAATAAAAAATTAAAAAAATTAACCAACGGTTGATAAGTCATGTGTGGTCATGGCATAAATGACGACTCACTCAACATCTTTTCTGTGCATGTCAGTGAGTTAAACACGAGTTGTAGCGTGCGGTGAAAATGTATTAAGTAGATTAAAATAAGTACATTATATTTATATTATATATTAATATGATAAAGATATATGATTATATTATTTTTGTGATATATAAAATAATGTTATAAATAAATTAAATATATTTTAATTAAATAAATAACAGCATTGTAAGAAGATTATTGAGAATGTTCTGACATGACCAATAGTATAAAAGAATCGAGTTATCGAGTCCTTGATTCATAACTAGATTTTAAGGAGATTTTATACATTTTAGCCTTCAGATTTTTTTTTTTTTGTGATAGCCTTCAGAAATAATATGATAGATGTGAACAATTCGAAAAATAAGTTTGAAAATGGATTATTAATTTGAATTTAACTTTAATTTATTGTAAATATAAGATTATTTTATACTATAATTCAATTTATAATGATATATTATTTAATGAATTTAATTATATAAATAATTACATAAAATATAAAATTTATTAAATGATATAATAATATATTATTTGACTTAAGTGTAAACTTTATTTAATATTTTATTATATATTTAAATTAATTTTTTATCGATATATTTAAATTAAATTCTATTAATAACTTTCTTTAAATCTGATATCTTTTGGTGGAAAATAGACTTTGATTGGTGAGCGTACCTTCTCTCCCATTGCTTGGAGAAAGAGAAAACATGGAACTATGGAAGCACAAGAACTGACATTTTGGAAGGGGAAAAAAATTGAAACTTCAATTTCCGCATTAAAGTCAGAAATTGACTAGAAAGCCAGGATTAATTAAAACTTATTTTTCTTGTCAGTCTGTCACCTATGACTTTTCACTTCTCACTTCGTCCCATTTAGCTGTATATCATTTGGAAAGGGTATAAAGCAGCAAAGGTTGTCTAGGACAAGGATGAAAGTAAAAAGGAAAAAAACACTTGTGGGCCAATAACCTAGGAAAGATTGTCTATTTATAATCAAATCCTAATCCTAATTATCTTCCAAAAGCCAACCTTCTTATTTTTTTTATTACATATTTTCAGTTTTTCACACTTTTAAGTATGATACTGACACTATTCCAATTACTGAAGTTAACTCTCACATCAGTATAATTTTACATATTTAAATTTCTAATATTATACAGATGCTTTAACTGCTTATTATTATTATCACTTGAATTGTAATATGAACTTTTATAATGAAAGAATTGAAAAAGATTCTTAAGCCAAAACCAGCCAAGAGCTGCAAATAAGCCGCCAAGTGTCCTTTGCTTTAGATTTGTATATTTTAAAATAATTTACGAGTAAGTAAGTATTTATTAATTATTAATTAATAAATAAATTATCAATTAATAATTGATAGATATTTACTTGTTTATAAATTATTTTAAAAATTTTCCTCCCTCAGCTTCAATATAAGGTGCAATGTTAGAGAATACGAGAAATTCTAACCTCCTATTATGAGAGTATTACTTGATTTGTTTTATAATTATTGATATTTAATTTAATAATATTTTATTTTTTTAATTTAATGACATATATAATTATAAATAACAAATATTATATTTTTATTAAACTGATATAATACTCTGAAAATATATAAAAACTTTATAGATAACAGATGCATGGATGAAGATAGTTTGAGCCACCACAGCACTCTCCATTTTTCTTAACAACCTTGTTTTGTCCAAGTTGTGCTAACATTTTCTATTTTACCATGGGTCCAAACTCTTTTGCTTAGCTCTCAATTTAAAGACTTTTGCAAATACTAGTAGCTGCTCCCTGAATTTTACCAGAAAGATTCCAATGTGCACAAATCAATTCAATAGTTGTATATTAATCCTGCCAAAAACCCTAAAATTGAGGAGAGGATTATAAAAATAAATGAGATACAAAACACGTATCTTAATGAGTAAGACTAGCATTTCTATGCTACGAATTAGTAAGGGTGGAAAAACGGAGGAATGATTTGTTTGAAGTTGATTTTGATTTTTGAGTGCCATCTTACCCTACGCGCCTATGGTGTTACAGGCTTCAACATATTTTGGTAACTATGATGAAGCTAAACACCAATATATAGAACCTTAAAAGATAATGTGGGTAATGCAAGCTATGGAGGTATCTCTGAAGGAAGAGTAATATGAAAGCTTGCAGTGCTGGTTTCTGTTTATTGTGGTAACTGTGGCTTGAGAAAAGTGTTTATGGGCCGTGGGCTCGCAACATGTAACGTGCATAAATTGATATCCCATGATGCCAAATGGCAAGCCCTTCTAATTAAGTGCATATTCGGTTAGAATTATTTTTTAAATTAATAATTTTTTGAGTTAAAAAGTTTTTTTTTTATTGTTTATGGTATGTTTAGATAATTTTATTTTAATTTTTGTACGAAATTTAATATATTATAATAATTTTTTTCATAAACTTGAAATTTATAATTCTAAATTATAGATTATTCAAAATTTTTGAGATATATATATCATTTTATCCTTAATCAAATAATTTTTTAATCATTATATACTTATTTTAGTCATTTAATACATAAAAACTAATTCTTTTTATTTCATCAAATGAAATAAATTATTTTAAAATTATTTTTCGATTAATATATCTAAACAATTAATTCTATTATAATCGATTATATAATAATCAATTATTTAAATAATTAAAGTTTCTAAAGTTAAACCAAACACATCCTAAGTGTAAGGTTGGGAAAGATTAAGTGCGTGTTTGGATAATTATAAAAATTTAATTATTTTAATAATAGATTATTGTATAAATTTTTTTGTTATAATTGATTATAATTGAATTAGTTTTCTGTTTGGATATGTTAGTTGAAAAGTGATTTTAAACTAATCTGTTTTATTTAGATGGTATAAAAAAATCACTTTTATATATTAAATTATCAAAATAAGTATAAAATAATTAAAAAATTATTTGATTGAGGACAAAATGATATTTACATATAAAAATGCAATAAATAATCTATAAGTTAAAATCATAAGTTTCAAACTTCAGCATCATAAATTTTTTTTTATAATACATTAAATTTCGTGTAAAAGTTGAAGTTGATTTTACCAAACATGTTATAACACTGTTGAAACAACTTAAAAAAAAACTGTTTCAACAGTGATTTAGGTGTTGCCAAACATGCCCTAATTTCTTCTCAAAATAGTTTTTTTTTCTAAAAAAAGCTCTTTTTGAGTTATTTTTGGGAAGTTTTGGAAAAAGTGTATAAAATTGATTATAATCTAAAGATTTTTTTTTACACTACAAAGTGCTTATAATAAAAAAAAACTTTTTTTTGAACATTTTGCTTATACTTATTTTGATTATAATCAGAATTAAAATCTTTACAAAGAATGTGCATTTGAGTAAGCTTTAAAAAAGTGATGATAAAATAATATAAATGATTTTTTTAATTTTTTATGAAAAATAAAAGTTGTTTTAGGTTTAAATACAAATATAAAAAATACATTTTACTTTCTTTCTCTTATATTGCATCTCCCCACAATTAATTATTTTGAGAAATAATTTATTTATGCTTTAAAAAAAGCAAAAGATTATTATTTTTAGATTATGTTTTTCTCTCAAAATCTTATCTAAACAAATATCCATGTTTCATAATTAATTTTTTAAATAAAAAATATTTTTCTTATAAAAACAACACAAACACACTTAGACTTTACTATATTAAAGTAATTTTTTTATATATCTCAACAAATCATATTATTTTAAAATTACTTTTCAATTAATATATTTAAATACAAAATTAATTTTATCATTATAAATTATTAAAAAAATAATTACACGCATAATCAGTTATTATTATTTTTTCACAATTAATCTAAACACATCTAACTAATTAAAATGTTATGCTAACATTTTGAGAATGATATGTTACGATACAGTTGGAAAAAAAATAAAAAGAAAAAAGCATGTTACATACTGTACGGTCTGCCTAACGAAAAATGTCTGTCAAACACTCAACCTTATTCCCGTATTATGAAAACCGATCCCGAGACACATGTTCCACACTTTTAGTTATTTACTAATTTTTTCATGTCAGGTTACATTATTATGTTCTTTTTCTATAATTTAATAATTTTCTTTTGGAAAGATTGGCATGGAATTTAGACTATTTAAAGAGTTAACAGAGATTATGGTCTTCAGTCTTTATTCTTCACAGATAGCTTAGGAAAGTGTGGGAAGAATGTGAGAGAAAAAGGAAGGTGAATTATGTTAATATGTTTTTGAGATTTGATTAAGTTATAGTTATCTGTCCCTTAATTTTAGAAAGTACAATAATCTCTTATCTTTTTTTTTATCCAGAATGTACTCTGCATGATTAATTGTCTTTTCAAACACATACATCCATCCCAAAAAGTTATTAAATTGATGGTATGCCGTATTATTTTGGTGATACATGATCAGATCGAAAGCATAAGGTTCTAAAACTATTACTAATAAAATTATATATAATATTAATTGTCAATATATGTTGAGAAATGTTAAAGACCTAAACTCAATTAAATCATAAAATATAGTATAAAGGTAAAATAAGCTAATTTACACTGCAAACTTGATAATTTTTATTTTTTCTAGGGGGGTGATAAAAGTAAAAATAAAAATTTATGCATGATAGTAGCTTTTTTCTCCCAAACAACAAGGCAAACAGACAGCACAGCACAAGAAAACACAAGATAAGGACAAATCCAGTTGCAGTCGCAGACAGACGGAGGTCCTTCACCTGTCAAAGACATATAAGAATATATGAGGCTATTTAGATAGTAAAATGCGAAATTGAAATAAAAGATTAAAAATTAAAAATTTTATAAGATATAAGTATATAAAATAATATGCATGTTTGATTTTTTTTATTAATAATTACAATTTTACATTTTACTTTCTAAATTACAATATGATGTTAGGGTATCTAAATCTGAATCTGATCACATAAGGCGCCCACCCACATGGCCACGTCCACTGCTATTTCTTCCCTCCCGCTAAAACCAATTTCTTCTCGCACGTGCCGCATGTGATCTCCCAGCAACATTCCATTCTCTTTATCTCAGCACTCTGTTGTGAAGAGTGATCAGTCATCGAACACTTGCACATGAAAAAAGAAAGAAAAAGCTTGCGAGAGAAGCTTCACTTCACACCAAAACCAAAAATCCAGTGCTCGCACCCACCCGACCCAAAACCCCACGAACCAAACCAAACCCGATCCTCTTCATTCCCTGCATCTCTAATTCCGTGATCTGATATTGTCGGAAAAACCCTTTCGAAGGTTTCGGGGTTTCCGAAGTTGAGGAGCTATGGAGTCGATTCTGGCTCGAGCTCTAGAATACACACTCAAGTACTGGCTCAAATCCTTCTCCAGAGACCAGTTCAAGTTGCAGGGTCGCACCCTTCACCTCTCCAATCTAGGTACCCCCCCTCCCTCGCTTACCCTCAAACTCAAATCCAAATTCAAATTCAAATTTCCCATGCTTCGTTCATTTCGTTTTCATTAGTGTTAGCTTAGCTTCACTGCGTTTGAATTTTACTCTCAGATTTAAACGGCGATGCGTTGCATTCCAGTGCGGGATTGCCGCCGGCGCTGAACGTCGCCACCGCCAAAGTTGGCAAATTGGAGATAATGGTTTGTTACTCACTAACTAACTTTCTTTAATTCTTTACTCGTGTTAGAGCATTTTATTGGCTGCTGGTTATGTATAATAGAATTTTAAACATTTATTATGAAATCAACGTTCAATAAATACTTCACAACTCAACCTGGGTACCATATCCATCACCATCAAGGTACCATAGCAACTCCCCTAGTGTTATGTAATCTATTGTAATTTGTTGATATCTGTTTTCTCTCTGTTATTATTCGTGGCTTTCTAGCTTCCGTCGTCGGTGAGTAATGTACAAATAGAGCCAATCATTGTGCAAATTGATAAGCTTGATCTGGTTCTTGAGGAGAATTCTGATTTTGATGCAGCATCTCTAAGTCCAAACAGGTAATTGAAACTAGTCTTTAGTCTCTTGTCTTTTGCGCTGTGATGCTTTTGTTGCTGCTGGTTATTGAGTTTTTTTTTTCTTTTTCTTGCTTCTTATACTGTTTATATGCAGCACCACGCCTTCGGCTGCCTACCCAAAGGGTAGCGGTTATGGTTTTGCTGATAAGGTTTGACTCTATCTTTTCTAAGCCTGAATTGATATACATGATAACGTGATATTCTACTAACCATGCCATGGTTGTAGTCAGTTTTCAAGATGGGAAGAGGGGAAAATAAAAGCAAAAACTCTTCTTTGTAACACAGTTGGGGGATTTGAACGATTCACTTATCAGGACTTGTTATTTCTTTTATTTTGTCTACCGTCGCAGTTCTTGCCAGTGGTTTTGGGGAGAATTTTTAAATAAAGATGTAGGCGAAGATAATTTGTTAACTATAGGGAGAGGTTATTATATCATTAGACAATTATAGAGCTGAATAAGATTAGCATATTAGTGAAAGGTCCATTCCTTTCTGTTGGTTTGGTAGTTCATAGCAAATACCAATCACTTGTCCACAAACACAAATATTTTATTTAAATGTTACTGATTGAAACTGACTGTCGGCAATCATCAGATTGCAGATGGCATGACTATACAAATTCATACAGTTAATCTATTACTTGAAACTCGCGGGGGTACTCGTCAGCAAGGGGGAGCAACATGGTAAGTTCTGTTTGCCGCTGCTCTGAATTGGATATCTTCTTCTGTTTATTTATGCTCTACCAACACCATCAAGAGCTATGGATCTCAGTAAATTGAAATTGATATTAGTTAGTATCTTGTTCTCTGCTGGGATTGATGCAGTAATGCAGTATTTAAACTACATTTCTTGTTATGGAGTTAAGTGGTTTTGTTGGGTAGCTTTAAGCATAAACTCGATGGATTTTACTTTATGTTTGGCTCAAAGACTATGTTATAAGTTTCCCCTGAAATCTATTTACAAACATCCCCCTTGCTGTCTCTGGTTGCAGGGCACCACCTATGGCATCTATCACCATACGCAACCTTTTGCTGTATACCACAAATGAAAACTGGCAGGTAATTTACTTCAAAACTTAGGCAATAATTTCTGACTCTTCTTGCACAAAGCATTTTATTGAAGAATTTTTCCTTATCAGGTTGTAAATCTTAAGGAAGCACGGGAATTCTCCAGTAACAAGAAGTACATATATGTCTTCAAAGTAATATATCCCCTTTCACTAGTTTTATTATGTGTGTGTAATCTGTATTGTTATGATTTTCTTTTCTTCATATTGCTTTTCTATAATATGGCTCTCCTATTGTTATAAGACTAGCATGTATCCTATCATAAAATATATTTCTGCTGTACTCACAATGTTGAGGATATTATGTTGCTTATATTTGTATTACCATATTACCATCTAATAATTCTAACATCTTTTTTTTTCCCCTGTCCAGAAACTGGAATGGGAATCTTTGTCTATTGATCTGTTGCCTCATCCTGACATGTTCACGGACGCTACGTTAGGCTGCTTTCAAGAGGGATCAAACCTGAGAGATGATGATGGTGCAAAGCGAGTATTCTTTGGAGGAGAGCGTTTTATAGAAGGAATATCGGGAGAAGCATATGTAATGAATACAGTTCCTCCAATTAATTTTATAAATATTCTGTTTTATTCTAGAATTTTATGATTCATGAAATATAACTTTAATTTATAATTATCAGATCACGATTCAAAGAACTGAGTTGAACAGTCCACTTGGGCTTGAGGTTCAATTGCACATCAATGAAGCTGTTTGCCCTGCATTAAGTGAACCCGGTAAGTAAATGGGCACATGTAGCTTTCTTGTATCCATATTGAACTTATATAAATGGCATGGATGTGACACAAGGTTGATACAATGTATATGAGCAGGACTACGTGCACTTCTCCGCTTTATGACTGGATTATATGTTTGTCTAAACAGGGGTGATGTTGATTTCAAGGCTCAGCAGGTTTCACATTGTCTTAACTTTTCCCTCCTTTGAGCATACCAATTCTCAGTAGTTTGTTATGCACCAAAATCTTGTTTCATTTTGGTTTTCTCTGAGTCTGTCTGTAATTGAATCATGACAGCGATCCACTGAAGCAGCTGGGCGTTCTCTTGTCTCAATTGTTGTAGATCATATATTTCTTTGCATTAAAGATAATGGTTTGTCTTTAGCCTGCATAGTTTTTTTCATATTGATTTAAATCTCCTGTAATTACTATTAAATATCCTACGGCTAATAATTTTATGTATAACATAGCATGCAAAATGATCCAATAATTGGCATTAACTTGCAGAATTCCAGCTTGAGCTTTTGATGCAGTCCCTCTTTTTTTCTCGGGTAATTTTTTCGATGATTATATATATATATATATATTCCTGACATCATCTTATCTTCTTGCACTCATTCTTTCTTTCTTGGGTACTTGTCCATATTGCTCTTCAATATTGGCGTTGGTGACACTACCTTAGCCTTATCTAATAGGTAGAATAGAAATGACTATATTTTAAGTCAAAACAAAATTACTACTTAGTACAGAACCTTATATTTGCCTTTGAGTAATTATTTTTTGGGCTTAAAGTGCCTTTTATATATATATATTTTTGGGTCCATTGGAGGCCCATTGGGTAACAAGATGGGAGGTAACCCTCTCTAATACCTGTGTGCTTATGTGTTACAGGTTGCTAGAATTGATATGAATGATTCAGAAATAAGAGAAAAAAACAAAATGAAATTGTAAACATTACATTTATGTGGTTTATGTGATTTTGGCATGGTAAGTTTATTCTTTAGTTCTCAGCTAAGTATTAATAGAAAAAGCCAAGAGATGGAAAGCTCCTTCTTCCTTTTTCCACTGGATGATTCATGCTATGAGTGTCTGTATGCTGTTGCATTTGCCAACTTAAAATGTCAGATGCCATTGACAAATACACACATCTTATCCCCTCCTTTTCAATGCATATTGCCATGTTGGTAGTCCCTCTGCTGTGCAATGTTATCAGGCTTTCAGTGGCAAAAGAGTTATACTGTTTCATAGACTATCCTTGCAGGCCAGTCTTTCTGAAGGAGATAATGACAATAACTTGACAAGGATTACAATTGGTGGACTATTTTTGAGGTTTGTGTCTTTGTCCTCTCTCTGAATAACTATTAAAAGAATTAACTGAGTTGTGTGTGTGTGTGGTGCGGGTGTCTGTGTCAATGTATATCTGTGCTCATAGGACTTGAGTGGAAACTGGGAACCAACTAATCTGAAGATATCGGCAATGGATGGTGGCCTATTTAGAGCACACACTACTTTTGTGGTTAGATATCCTGGGTTGAATCCTGAACAGTTAATGCAATTGAAAAGAAATAATAAGAGTTTCTTATATTCTTGAGTAGCAATATTCCACTTGATTAATCATTTGTTTATTGGAATGCAGGGACACCTTTTCATGCCCTCCATGTACCTTAGTGCAACCATCAATGCAAGCTGTCACAAGAGATGTTTTCCATGTGCCAGAATTTGGTATTAAGTTATTAGCACATATTCTTGAAAAGAAGATATCACTTTAGCAATGCATATATTTTTTGTTTAATTGTTTTTTTAATCCTTTCTTTTGGCAGCTAGAAGCTTTTGGCCTCCAATATATCCTCTAGGAGAACAGCCGTGGCAATTGATCGAGGGAACCCCTGTAATATGCCTCCACACCCTTCAGATCATGCCTTCTCCACTTCCACCATCCTTTGCTTCTCAAACAGTTATTGACTGTCAGCCTCTTATGGTATGTGCAGGTTCTTTCAACAAATGGCCTGTTATAGACTTATAGTGCATCTATTTTTATTTATTGTGCCAATTATATTATTTGAGGATCCTTCTATATTTTTCAGATTCATCTCCAGGAAGAATCATGCCTGAGGATATCCTCTTTCTTAGCTGACGGTATTGTTGTCAATCCTGGTGACGTTTTACCAGATTTTTCAGTGAAATCTTTGATTTTTACTCTTAAGGGACTGGATCTTACAGTTCCTTTTGACAAGGCCAAATTGGATATTTCTGAAAGCGACATGGACAATACAGTCCAGGCCTCCTTTGCTGGAGCAAGGCTTCATATTGAAAGCCTTTTCTTTTTGGATTCACCCTCGTTGAAACTAAGAATGCTAAACCTGGAGAAGGATCCTGCTTGCTTCTGTCTTTGGGAAGGTCAACCAATTGATGCTAGCCAGAAGAAGTGGACTGCCAGAGCAGCCCAGCTTACTTTGTCTCTGGAAGCATGTACTGGCACAACTGGACGTCAGAATTCCCTTGGACGGACTGCAGAATTGTGGAGATGTGTTGATCTGAAAGATGCTTGCATTGAAGTAGCTATGGCAACTGCTGATGGCAGTCCATTGTTAGAAGTTCCTCCCCCAGGGGGTATTGTCAGGGCTGGAGTTGCTTGTGAACAGTATATATCCAACACTTCTGTTGAACAGTTATTTTTTGTCCTGGATCTCTATGGTTATTTTGGGAGAGTTAGTGAGAAAATAGCAATGGCTGGAAAAAGGAAACAATTGGAGGACATTAGGGACAAATCTTTTAGTGGCAAGCTGATGGACAAGGTTCCTAGTGACAGTGCTGTGAGTTTAGCAGTGAAAGACCTCCAACTTCGATTTCTAGAGTCTTCTTCAGTGAGTGTTGAGGGAATGCCTTTAGTACAGTTTGTTGGAGACGATCTGTTCATTAGTGCCACTCATAGAACCCTTGGTGGTGCTATTGTTGTTTCATCTACTTTACGTTGGGAGAGTGTTGAGATAGATTGTGTGGATGCTGAGGGGCACTTAGCATGTGAAAAGGGCTCATTCTTGAGTTTTAGCGAAAATGTTCCCTCACCGAGTGATAATGGATATCCTCAACTAAGAGCTGTTTTCTGGGTGCATAAGAACGAGAAACATCTATTGAATGGAACTGCTCATTCAGTCCCTTTTCTGGACATAAGCATGGTGCATGTCATACCATTACATGAAAAAGACATGGACTCTGATAGTTTGAATGTCTCAGCTTCTGTGTCTGGTGTTCGTCTTGGTGGAGGAATGAACTATGCTGAAGCCCTCCTGCATAGATTTGGAATACTTGGGCCTGATGGTGGCCCTGGGACAGGTCTTTGTAAAGGGTTGGAAAACTTACAAAAAGGACCATTGTCAAAACTTTTTATGACAACGCCTCTCATTGTTGATAATTCAAATGATGGTATGAAACAAACAGTATCATCTGATCTTCTGTCATTGGTTTTCTTGCTTAATACATAATAAATTTGTTCTCTGTTCATCTTTCTTATGTTTATTTGTTAGGTTCAAGTATACTTTTCTTACTGACCTATTTTTTCCCCAGTTAAAAGTATGAGAGAAGAGAAAGAAACCAGTTTTCCACACTTGAAGAAGCCAGATGATGTGGATGTAACTATAGAATTGAGAGACTGGTTATTTGCTCTTGAAGGTGCGCAAGATACGGCTGAAAGATGGTGGTTCTCCAGCCATGAAGATGTAGGCAGAGAAGAGAGGTATTGGCACACAGCTTTCCATGCTTTACGAGTAAATGCAAAAAGTAGCCCAAAGAATGTTCCAGATGGAAAAGCACAAGTGCATAGAATACAACAAAATCCAGTAGAACTGGTTACGGTAAAGAGACGCTTCTTTCTGCTTTTTCAAGATTTAAGGATTTTCTTCCAGCTTTTAAGAATGAAGTTTTGTTTATTGGTTGACAGTAGAAACTAAGGAGAGAAAGCAAGACTAAAACTTATTAAAAAAGGAAAAATGATCATCTTACACCCCTAAAGAGGGGTGTAAGCACTATTCACACCCTTTATAAGGGATGTGACAGTGAGAAACTATAGGTATAATGAATGGTATTAGATGGAGTGTGAAAAGCAATTTGATTAAGAATATAAAAGTTGTTAAAAAAATAGCTTGGCATTCTGTCAGACACTATATGCAAGAGGAATTGCAAAAACATGAAATGCCACATTTTTAATTCCATTCTATCATCCATGATATGGTTAGTCCAGCATATACATGAAAACCTAGAAAACTAATTTGCAACCTATGACCTTGACCAGTCAAAAACTAAAATTGGACCAAAAAGGATCACAGATTCTCTCTCTCTCTCTCTCTCACTCTCTGTTTTTTCTGAAATGGATCATTAGACCTGCAACACATTTTTCTGTTTACTAGTAACTACTGCTATGTTAAAACAGAAATAACTGATTGTGAAAACTAACCAAACATCTAATTAAAGACATATTTAGACTTTTGCTTTTAATAGAATATCATGTAAAACTACTTAGTTTGTCATGCTTAAAGTTGGTCATTTTTCAATATATAATTTATTTTTGTTCTTTTTTCTGAACTCCCCTTCCTGATTCATTTTTCTTTTCAGTTAATAAGACTTCTATGATGATTTTGTTAGCTTTAGTATCTGGTAATTATGATCTGTAAGAAATACGTACACGGATTTCTAATCTATGATTTGTCCCACATGAAAGAACTAATTGGCCGAACAATGTTACTGTTTTAAATTGGGTCTTTGGGAAATGGTCTGCAGTAACTTGTCAGCTAAATTAGCATTCCAATTTTGATTTCAACTCTGATTTTCTTACATAATTTTTCTCTCACATCACTTTTTACACTACTCTCCATACCATTGATTACATCACTTTCTCTCCATCACTTTCTCTCACTTAATCACAACCATTTAAAAATGGTGTGAAAAGAGGTGTATGGAGAAAAATGATGTATGGACATCATTTTTCTTGTGATTTTTAAGGTGGTCTATATCTCAATTCTGTGTATGATAGCTGAGCCTTACACAACCTTTGACTCATAGAATTTGCAGTTTGCTGGTGCTATATTCGTTCATTCAGTGTTGTCAAAGTCAGAAGAGAAAATTTTCTTACTTGGATTAAATGGACAAACACGAGGCTAGAATGCTTTCTTGTCATATTTGTTATGATGATTATGCATAAAGATTTCATGCACAATAAACGAAACACAGTTTATAGTTTATACATACCCTAGGAATGTTAAATATTATCTATCCTCGGTTATTTCAGATTTATATACTTTTGATTTAAATATGATAAAACTCAATATCCTTATTAATTGGTTTTAATTTTGTATCTTCTCATTTATGTTTCTTGTCTGTTATTAAGACATGTCCTACTCCTATCAGACCCCTTACATATTGAGCCTGCACTTGCAGGTTGGAGTTCAAGGCCTGCGAATCTTAAAGCCTCATACCCAAAAAGACATTCCTTCATCAATGTTAATAGAAAATGGGGTTAAAGAATTTACCGACACAATCGGGGGAATTGGTCTTGAAGTTCGCTTGATATTATCTGAGGATAGTGTTGATGATGAAATGGCTAATTGGGAAGTGGAAAACCTAAAATTCTCTGTTGAACAACCGGTAATGGGAATTTCATAGTTAAGTATGGATCATTGTTTCTCTTTCGTATGAGAGGGTGTGTGTGATGAACAATTTACCATGCAGATTGAGGCAGTTGTAACCAAGGATGAGCTTCAGCACCTCACTTTTCTGTGCAAATCTGAAATTGACTCAATCGGCCGGATAACTGCTGGAATTATACGGCTGCTTAAGCTAGAAGGTTCTGTTGGTCAGTCTGTAATAGATCAATTAGGCAACCTAGGTATGTTGTCAAATTGTTTTTTGCATTGAATTAATTTTCATTAGACTTAAACTCTTATTCTTTTAAATTCTACTAGTGGAGCCTTCAGCCTTACATAAAGTTAGGAAGTGATGGGATTGTTTTATCTTTAGAAAACTGCATTTTGATGTAGGGAAGAAGATGGATTTAAGATATTCCAGGTCTAGCATTCTTAACTGGTAGTGGCATATAGATCAAAGAAGAGAGGCAGTGCATAAGGCTAGTAGCCAAAAGGTTTCTATTAGTGTTATTTTTTTCAAAAACTAAAAATTTATAGGAAATGGATAATGCTTCAAAACAAGGTATCTCGAATCCAAGTGGTTGGTAAATTGATGACTACCTCAGCTGGAGGTCATGTATGATACTTAAAATAGTCTGTATAAACCCTCACAGATGAGAACTAATGGAGCAAATACTAAGAATCTTGAAGTTGAAGATTATATTGATTGTGTCACTAGAATAAATTTGTGAAAATGGTGAATTTAGACTGTAACTCTACTAATTTTCGGTTGGCAGATAGAACAGCACAATATAATAAGTGATACTAATTAATTGTCTGTAGTTTCTCGTGAATTGGAGAGTTAATTGTGGTCAACTGTAATTTCGGCACATATATAGTATGAGGATCTACTAATAGTACAGAACCATAGATTGGAAAAGGGGGGGGCTGGGGGGGGGGGGGGGGAAGAAGCAGCAAAGTTGAAACTTCATGCCTCCTGTGTTTATTAATTCAAAAGTTGTCTCGATTCCATCCTTCTTTTATTTTTATGTCTACTAGCATTTTGCCCCTCCACCTCCTGTTATAAACGGCAGATTGGCATAAGACCTGCGTAGACTATTAGCCCTCCTTAGGACTTGTAGCTTTGGTTCATTTTGTTGCTATTGATCCTTTGCCTGTATGTTGTATGCTTTCAAGCTTATTGTTGCTGATGCACTCTTATTTGTTCCTTCTGTCATCATCTTCTAATAATGGTATGATGACTTGCAGGAAGTGAAGGCATTGACAAGATTTTCTCTTCTGAAAAAGTTAGCAGAGACGGTAGTATTGGTAGTAGAGGACTTTCTCCATTACCAAACCTGATAAACGAAGGACCACACAAAACTATTGAACAGACATTAACTTTGCTTGAAGAAGCGGTTGCGGACTCACAGGCTAAACTTAATGATTTAATCACTGATATTGGTACTTCAGAGTTTTCTTCCTTTCAGCACCTTAACGTCGTCAAACTGAGTCAAAAGATTGAGTCTATGCAGGGCTTATTGATGCAGTTACGGAATCAACTTTAAGTGTCTTGTAACATTTTTGCTGTATAATTATAATTAAGGATTTTCACTCAGGTAGGTTAAAATTCTTACGTACATAGCATACAAGTTCTTGTTGAGTGTTGTACAAGTTAGGCGAAGATTAAGATTCCTCATTGTGTAACAAAATTTTGTTTCCTTAAGCAAAAATTACAATCTAAAGAGTTGAGTTCTCATAATCTCTAGCAGTTTAATGACGGAAGGGGGAAAAAAATCCAGATTTTGAACCATTTTCCAACCATGTAATCAAACACAGTAAGGGATATCATAATTATGACTACAGTTTCGGTGACTCTTTCTGGCATTACATAGTGGCAAAGACAAAAATGGAGTAAACCACCATTTTAATTTATGAATTTGTAACCACCGGTTGCAATAGTCCCTGAATTTACAAGATTGACTAATTAATTCTTGACATTATACTCCGTTGGTCTAGACATCAATTGACTTTAGTTAAACTTAATGGATATGTTCACAAAACACGTTAAGTGCAGAGATAGATGCCTATGTGACAAATGAGTTGCTGTATTAATCTTGTTGGAAAAAAGGGGAAAAATTCACAAGAGCTAAACAACATCGTATTGACCCATCTTCCTCAAAACTAGCTCTTCGCCTTCGTTTGAACTCCACGACAGTTATCCAAAACCCAAAATCAGCTTCTTATGCAAAACCTAAAACCCGAACCCCCAAATTCATTGGCTTACAAGGTTGAGAGATAATGGGTGGTGGAAACTGACCCTAATTCTCCTCATCACACTTTGAAGGAAGATGGACTAGGAGTGCAGGTTCCAAACCTAATGGTCCTCATTATAGGGGATGTAGGGGCAAGTTTGCTAGTGTTCTGAGAATAGTGGTCCGAACATCCAAAATTACAACAAATCTTGGAAGACCATTCTATGGCTGCCCTAAGTATAAGGTGAAGGTAAGTGGTTGAGTGAATTGAAGCTTTTGGGATGAGCATTATTGTTATTGATTTTCACTGTGGACTATGTTGTCTGTGTGATGATTTGTAGAATGGTGAGCATTGTAGATATTTTCTACTAGGTTGAAATGGAATAAGACACCATGGAATTGGTAATGGATGAATTTGTAACCACTGGTCACAAAAGGCTAGTATTGAAATTGCTACAAGTGAGAATGAAGATTGGAGAATTAATGTTGCTTGGAAGATTGGAACTTTAGAGGTTGAAGTTAGGTCTTTAAAATGTTGTGTAATTGGCCAGTGTATTATGATGTTGGTTTTTATCATAATATGAGACACAGTTTGTTTGGGGAAGAAGGTAGTAATACCAGTTTGTAATGTTTAGTTTGTCATGCTGTGTAATTGGGCATTTGACCTTGGTCATGCAGGTAACTATCTTTGTAACGATTATCTAATGAAATGAAAGAATATGAAGCTGTTACAGCTCATTATTCAAGTGCTTTGTGTGATGAAGTTTACTAAAATTGAATTGTAAAGAACTGCATAATGAATTGAATATAAAATGATCACACTTGAAAATGCAAAATGAAACATATTTCATTAATGTTTGAGTGTGTCTTACAAGTTTAGCCATGAAAAACACTTTCAAAAATACTTCTATCACAAGTATCAAAAGAACCCTATATAAGCATGAAGATCATTTACAAAAAAAAAAATCAAAAGAACCCTTTATGAGCATCTTTAAAAAATAAAAAATAAACCAAATCTTATGTCCAATAACATTATAAACCTATACATCATCAAAAAGGGACAATGCTTCATATCATCTTCATTTTATATTCTTTGGTTGAGCAACTCTAAAACCAAGTGTTGGCATGAACCTTGATGTTGTAGCTGGACTTTGCTGCTGCAATTGTTTTTGCACTAACATAACCATGTGATGGTGGTGAACCAAATCTTGCACTTGCAGTGGGTGGTGGAAAAGGTGTTGCAGTGGCATTAGGTGGTTGAACAGGTGCTGAAGTTGCAGTGGAAGGTGGAACAGGTGTTAAAGTTGAAGTTGTAGTGGTACAAACAAGTGGTGGCCTTAAGCCAAATGGTCTGATAGTGGTGGAACAAGCTAAGGGTGATCTATGTGCTCCCAATATTGTTGGCCTTGTAATGGTTGAACCAAGTGCTCATATGTTACATTATAAGAGGCCATGATCAACCAAGAATGGCAACAATCCTCAAGTTTTTCATTCTTGTATGTTATAGTAGCAATAGCATGCATGCAAGGCATACTTATCACAAATAGAATTAGATAGAATTTGAAATATTATGCTTGACAAACTTAACTAAAATTAACAAATTTGACATAATACCTGCGATGTATATCAAATTCAACTAAAATTAACAAACTTAACTAAACATTCTTAACATAATTCCTGTGAGTTGCTAGAACCTGCAGGTGCAGGTCTGGGTGCCTAAATTCACAACCACCTTGGAAAGCCATCCATGCACCTCAAACTTATGTCCATCATCATCACCTGATAATACATTATGTGTAAAGCAAAATAACAATAAGGAATCTACAATTGTGGAAACATATAATAAGCTACAAGGATAGGATGCATATCTTCTATTACTTGACCACACAAGTGCCCATTTGTTATTCTCCTTCTTCTCCTTGTCTAGCCTACTCTGCTGCATGGGAGCTAAGGGGCCTCCATATTGAGACAACCTAATCTTATTTACAGCCATGGTCCTCATGATGTAGCATCTTACCTCTTTTGCCATTGTCAAGATTGGCTTGCTCCTAAACTTCACTATCTTGGAGTTTAAAACTTCATATTTATTGTTGCATATGTTGTCAATCTTAGGCCACTTACTGAAGTATGCCTTTGTCCAAAATTCTTTGGGCCACTTGTCTAGATAGGTCCATGCTTTCTCATTCATAATCTTCACGGTCTCTATGTTTGCCAAAAATTGAGACATAGTAGTTAACATTGCACACTCCCATACCATCCCTTGTATCTCCTTGTCCTTCCATTGTTTTGCATAATTCTTCTACAAATGCCAAACACAGAACCTATGATGCACTATAGGCATCACCTCTTACATTGTTGATATCAATCTCTGATAACACAAATAATTCATATTAGTCTATACCATACACGACTAAATTCATTTTAATTCCTAGAATGTATAAAATAGTCAAATTAGTCCCTGCGAAGATGATTAATTACCTTCTGCATACCTGAAATGAAGTTCCACCCATGTTGTCTGTAGTCCCCTAAGTCCTTATACAAGAGTGTTAGGAACTACTTCTAATTCTTTGTTCTCAACATCAACAACAATATATGCTATCACAAAAATATCATTGTTGGCATCTTGTCCCATAGTAGACAATATTTGGCCACCACAATATCCTTTCAAGTAATGGTTTTGATGATAACAAACAAGAGAAGTATCAAAGATCAAGTTCCAAGGTTCTTCAAGTATAGCTTATAGGACTTAGATCTTATGTTAAGGATAATAGGAATCACACTAGCTCATGTTTTGTTTCCATTCAACTTTGATCTATTTGCAAAATCATGTTTTATGTTGATCAAGTTTGAGCAAAATGATTTTAGAAATGTTGAAAATGATTTAGGAAAGTTTGGTTATGAAATCCTTTAGAAATCTTGTTTTCTTGGTGAACCAATAACAGATTAGGTATTTTATAACAGTTATCAGAACAATGAATGTGATTTCAAATAAAATTTGAAATCATGTTTATTCACCTTAATGTTCCAATTGATGTTTTAAAGTGTAATCTTATGGAAAGTCATAGTTATTTGCATGTTGGGAACATTCCATGAAAAAAACATTTTCTAAAAATTTAATGCCCTCAATCCACAATATCAAAATTGATTTAGGCTATGAATGAAAATTATTGGGCATTAAAGACTAGTTGGAGAACAATCTGAAAATCATTCTTGTGCATCAAAAACTATCATTTTCTCCAAACCAGCTTTAAAGTATCAATCATACCCATAGAGTTTCTTTGTATTATTCCTCTTGAAGAGTTTATCTTTCTTATACACTTTCCATAAAGATTATGTAACTTCTAAAAAAAGGTGAGGTCACAAAAAGGTATCAAATAAAGAGGGTGACCCTTTTGTAAAGGGTGAGGTATTCTTTTGAAAAAAAGTGAGGTATCCAAATCTTGAGTGCTCTCAATCCACCCGTTGAAATTTGAAGATATATAAAAATCTCTGATTACATCATCAAATAAGTGGATTAGTGGTGATGCTAAATCTAATGTTTGATCTTCTAAACTCATCTCTTTACATTTATACTTTAATCTTATATAGTTGCTTGAATACTTTATATCTTGGCTTATTTATTTTTGAGTGAAGTGATCAATCTCATCTATCTATTCACTTCAACGAAAATTAATAATAAAGTGTTTTGTGAAAGATTTGTGAAAATATTTTATATACTTAATTCACCCCCTCTTGAGTATTTAGGCCACTTGGTAACAAGTGATATCAGAGTTAGGCTCTTGTGTAAAGAGATTAACAGCTTCAAGAGAAAGTGATGACCTCTTCAAATAGTTTTTCAGAAAGTTCTTCTCTCTATAGGCCTCCATTTTTCAATAGGGATGTGTATGCTTATTGGAAAGAATGAATGAAAATTTTTATTGAAGTTATTGACTTAGATGTGTGGGATGCTGTTGAAAATGGTCCTTTTGTCCCCACACAAGTTGTAAATGGTGTAAGAGTTAATACACCAAGAAGTGAATGGACCAATGATGATAAGAAGAAGGTCCAATACAATTTGGTAGCCAAAAACATCATTACCACAAATTTAGGGTATGATGAGTTCTTTAGAGTGTCAAATTGTAAATTTACCCAAGAAATGTGGGACACTTTACAAGTAACCCATGGGGGTACTAGTGAAGTGAAAAGATCAAGGATTAATACTCTCACTCATGAGTATGAGCTTTTTAGAATAAACCAAGGTGAAATCATTCAAGAAATGCAAAAAACGGTTCATGCATATTACAAATCATCTTGCTTCATTGAGAAAGACTTCCCCTAATGAAGATCTTATTAACAAAGTATTGAGATATTTGAGCAAACATTGGCAACCTAAAGTGACGGCTATTGCAGAGTCAAGAAATCTTTCAACCATAACCCTAATCACACTTTTTTGACAAGCTCCTAGAACATGAATTGAAGTTGAATAGACTCAACCAAAATGAGGAGCTGGACAAGAAAAAGAAGGGAATAGCTCTCAAGGTCACTTCCTCCATAATCAATGATGATGATGATGAAGATGACTTATAAATAAATGAAGAAAATCTTGCACTACTAGTAAAGAAATTCAGAAGATTCTTCAAGAAGAATGAAGCTCATAAAAGACTTTCCTTTCCCCAAAAGAATGTCTATCACAAAGGGGAAGGAACCTCATCCACTCCTGAATGCTATGAATGTGGAGAACTGAGTTACATGAAGATGAACTGCCCAATTTATCAAAGTAAAGTGAAAAAATATAACAAAAGATCCTCAAAGAAGGAGAAAAAAGGAAGAGCCTACATAGCTTGGGATGATAATGACATAAATTCAACCGATAGCTCGAACAATGAGAAAGCCAATCTATGTTTCATGGCTAGAGGAGAAGAGGAATATGAAGATGACATAGAGGTAACATCCTTAAATTCTGAATCAAACTCTTCCCCTTCCTATGAAGAATTGCAAGATGCATTTGAAGAATTGCAAGATGCATTTGAAGAATTGCATAATGAATCTATGAGGCTTGCAAAAATGATTTCATGTTCAAAGAAAATAATTTCCTCATTTAAAAATCAATTTTCTACTTTAAATAAAGAAATTGAGGAATTGAAATTAGAAAATGAAACTCTTGGGTTGATAGATGCAAATTCTTCATGCATAACATGCTCTTCACATGATAATGCACTCACACCCTAATCTTGATCATCATGTACAACATTTGAAATTGAAATTGAGAATTTGAAAAACACTTTTTTAAAATTTACCTTTGGAAGAGATAACTTGAATGTATTGTTAAGGAAACAAAGACGTGTTTTCAAAAGGCAGGTTTAAGATATAATCCTAATAACCAACAAAAGTTTCTCAAGAATTTCTTTGTTTCATCGAGTACATCAAGTAGCCCATTCATCAAATGCTTTCATTGTGGAAAGAAAAGGCATAGTGCCTCAACATGCAATGATAGAAAGAACTTGAACACCAAGGATGAGACTAAAATGGTTTGGGTCCCTAAGGGCACATTGTCAAAATCTAACACACAAGAACTCAAGAAAATTTGGGTACCAAAAGCTAAAAATTAAAGTGTGTTGTAAGTGTGCTTGAAGGCCAAAAATGGACTTTGGAATCTCAAAAGTGGCTGCTGCAAGTACAAGATCAGAAAATACTTCAAGTTCTCTCCATTGTCTTCAAAAAGCTTGGACTTACAACCTTGGATAAGTGGAGACTTGTTTTATACTTTAACTTGCTTCAAAGTAGTATTTTCTAGCTTTATATCTTAAAAATATCTCTACATGTGATAATATGCTAGATAAGTTCACTTCTTGTTTGAAATAACATATTTGATGAAAATATCTTTAAACTAGGCATATTGGATCAATCATGCATCTAACTCTTGCTAAAAATCATAATTTTGTTGCATAACTTGTCATAATGTGATATTTTATTGCACAATATGTAAAACTGCTGCATAATTTGATAGTTTACTGCATTATTGAACTCAGTGCATAATTATCTTGCTTTAGTAATTTTTGAAATACAATACTGACTTGAGTGTCAGAGTTTCCCCCAAGTTTGTTTTGCAGATGCTTGATCCATGCTTAAGTCCCCCAAGTTTCAAATCTCAAGCTCTTATTGAAGAAATCAGTTTTTGAGTGGCATTTATAGTGGTTTGTGTTAATGAAAATGAGGCCAAGCAAAAATCACTCTCAAGATGGCATGAGCTAATGTTTTAAGGATTGATTTCTTGAGATTTTCTAATTTTGGAAGTACAATAATCAGTTGTGGGAAGAAAGTAACCAATTATTGACTCTTGGGGTATGTGATTCTATCTTTTGTCAAGGCAAATAACCCTAACTCTTATTCACAAAGTCGAGACTACCGGGTCTTTCATTCCATAATGAAGATAACCAATTACAATGACCTTAACCATTATAATTTTGAGGCCATGGTCAACCAAGAACTTGTTAGGATTTTCCTAATCTATTATTGAAGCAAACAGAGGCTCAATCTATTGGAGGTCCACGAATAACTTTGTTAAGAGCCTAATGCATTGAAGCAAACATAGACTCAATTTATTGGAGGTCCACGAGAATAACCCGATAGAATTTTCCTAATATTATGCTTGACAAGGCTCAATCTATTGGAGGTCCACGAGAATAACCTTAACCATTCCTAATATGTTATTTAAACATAAGGCAACATTTTTTGGTGTATATCAAAAACTAACCAATTAGGAACAAGTCCTAATCGATTATTGAGGCTAACCGAGAGCTTCTCATTTGTTTTCTCTTCATACTAACTGATTACTCCATGCCATAATCGGTTATTTCAGCTCACAGGGACCTCACATTTTTTATCTCACACGAAGATAATTGGTTAGCTTAAACCCCCAATCGATTATTTGCTCAACCCGTGGCCTCCCTTTTTCACTCCCTATGAAGATAATCGGTTACCACAATGCTCTAACCGATTATTGTGCTCATTAAAACAAAAAAAAACTATGACATCCCCTCACCATTCACGACCCAAACTTCCATTGTCATCTTCTTCCTTAAGCACTCACTCATACCCATTCACTTAAATTCATCACCCACCTAAAATCCAATCAAAATCTACCATTAAAACACCTTTTCCATCATTTTCCATCACTTTCCATAACTTTTCACTGATTAAAACCCACAAATTCTTCCAAAAATCTCACACCTCTCATCTCCTTGGTCTCTAAAACCATGAAAAACTTCCTACTACCCCTGCTGATGTAGTTATGTAAGTGGCTCCGACCACCATAATACATCCTATGCTACCCTAACAAAATTCAAGCAATAAGGATCTTCAAGCTTATCGGAATAACATTATAATAAACAACATTGCGCCTTCCACACCACAAAATGATGGGGTTTAGGCATGGATCTCTTTTATTTAGCTAATCTTTTTCTCGTTTTAGCTATGTTATTATGATTAAGGCTTCTAACCTTCTTTTGGATATCTCTCCATTGTCTTAGATTATGACCTTGCTTAACCATAGTATGACTTTGATATGTTGTTTTAGTATGGCTTGGATATTTTGCAATGGATGTTTAGTTGACATGAATATACTGCTGATCTGGTTATATTGTTGATGGATTATCACTAAATAATTGTTGAATGGCAATGGTTTTGTATTTAAGGTTATATTGCTACTTCTCTCTTTGTCAAAATCTCTTTATTGCATAACCCTTTTTTGATCATGACAAAAGGGAGAGAAGTTTATAAGTCATTGAGAAAAGGTAAAAAGAAAAAAGGTGTAAATTCAATGATCTTGGGATTCCAAAATTAAGGGGCAGCTGTGCATCTCTGATCTAATCATCTTTTGAAAAATTTAAAACTTTAACATTTTATAAGTTCCAGTTTATTTGAACTAACCTTTTTCTTAATGGATGTTTGTCATCATCAAAAAGGAGAAGAATGTGATTGTGATTAGCATTGACAAAAGTAATGGTTTTGATGATAACAAACAAGAGAAGTGATGGTTGTGCAAAAATCAAGTTCCAAGGTTCTTCAAGTATAGCTTATAGGACTTAGATCTTATGTTAAGGATAATTTTCAGCAAAAATCAAGTTCAAAATTATTTGGCCACTTGTCTAGATAGGTCCATGCTTTGTCATTCATAATCTTCACATGTTTTATGTTGATCAAGTTTGAGCAAAATATTTTTAGAAAGGTTGAAAATGATTTAGGAAAGTTTGGTTATGAAATCCTTTAGAAATCTTGTTTTCTTGGTGAACCAATAACAAATTAGGTATTTTGTATAACAGATTATCTGAGAACAATAACTGATTATGTGATTTCAAATACCATTATTTGAAATCCATAACAAAGTTATTCTCCTTGTCCGTTCCATTGTGTTTTAAAGTGAATAATCTATTACAAAGTCCAAACATTTGCATGTTGGGAAACGTTCCTTCTTAGAAATGTTCCTACTCTTAGGCATGCCAAATAACTTGTTATTTTTGTGCTGATATTTCAATGAAACAAATAATCTATTAACAAAACTAATAATCATATGAGAAACCAAATAATTTGTTATTGAAACTAATAATGTTATCTGTGATAGCGACATTTTCCATTCATTTTTAATTCAACCACCAACGACTCTAAATTGATTTGGGCTATGAATGAAAATGATTGGGCATTAAAGACTAGTTGGAGAACAATCTGAAAATCATTCTTGTGCATCAAATTCGTGTTTTACTATCATTTTCTCCAAACTCCTGCTTTGAGCTTTAAAGTGTGAATCCTTGATACCCATAGAGCTTCAATTTGTATTATCCACTCTTCTGAGAGTTTATCTTTCTTATACACTTTGATTTCCTATAAAGAGGGTAAGGTATCCCTCTAAAGAAAAAGTCCTCATGTAAAGAGGATGTATCCCTCTAGAGAAAAAAATGTGAGGTATCCTTTGTAATTCTTTATAAATGTTCTCATTATCAACAACAGTATATGCTATCACAAAAATATGATTGTTGGCATCTTGTCTAATTTTGTGTTAGATCTTCTAATATTTTTACATTTGGCCTTATATGCTTGCTTGAATAGTTTCTATCTTGGCTTATTTATTTGTGAGTGAAGTGATCAATCTCATTTATCTATTCACTTCAACTAATCAATAGCTTCAACGAAAATTAATAATCAAGTATTTTGTGAAAGATTTGCGAAAATATTTTATATATTCAATTCACCTTACTCTTGAGTATTGAGGCCACTTGGTAATATCTCTAAGCCAATTAATAGTCTACAACTTGCCTTAAACCCGCTCTTGCAACCTTCAAGGCATACATAACACCTTTCAATCTATGGTATGGAATTGGGATAACATTCATCTTCACAATAGAACTAGGGTTATTCCTCAACAACTTTGCACAATAGTCTCATAACCTTGCATATTGCTCCTTTTCACTCCTTTCTATAACTGCTCTTGCCTCCTTCAAAGCTCTGTAGATCTTTGTGTCATTTAAATGCACCCCACACTTTGCTTTCATGTAATCAAATGTCTCTTTATGTTTCAGAATTGGCTTCTTTCTAAGTTTTTTTGCAAGCTTCCCAACTACCAATTTCTTAATAGTCTACTTATTCTTGACCCCCTGCTACATGTGTGTTTAGATCTAAAAGTCTTAATCTGAAAGCTTTTGGTGATTTAAATGTGTGCATAATAAATCAACCATATGCAATGCTTATTCTTGCACTTTGCTCTAGCCCTGAGCTTGTCATTCTTGACTCACTTGATCTCTCTACCAAAGTGTATGGTATAATCCTTAACCCCTCTCTTGAATGCCTCTAGTGTTTCAAACTCCATTCCAAGCTTAAGCCTAACATGTCCAAAACCAACTTCTTCATTAAACAAAGGGTAGACATTTTTGCTAGTTGCCTCATCTTTATAACTCACTGGAGTTTTGAGTTCTTTAGACTTCTAGGTGTCAACTCTATTTTTAGCTTCAAATGCATGTACTTCAGAGTTACTGGTGTTGTTATCACCCTCTACATTAGGCTGATGCCTCTGCCTGGGGCCTATGCACTCCTTAAAAGTGTCAAACTCTATTTCTTCATCATCAGTATTAGAACACAATTCAACATTAGAAACATGACCATATTTTTTCCCTTTTCCCTCCCCTCTTTGGTGTATTTCTTTTAACAGCCCTCTTGTTCTTCTTCTTATCTATAACCTTTGTAACCTTCTTCCTCTTTTTTTTTTTTTTGTATATGGCTTTTACCCTTATCCTTTTTCACAGGAATTTCTTCATCCTTATCCTCATCAGGGTAAAAAAATGAAGGCCTACTCTACACTTTCATAATCATCAGAGCTATTACTAACTACAATTTCAGCTGCAGGTGCTTGTTGGTCTTGTTGTACAAGGTCACTAGCAAGGTGCTGTTGGACTTGCTCGCCAATAGGTGTCTTGGGTTGGCTGTCATTGCCTTCATTTGGTGCCTCCTCATCAGGGTATGCTACAACAACAACCTCTGGGTCAATAATAATGGGGTGTTCATAATAGAGATGCATCTCCCCATTATTAAGCCTAGCAGCATTGACCATCTCAAGAAGAAGTGCATTTGTCTTCATGTTCCTTAAACCATTAGAAAATTCTTGCTTAAGTATCAACTAGTACACATTGTCAACTTTATGGTAACCAAGCTGCTTGCTATATACCCAATGAGACTAAACAAATCCAATTTGTCTTCATTAACAAATCCAATTTGTCTTCATTGCACTCACATCATTTATCTACTTTACCCCCTTCATAGCGAACTTTCCATCTAGCTTCTTCAACAAAATTACCACTATGGTGAAAGAAAAGATGTAACATCTATACAAATACATACAACACTTATGAAATTAAACACAACTAAACTTTAAAAAAAAAGGATGCAGGTGTGCTGTGCAAATGCACCAAAATAAGGACCATCATAACAGGCAACAAATCAATAACAAAATAATATATTACCATTAAGGGGACCACACATACCAAAAAAGGAAGATAAGTATATGAACCACAACACCAAAAAGGAAACAACACAATACACACAACATGTAATATTTGGGAGTTAAGCTTCATACCTTTCTCAAATTCGAATCCACGTGCAAAATTTGGCAACCAACTGAGTTTGATTTCAAAGCAAATTCGCTGAATTTTGAGAAGGGCGTATTGGAGATTGGCTTGAAGAATTTTGTTCGAGAGGATTAGGGTTTCAACATCTATATGTCATTAAAATTAGGAGGAAAATTGATCTTTTCCCTCCAATGCCCAAAATGCAATTATTTTGTTTAGTGGGTTTTTTCCTTTTCCTTTTGGGGGAAAATTCGACGTTTTTCTTAGGAAAATGAGGATAATGAAATGCCTTTGCCACATAAACATCTATCTTGACAGTTAACATGCCACATGAACAACTCAAAATAGATGTTTATGTGACAAATACATTTATTTATTAAACATTTTCCTCTTTTATACATGCCACATGAATGCCGGAGTGCAATGTCAGATTAATTAGTCAATTACTTTAAACTTAAGGACTATTGTGACGGGTAATTATAGATTCAATAATTAAAATGGTGGTTTACTCTTAAAAATGACTAAATTTCCCACTCCGTAACCCCAAAATACTTGTAAGGATAGAGAATGACTTTCGTTAACAATCTAGCAATACTGAACACATGTTTAGTTTTGTTTAAATTTTTTTTTTAAACAAAAAAAAAGGGTATCAACCGAAAGTTCTCACTTGGAACATTTTCATTATAAACTTTTTTGAACACAATAAACTAATAGGAATACACACAATATACTTGGTGGTGAAGGCAATAAACCAGGTTGCTCGTGTTCATGAGTAGTTAAACCAATAAACCAGAACTGCCTCACGGTGGATTGCATATTGTGCACATCAGATTGGTATTGCATGGAGACAAGTTAGACTGAGGAGTTTGTAACATCATCCCAGCGCCATATTGTCCCATCCTCACAGCAACTCAAAATAGTACTACAACATAACAGAAGAAAGGACTAATGTTTAATAAATAAATAAAAAGAAGCAAATATTGCACCAAAATTATGAGCAACAACATAAAAATATGAAGAAATTACCTTCCATCATAGGACACAGCAGTCTGCCTGATTGGAGATTTTGATTGAGCATGCGACAACCTGAACAAGGTAACTGAGCATAAAAATTTGATATAATACAAATTCATTAAAAGAAACTTGATAAACAAACCTTGCAATAAGAACAGGGGGGCTTGACTGCAATTCCCAAACAAAAATCTTCCCTTCTCTATTCCCTGGCAGACCCAGAAAAAACAGAAGGAACTGAAGACTGTATACAAAAATACAGTAAAAGCTTGAAATTACAAACTTACCAACAAAAGAAAAGCTGGTTAAAATTGTGTTAGTAATCTGTAATGAACAAAATGTGTAATACATAGTTCCTGTCCCCGTAGGACTAAAGCTGCAAATTACTAAAAAAGAAACAAAGAATTTTAAATGAAAAAGAAATTGCAAATAGCTATTGTTACCTATTGCAGCTGCATTGTAATGGAAATCGCAAGAAAACTTGATAAACCAGATATCACACTCAGGAACAGGGTATTTCTGAAGGATGTCAACTACACCCTAAACACCAAAAAAAAAAAGGCTTTCGCTTTCAGAAATAGTAACTGTATCCCTGAATTTTACTGTGAAACTGATAAAAACTTACACATTAAAATTAAATTAAAAAATGCAACATATATAAATTCTTACTAACCTCCCCTGGAGTCTGTTCCTTCACTTTAGGTTCCCACAAGACAATTTCGTTGTCAACACTCTGGAAATGCGATATAATCCTTTACTTTGAGATTTGGTAAATAAATTTATGAAATCTGAGAAAATTCAAAACATTAAACTTATGACTCATGGTCAAGTTCCCAAAATGGAGGACTAGCCTAAAACCCTTTAGAACTTTTTCTCTCCCAATTATTAAACCTTTTTCTTTGTATAAAAGAGGAAATTTTATTAGAAGGAAAGAAGGATTACAAAGGAAAGGAAGATATGATATCCTCCTTAAACCAAGCAACAAGGAAAAATATAGAAAGACATCAAATAAATTTTTTTTTTTTTAAAAAGAAAAAAAATGCTACCTCCACATGTCTACCAAAAAAACTGCTTAAATACCTATGCACTGAGCACCAAAATGATACAATAAAAAATTTCAATAATTAAATTTACTGTTTTAATAATAGCATTAGAAGCTGCTGATTTTACAACAGATCCATAAGGCTAATACCATTGAAGCAGAGCATTTCAAAACTCTAAACCAGTGTGGTTCCAATTGAAAACCCAGTTTTCTAGGAAGGGGTGAGGAGCTCTTTTTCAGAAATATTGTTAACCTTTTTTTTCTTCTTTCCTTTCACTGTTTGTGTTTGGTATCAGGAAGATTATGTTATAACAGAAATAGTGGAAATCACATCAGTTTCAGCTTGACCAACAGTTTTGCCCCCACAGCAAACCTAACTTTGAATTTCCACCAGGAAGTAGACTGACAATGGAAAGAGCAATCACTCACCTTTGATAGGATAAAATCACCCAGCCACCTATTACAGTCAACGTAATTTGAATGAACCGCAGCATTGAATACCTGAAATTAGGTATTATTAGAAAATATCCTTGATATGTACCAAAAATAAACATTACTTACTGGAAACTGCACATATTTTGTGGGAAACTTAGAAGGAAGATCTGTCCATGTGAATGATTTTTCTACATAGGTCCAGAACTCTGCAGCAACATAAAGGACATGATGGATTAAAATTAAAAGGACAAGAATACAATTGGTACAATAAAAATCATTGACATGCATAGATGAGAGATTCTTGTGCACACATCATGTACATTCTGGTTTATGGCTTTGTGCATTGGACACCATACTGCATGGTGGGACCCAACTTTAAAATCGTCAACTCAACCACCCATTTTCATTGTACAATGCATAAACAGAATGGGGCATCACGTCAACACAAGAATTTTCCAAGAAATTACACAAAATTCTTGTAGCTTCCAGCTATCATGGAACAAATATCAAGATCCTTTATTTACCAAAAAAAAAATAATATCAAGATCCAGTAAGAAGAATTTTGTTGTTGTTGTTGTTTTATCCTTCGCTTTCATTATAACTTATGAAATAGATATTATCATTTCAGACTGGCATCTTAGCAACCTAGTATCAACAATTACATTCATGTTTTTGGTATTATCTTCATAAGTTGGTATTGCCATTTTTTTGGTGGGCGGAGGGGGTTTCATCATTATTGAATACAAAAATACATAATGGGTAAAATAAATCATAATAATCATAACTCACATAACAAAATTGCATCATGAACAAGTATCAATAAATAGCAATATCATTAAACAGTTAAACAGTCACACTAAAAGCAGCAAATGCTAAGATTATCCAATATCCCATGCTATATAACCATTCCAGTAAACAACTTCCATGAGTTATGCTTTTGAATCCAAACTGGAAACAGAATTATAAACTTATCAGTTTTTCATTCTGTTTTCAATTTAAAACCTTTCTCTCAAAACTGATTTTGAGAATGGTTCTTAGTAGTGAGTCATTGCACTATCTTACAAATCTTTATTTTCTGAATTTGATAATCAAGTAGTGTTGTCATGGCAGATATAAGCAGTGGAAAAAAAATTATTCTGTATTCTTCTCTGGTTTGGAATTTTCATCTTTTTCTGTGACCATGGTACCATCCATTACATTATGGGGAAAACAGTGATAGTAGACTAGATGGATATCAAGATAAACAAAAGCAACCAACAAAATAATAGCAGTACATATAAAATTAAATACCTTACCCTTCATAGACCATATCTTTACAGTATTATCCATGCCACAACTGGCAATTCGATATATATCTGATGGATGAAAATCCTACAATAAGCAACAAAAAGTCAGTCGGGCTAATCTCCAATACCTTGAACTTCTATTATCACTAAGATTTCCTAATTAAGCAAGAAAATAAGGTGAGATACATTGGATGCACAATACACTTACAACACTTAAGACTTCATTACGATGTCCTCCAGCTCCAGCAAATATCAAAATGCATATTCCAGTATGAACATTCCATATTCGGACAGATTCATCCTGATCAACCTTAGATGTCATTGAATGAAAAACAAGTGATTCTTTAATTAGTGAAATTACAAAGAGAGGCGCCATTTACTTTGCTTGCAGACACTACAAGTGATGGCTTTAATGGTTGAGTCCTGATTTCATTTATGGAGTCTCCATGGCCAACAAAACTCTGCAGAGAGAACGGCATCATGTCGGGGTGCAACAGGAATTACATTACATAACTGATACATTTTCAACATTATTGAATTAAAAAGAAATTACTTGAAGACATTCAGCTTGCCGATACTTCCCACAAAACTCTAAACAAACAACCAACACTAAATATAAAAACATATAATCATGTGGCTCCTCTGCTTCAAGTAGACTGATCAACAACTACCATTATTGTTACCATCATGGGTTCATTTTTGTAAATAGGAACATTCCTTGACTGATGTGTGTGAAATACCTTGTGTATCTTCTCACTGCCAGCATCAATGACTCGGATTACACCATTGATTCCTCCAGCCACAACAAATGGGGTCCCATCAACATTGCATGCCCAGCTCACTGTGTAAAAAGATTCTTCCTTCTGGTCTACAAAACAGATGAAAATTGAAGCAATTTTCTATATAATAATAAGTAAAAAAAAAAAACTCTAAAAGCTGTGGATACAAACGACAAATTGTTCAAAAAAAAAAAAGGAAATAGTTAGACAGATAGCAGTGTTGACTTACATCTTCATCTACATAAGATTGCAAAACAGCAATAACTCCTCCTTCAAGACATTGATAAACAGTAACCTAATCAATTAAGAAAATAAACCATTATAACCCAAAGCTCCAATGAAGGCATTCTCCATTCATATAGTTCCACCAAATGATTGTGAACAAGGTTTGAAATTTCAACCAAATTTGGAGGAAAGAAGTGAAAAGTTTCAAACTTTAGGAATCCAACAACAGTAATAAGAAGAAAAAGAAAAAGGGGTTGCCTTGAATCACCACTTCTCTTGAAAAATTAAAAAGAAAATAGTAGAAGAGAGGAGAAGAAACCCTATTGCCGCCAACAGTGGCGAAAACGTTGAGGTAGCGGGAGTCGATGAAGTTGAAAACGACGGCGTATAAAGGGCGCTTGCCCTCTTGGAGGCGATTGGTGACACGATACTCCCTCTTCTTCGAAGGAGTCAACGAACCCACCACTGGTTCACTTCCCAATCCAAACACCTTCGCCATTTCAAAGGACCAACCTCTAACTTCTCTCTCTCTCTCTCAAGAGACTACACTGCAGACTGCAAAGGATTCTAATTTTTGGATAAAATATATTTTTGGAAAATTAAATTTGTAACTCGTCATTGGGGTGGACACCGTGTCTTGACGTGAGTAAGTGTGGATGAATATCATTGTATGCGGTATGTAAAGTTAAAAAAATAAATGTATTATATACATATACATATTTGAGTGAAAAAAATTATTTACATGTCATATTTTAAATATTTAAATAATAAAAATTTATATATTTTTTATATGTATACTTCCCACTCATATTTAAATTTGATCTTATATAAAAAAATATTTTTAATTTAATTTCTATATGTATTATTATTTCTAATATTATCCTTGCGTATGTTACACCATAAAATATAAGTATCAATTTGAAAAAGATTGTTATTTATAGCGACAAAAATATATTTTAATTTATATGTTTATTACTTATAAGTGTTGTTAATTTTTAATTTAGTCTTTATACTTTAATGTATTATAACTCTAATAAACAGTCTTATAATGGTAACAAATAGTAGAAATAATGTTAAAAATGATTGTAAATATAAAGACTAATTGAAACTTTTTGTTTATATAGACAAAATTAAGATAAAAATATATTTTAACCCTATTTTTTTAAAAATTAATAGGTTATGCATTTTTCTTCTCCTTTTCTTAAAAAATGATTAATATAAATTTTAAAATAAGTTTTTTATTTTAATGATGATATATATGAAGTGAGTTACATCAATTTCTTACTTATGAGTGAGATTTGATTATTTTTTAATAATTAATTATTATATATTTTTTTTATTATAATTGATTATAATAAAATTAATTTTATGTTTGGATATGTTAGTTAAAAAGTAATTTTAAGTTAATTTGTTTTATTTAGATGATATAAAAAAGAATTATTTTTATATATTAAATTATTAAAATAAGTATAAAATAATTTTAAAAAATTATTTGATTAATTAAAAAAATATTTAATTAAAAATAATATTTACATATTAAAGTATGAAAATAATTAAAACTTTTAAACAAAATGTCCAATGTATAGCTTTTGGAAGATAAAAAGCTGTTGATGGTAGAAAAAATTAATCAACAGCTTTTAAGCTTTTAATGCATCACAGCCAAACATGATGAAATATGCAAAAAAAAGCTGTTAAGCAAACAAAAAAATAGTTGGTTCAACAAAATAAACTGAATCAAACAAGATCTTAATTATGCTGAATGGATTGGCAGGAAACAAATTTGTTTCACAAAGAGGTCTTCGTCAAGGTGATCATTGTCACCATGTTTGTTTGTCATATGTGCTAAGAGCCTCTCATCTTTAATTGAGTAAGCACAAGATCTAAATGAATTTTCGGGTATTAGAGTTTGAGCAAATGATAGCCTAATTTTTTCCAGAGCCACCATAAAAGATTGTCATTCTATTTTGCACAACTTGAAACTCTATAGAGATGCCTGCAGTTAGTATGTAAATTTTGATAAGTCTTCTATTCTATTTAGCCTGAATGTTGATATTGAGATTAAACAGTAGATTAGTCAAGCTTGCAAATAACACATATGTTGTTTTCTCCGAAAAGTACTTGGGCCTTCCACCCCTGGCGAGGCGATAAAAAAACCATACTTTTCAGTCATATACTTGGAGGAGCTTGATGAAGGGTAGGAAAGTTCTTGATCTTGGTTCTATGTGGAGAGTTGGAGATGGGACTTCTATTAACATTTGAAAGGAGCCAAGGATTCCCAATAAGCCAAATTTCAAAACCACACTGGAACAAGTCTCAGTTAATCCACAATGAGACCCACCAATGGAATGAGGCACTAATAAGAGTAGTATTTAGTGAAGAGGATGCCAATTTTAATTATGGATATTCCTTTGGCTAGTGGATATTGCTATGATTCTTCGTATTGGGCACATGACTCGAAGGGAATGTTCTCTGTTAAAGGATGTTACAAAGTGGCTTGGAGCAAGATAATTAGTAACATAACTGAAACTCTTGGAGCCACAAACTCTCATGCTTTCTTGTCCCAGTTTCGTTTGTTATGGAAAACAATATGGGGACTTAGGCTCGGGTATTCATGTGGAGGATGTGCCAAAACATATTACCAACAAGGACCAGGCTTAGTAGCAAAGGTGTTGATGTTGAGGAAGGATGTTACCTTTGCCACCACCCATCTGAAACAGTGTGGCATCTGTTTACTCAATGCCATATACTGCTGTTGCATCTCTAACTGGTGGTGGTGGTGGTTTAGTTGGTACTAGTGCTGTGAATAATGTGGATGAAGGGATGAATTTTGTGCAAAGTTTTTGTTCGCAACTCGCCAAGGATGCTTTGGAGGGGCTGGTCATGATATGGCTTGGCGTTTGGGAGGAGAGGAACGCCACATGGTTGGGTAAATCACCAACTCATCCCTCTCAACTTGGGCAATGATGAAAACTCAGTTTATGGACGTTATCAGTGAGTAAAGTCCAACAATGAGATCAGGTGTCTTTCTCAATCTAAACAATCCAAGTGGTGCATACCTCTTGTGAATATGTACAAAGTGAATGTAGATGCAGTCATATTTGCAAAGAATCATTCATATGGAGTGGGTATAGTGATTCGAGATCGGTTGGGCAACTTTATGGCTGCTAAATCACAAAAGTTCAAAGGTGGTATGGATTATAGTTGTATAACTTACACCGGTAGTCAATCCGGTCAAAGGATTAGGTCAATGGGTTAAGGATTTGGTCAACGGATTAACAGTCTCACCGTAAATTAAGTAGTTAAATTGAAAAATTCAGATAAAGAAAAAAATTTAAAAAAAATATATTATATGAAGAAATTACTTCATATAAAAATATTAGTAGTGATAATAATATAAATTATAAAATCAAGAATATTATTCAATAAGAATAAGTAATCTAGTTACGAAGTGTATTCTATTACAATAAAGATTTTTTAGATAATATATTCAAATCTCACAAGTCATATTTTTGAAGAAACAATTAAATAAATAAAAAAAATTGGTCATCAGACCAGTTTGACTCGTCCGGACGAGTCACTCGAGTTTAACTGAATTTGACCGATTCAACGCAAAAATCCGTTATGAGCATGAATCGGACTGGCTTATAGGCCGAGTCATAGGTTTTCTACTTCGACTGGCCGGCTAGTCCGATTTCAACAACTATGATGTGGATTCTCAAGAGGGGAACTTTTGGCTGCAAAAGAAGGTTTGTTGTTTGCTTGCGAACTTGGCTTTAGGAACATTATTTTTGAAGGAGATGCAAAAAAATGTGTACAACAACCTATTAGATAGCTCTCTGGACTACTTTCTTAATGATGCAATTCTTCATGATATCTATGCTATAGCCTCTTGATTTTCTTGTTTTGATGCTGGGTTTGTTCCTCGTACATGTAATAAGGTTGCTGATTTGTTAGCTTCTATCGCTAGGAACTTGGAGACTTGTATTTGGATTGAGGAGCATCCCCAGAGTACCGCAGATTTACTCCTTTCTAACATTTCAGTTTGAATAAATCTACTTTAAAAAAAAAAAAAGAATAGCTATTAGGAAAATAAAAAAGAATTAATATAAAATTATTAAATTGTATGTATATATACAAAAGCTTTGATGTACTCCTCACCGATATAGAAGTAAATTTTACTGTCTAAAAAGAAGTATAAAATTATGTATATATAAAATGTTAAAATAGTATTACCTTTATGAAGTGATTTGAAAAGAAAATAAAAGAAAGAGAAGAAGAACGTTAAGCAAAAAGTGAAAATTACTAGTAATTTTTTTTTTTAAAAACGTTAAGCAAAAAGTGAAAATTACTAGTAATTTTTTTTTTACACTACTACTTACTAGTTTAATCATGTTATTTTTCATCAACCAAGAAGAAGAAGAACGTTAAGCAAAAAGTGAAAATTACTAGTAATTTTTTTTTTTTACACTACTACTTACTAGTTTAATCATGTTATTTTTCATCAACCAAAAAGAAGTGCTTGTGATAGAACTACACATTCCGCCACAACAAAGCTAATGATAAAAGGTCGCCTTGAAGTTACTAGCAGAGGAAGTACAGTTCTGTTCATTTATATTTTATAGTTGTGTCACTAGCTTTACCTTTAATAATTATTATTTTTATTTATTTACACCTTTAATAAATTTTGTATCAACTTCTTAAACCTTTTTTTATATAACTCGTGTAAATTCTTAGCATTTTGATTCTAGGATTCTACACATGATAACATGTTACCATCCTGACCAAATAAATCCAACCTAAATTCTTTCTCACTAGATATTTTGAGATATTCGTTGCTTATTGGACTATCATTTAACTGTATTATCTGATAAATGAGAGCTATACATATACCAAGCCAACCATAAAAGCCAAGACCAAGAGCCTTATCTTTATTCACTTTGCTTCCAAACTGGCATGGCTTCCACAGTCCTCCCATTCCTCTCATATCCCGCTCTTCATCATCTACACCACCATGTCCATCCACATAAAACATCACCAAACCCATCACAGCTTTCCATTCATCACAGCCAACCCAGAAAGCATTTCTCCATCAGATGCACTGCTTTAAACCCCACTCCTCAGCCAGAATTACCAACCCCAGATTCTACCACTAGTACACTCAACAGTTCAGAGGCTTTTCCCGTTGAGAAAAGAAGAAGATCAGAGATAATCAGAGAAAGAAGGCCAAGAACTGACCTTGTAAAACCAGAGCCACCAAACTTTGAAGTTGGTTGGAAGAGGACCAAAGAGATTAATCTAGAGAAGCCAATAGGGTATGTCGTAGCTGACTTCTTGGAGAAGCTGGAGAGTCTTATGGGAAAGGAATTTGGGTCAACAGAATTGTTGGCAAAGGCTGGAGAAATTGTTGCTGAAAGGGCAAGAGAGGAGGCAGAGATTCTGAGAGATGAAGGGAAAGTAGAGGAGAGAATGGTCACAGAACTGTCTAGAGTGTTGAGGTTGATGGAAATGGATTTGGCCATGGTGAAGGCTGCAGTGAAGGAAGAAACATTGGATGAGAGGCTTGAGCAGGCCAAGGCAAGGTGCAGGCAAGCCATACTTGTTGCTTATTCCTTTTGAACTCTTTCATGGGAATGTGACATTTGGAATAGAGTAATAATGCTGCATTGTAAAAAAAAAATTAGCCAAAATTTTGACATAATTCAAAGGTTGTTAGATGAAATAAAGTAGTGAAAACCACTCATCCATTCAAGATCAGAAAGCTGCCAACTCATTCTATCAAAAATTTTGGCTGAAAGATTCTAGCATTCCAGCATTTTTCTGGGGAATACAATGTAATAAGAATTTGAAATAACTGTTAAATATTATGTTGAAGTGCCTGATTGACAATTTGACATTATAATAATCATGAGAATTTTTTTGGCTAAAAAAAGTCATCAGATTCGGATAAAATAAAACAGTATAAGATCCTCAGACAAGTGATTAATTATTATATGCTGAGTACTTTGAGAAGCCGAAGATTCATGAAGATCTTAGACAGTTTTCATTATCTAATAATATTTTTATTACGTATAAAAGGAAGAAGTATATTAGACTTCAATTGTACATGGTCTTTTTAAAGTGAGCTTCTTGTAAAGTAAGTAAATAGATGTGTATCTACCCTCAAATCATTTAGTACGTTATTATCACGATTTATTTTAAATTAAGTCAAAAGTAAATATATTATTACTTTCTCAGTTATTCTCACTTTACAGATAAGCTCATTTTAAAAGAGCTTTTTCCAACTATTCTATAGCATCTTACGAGGTTTTTATTTCCTATGTATACTCTAATGACCTAAAAGAGAACATTAATACAAATTGGATTGAATTTTAGACCCAAATTATCCATTTGTTGTTGTTTGAATGGCATTCCATTACAAGAGGATATCTGGAAACACAAAGGGACAGGTGTTCCTACCTTTTGTTTGTTTCTTAATAATTGACAGAACCACCTCAGAACTGCAAAGATAATGATACAATAAAACCTTTTTCTGTAAACATGTAACAGAAAGAAAAAAAAATCTCTAGACGTCCATATTCAGATGGAACCAATGTTGAGTTAATCATTGACTCATTCTGTGACAATCATTAAAACTTTTGATCCACAATGAATTAAACTCATTGCAAACAAAGAAAGAGATCTCTTTTTTTTCTTTTTTTCAATTTTTTTTAATATAAAAAGTTTAGGTGAATAGATTGTTTCACAACTAAGGTTGCAATAAGTGTATGACTACAGAGATTACCAACAAGAATTGAACCCAAGACCTTTGCGTCAACGCAGTTCAATTCGTGTTGGTAATCTCTATTAATTTTAGGACACGAAGCTATAGTTGCTCATCCAAAAAAAAACTCCACATCATTGCTGGTGTCAATCTCTATATGGCTATGTTCAAACTTTTCACAAGGCACAAGTCTGCTCCAGTTAATTTTAAGACAATCCGAATTGCTTGTTAAATAAAAGGACAAATTGCTCTTTATTATTCAATTCATACAGGAAAACTCCGAAGAGTGAAAGATACATGTCTGTAGCAATAACAGTGTACGGTGTACCATACCAATAACATATAGGATTAAAAAATTCTGGGGGCATTTAAACTGGATCAATAAAACTTTCTATTGAACGCCCGTTTGCATTCACTGAGAATATAAATCAACCAAGCCATTAGAAAAGAACATTATTGCATCACTCAGAATTGGATTGAACTTTGGAGCCAAATTATTTATTTTTTAATAATATTTTTGTATGGGATGGCATTCCATTTGTTAATAATGTTATCATAAAACCTTCATTTAGGCATCCATATTCATATGGATCTACTAATGCTGGGTTAATCATTGACTCATTCTTTGACTATCTCAGAGCTTTGGATCCATAATGAGTTAAACTCACAGCAACCAAGAATAAGAAAGAATCTTTACAAAGGTATCATTACTCATCCAAAACCTAACTCCACTGAGAATCTCTACAAAGCCATGTTCAAACTTTCACAAGGCACCCATGTTCTCCTCTAGTTAATTTTTAGGACAATCTGCACTACTTTCAATGTGCAAATTGTACTTTTTATTCCATTCATGCAGGGACAGAGTTGTAAGATACATGTCATGTAACAGATAGGATTAAAAATAAACTATTGTACCAAAAAATATAAAACTACATTGGATGTTTAAATATATAGGATCTTTGAAACGAATAAATTATGACAAAACGATGCACATGAAAAGTAGATTCACCAACCCAAGTGTCTTCACTCTTCACCAGTGTTGATTACAATTCAATGTAGTTTCAAATATCTTAAATAATTTCTGTAACAAAGGGTCTTTGTTTTGTTTATGCGGTCAGAAACCCATTTGTGTTTCCTTTCGTGAAGTATCTCCTTCCGTCGAGTGAGCAGTGGCATATCATCATGAGACATGTCTGGAAACCATGGTATATGTAGTGCTTTTTTTTATTTGTTCGCACCATCCATTTTCTTAGCGAGTAACGATACACAGTCAGAAAAAAAAAAAACTTATTATAATGTTTGGATGATAGGTAATGAGAAAAAAAAAAGAGAATGATAAAAAGAAAAATAATTTTTCATGTTTGAGAATTTTAAAATATATGAGAAATAGAAAGAACACATAAAAATTATTTTCTTTTTTTATAAAACTTAATTTTTATTTTTTCAAAATTAAGGTAGAACTATTTTCGTTCTATTTTTTTATTAATCTTGTTAGAATACTTATACTCGTCCATGTAAGAGTCGTCAATCATTTTGACAATAATTATGTAAAAAAAAAAATCTGGCTGTATAGTATTTTACATAATTAACTTCAACCATTTTGAGAAAGAGAAAAACAAGTTTAATTAGAAAACAAGAAAAAACATAAGACTAGGACAGAGAAGAAGAATCCTTCTCAGTCACCGCCTTAGTGGAATCCTCTGCACCAAAACTTTAGAAAAATGTAAATGAGAGTTATGTCATATCACAAACCTCAATTTGGTTAAGGGGTAAAATAAAAATTGAAAATTTATTTGAAAATCATGATCATGCATATATAAATTATATGTTATATTAGTAGTTTTGGGAAGCGCATCTGAGTGAGAGCGATAAATTATGGTGCTTGAGAGGTTGGGAGGCAGTGGTAGATCAGAATATTTGAAGTTGGAAATCTTGGGCTTGCGGGTTGAATACCAACGGAGTAGAGCGGTTTAAAGCAGGTTCAACTTTTTTTTTTATGAAGTAACCCGGGTTAAGCGAGACGGAGGAGGCTACTGCATGTTAGTTCTTTTTTTTTTTTTAATAATAATAAGAATACTATAAATGAAAAACTCTTTGATATTATATAATTTATGTTTGAATATTTAATTAGAATTTTAAAAATTATATTTTAGATATATGATTTGAAATTTTTTACTTGTATTTATTGATTTTTTATATTTATTTTTTTTATTTTTTAAAGGATTAAACCAAGCTTTACTCATCAACTCATCTATTTTTTTCTCATTTTATTTTTTATACGGACCAACCCGCCAACCCACCAACCCACCTTAAAGCGGAGTGAGTTTGCGGGTTGAATACCAACGGAGCAGGCTCACAGTACATCACAGTACATACGTTTTTAGCGGCGGAGGCACGCATCACTGCAAGTGCAAGTGCAACCACAAGATGCTGAAAAGATGAGTGAGTGTGCATTTAGAATACGGATGAAAATAAACAGGATTATCATATATGGGATCTCAGAAGGGCGCAACGGTCTATTTAGAATATTTATTTCAACGATTCTTCTTCATAAAGAGTGTCAACCAGTTCCGAGATATTAGGAATCTCCGTAGGCGATGAAAGGAGGTAGAATAGAATGGAATAGAATAAAAAATAAGGATATAATGAAATGGTACAGAATGAAACTTATTATATTCTATTGTATTTCATATTCTATTTTTTTCTCCTTTAAATTAAATGATATGGGATAGAATAAGATTTTTATACTATTAATTTTTATCATTTAAAATAGAATAAAAAATAAGAATATAACGAAATGTATCGAACGAAATTCATTTTATTCTATTTTACTTCTTATTTCATTTTTCTTCTCCTTCAAATTAAATGATATGAGATAGAATAAGATTTTTACACTATTAATTCTTATCATTTAATTTTATTCCATTGTTATTCTAAATAATAAAATGAAAACTTACTTCTATTTTATCATAAACTACTCAAATAATGGTATAAAACATTTGTTTCATTCCATCTCATTTCATTTTATTTCACTCAACTTAAGCACCTAGTAAGACTAATAATCGAAGAAGAGAATCAAATAGGGAATGCAAAGTTTTACTTAGATAAGTGGCATATTTTCTTGTTTAATTTAATGTAACGTAATCCTTATTCTTTAAGGCCTATTTGACATGTCATAGTAGATTTGATATGATAAATTAATATAATATATTATGACTTTGTCGATTATTTAGTGTAAATATTATATTATATAATATTATTTATCAAATCTCTCTTATACATTAAAATAATGGATAACTTAATCAAACTTTATGGAGTGAGATTAGACCTGATTAAATTTTAATATATAAGTTTTTCTAAAGACTTTTCCATTTAATTCTAAACACATTGATTTTTCCAACCTTTACGTATTAGGTCTTATACTATCAAGTCTTAAATTATCATGCCTTATAATATTCGGACTCATTTGATATGAAGGATAATATAAGACCTGATAGTACTAGACTTGATAATATAAGGCCTGATAGTAATACATAAGGGTTAGAGATATTAGGATGTTTAGAATTATAATGGAAAAGACTTTGTAGAAGCTTATGCATGAAAACTCAGTCAGACCTAATTTCAACCCTAAGGCTTGATTAAGTTATCTATCATTTTAATGTATAAGAGGGACCTGATGGATAAGCTTATACAATACAATTTTTACACTAAACAACTGATAATGTCATAATGTATTGTATTAATTTATCCTATCAGACCTAATACGACATACCAAACAGGCCTAGGTCTAATATTTTCAAGTCTTATCATATCATTCATACCAAATAAGCTCTTATTCTCATATTCTTCATATATTTTATGAAGTTTATTATTATTTTTACTAATTTTAATCATGTTATATATTGTTCTCCTACCAACGTTATATAAATAATGTTTTCTACAGTAATTTTAGAAGATTTATATATTTTTTTCCGTAAATTTACATTAATTTAATATTTATTTATCATTTTTTTATATTTGTGCGTTTAATAATTGTTTTTTTCTATAACAATTACATTTGTGATTAATTAATATATTAATATATTTTGTATCAACATTTTTATAACAATGTAGGCAGAGGTTTTATTTAACTAAGTTTTGTACTCATACGATGCATGAGATGAACTAAAAATTAAATAATAAAAATAATTATAATTATAAATTAAAGTAGTTATAATTAAATTAAATATTTTAGATAAAATTATTTTAAATTAGAAGTATTAAAGGTTTATGCTTCAATAATTTTGTGCACTACGGTTTTTTTTTATTGAAACCACTTTATATGACATGTACTTTCATGTTTGTCAATATGCACATTTTATTTTTGTTTCACTTGTGTAAAATTATATGTTATACTGTATATAAAGAGAGAGAGGGGGGTGAGGAGCAGTAGTATTCAAGTGCAACATAGCAGAACATCACGGAATTGACATTATGTTCGGAATTTGATGGATAATGTAATCACAATTTAAAATATAATGATAATGATTAATGTTTAGTCAACTATTATTAAATTGATTGATTTTACTAGAGAGGTTATAGACGATAAAAATATGAATTTAGGCAATATAAGAAGAAGATTATTAAACAAACCAAATTAGTAAAAAAGTATATGAAACACAAATTTGATTGTCAAAATTGGAAATAACATAACATAATAGACATAATTAAATATGTGATCATTATACTGACAATTACATAATAACTTTCTATTTATTTGAAATCAAATTTATTTGAATTGATGCTAGTAAGCATAGGTATCAATTATAGCACAAATCTTAAAATGTATCAATTAATACATTATTTTCATATTTAAAATAAAAAGAAATCAATTGTAATTATTTGAATCATACCAGGAAGCAAACATTTTAACTTGGATGACTGAGAAGAAAAACCTAGTAAGAAGGAAAATAGAACCCTATTAGGATCAAAATGAATTGGAGAGTTAGCGGATCAAAATGAATTCATCAAACCTATTAGCAACCAAATCACTACATGTGATAGAGCTTCAGCTTGTGGCTTCGGAACCCCTCTCCTTGAAACCCTAATCCCAATAAACAATACACAATAAACATCTCAATCTGCAAAGATTAAAATCCAATATCAATCTGTAGAGAACAAATCCCAATTTCACTGGCTCATGCTCGATTGTGACTCCTAATTTGAGGTCGCTTCTCATCGCTACGTCAAGCTCATTCGCACTTCACTTTTGATTTCGATCATCTTTGAACTTTCTGGTCATTCGCACTTCGCTATTGCATTCATCATTAATTTCGTTCATCTTCGAATATTCTTGTACTTCGCACTTCAAACAGAACCTTGCATATTCCATGGAAAAAATTCTTCTAGAAAGAGAAGCATGATTATTGCAAGGGAAGAAGTTCTTCAAACCAAAAAGTAGTTCTTCTATTTCTTATCTTCATTCTTTTTTTTCATTTTTGTTTTTTATTTTATTTTTTGCTGATGATTTTTTTAATTTAATTTTATTTATTTATTATTTGGTTTGTGTACATATGTCACAACAAATCACATGTAACAAAAAATTGGCACATCAAATGACATGTGATAGAAAATTAGTTATTTTAAATATCACATGTTAAGAAATTAAAGTATGTAGTTGTTGACTAAGATGACACATTACAAATTTTTAAGTCATGTATCTTTCTTTTCTATATAATTATTATTTTTTATTTTATTTTCTGCTGATTGATTTTTTTAAATTTTATTTTATTATTTGATTTTGTACATATGTCATATCAAATCAGATGTGACAAAAAATTACCATATCAGATGACATGTGACAGAAAATTAACTATTCGAAATGTCACATGTAAAAAATTAAAGCATGTAATTCTTGACTAAGATAACACATGACAAATTTTTAAGTCGTGTATTTTCTGTTTCTATATTATACTAGTATTTTAGCCTCTGCGTTGCACAAGTTGTTATTAAACTAAAATTAATGTTTAATAAGTTATATTTGATGTTATTAATTTTAGTTATGATTTTTTAATTTTATTTTGAATTCGTAATAGAATATAAGTTTTAAATTTGAAGGAAATAAAGTATAAAAATGAACACTAATAACAAAGATATTAAATTTGATTAAAACTCTAAAATATAAAAGTGTACAGTTTGTTTGAACAAACTTTCACTACCTCACTAGTGATTGCATGTAGTAACACTCTTAATAGTTTCAAAATGTCTTAAATAAATTTTTAAATAAATAAATATAAAAATGAAAACATATTGTAAACACTTAAAATGGATTTAACCACTTCAATGTGACTTAAAATACTTAAAAAAAACAACATCTAATTATTGTCAACATAATTATAATTGTTCAAATAGATTTAACCACTTCAATTTTCTCTCATGATAATTAATCACTATTCTTCATCTTGACAGTTTTCAACTTCTTAGAAGTTGACGCACTGACATGTGTTGCGCATTCATCTATCATTATTTCTCCTTTAGTTCCCTTATTTGCAGGAGTCACATCATATCTATGTCATTCGCCTATGACAATTATATTAGAAAGAATGTTTAGTAACTAATTGTGTATAATAATATTAATGCGCACTTTAGGTCTAGAAAATATATACCATGTTAGAAGTTGCATTTTCATCAGTCTTATTGTTCATACTCTTAGATAGAGTAAAAGAATTGTCCTTCTACATGTGCACAAAATAATTGTTAACTTGTTAATCCATCATTTTTGGAAAGGAAAAAACTCAAAATTTTAAATAATACCTCATGAAGATTATAAATATCCATGAAAGATTGGATAATGTTGGGATCAAAGCAAACTTTTTAGACATTATAATTTGTAGTGTAAGGATTATCAATGTTTGATTCCTTTACAATGACTTTGAATAAAAACTTTTTTTCAACCAATTCTTTAACCTCTTGAAGGTATTCTTTGGGATTTCCTCCGTAGAAACATGTTGCAAATGAAATAAGTTTATGTTTAACATAAAGAAAATGTTCACAGCACATAGTAACAAACAATTAATTTGTTAGGATGAAATTTCTTACATATGCTTTAACACAATGGAATAAAGTCTTAGTTGTGATTTCCAGAAATTTCTTAGCTTCCTTATTAAAAAGAATGAATGAAGAAGAGCCGAGACAAACATTTCAAGCTTATACCTTTAAATTAAGTTGGAACAACTCAATTAAAAGAATCAATATTATATACAATTAAATAAGGAAGTCAAACAATATTTTCACACTTTTAGTAATTCTATGTGATGTCAATATAGGTGTATCATGTATAAATTTGGTTTGACTAATTTATTTAGCTTGCTAACATTTGTGAATTAGAAAAAATGTTGACATAGAGGTTTGTAAGACTTACATTATAGTTTATGATGGAAAATGATTGTCGCATGACCTGTAATACCATTTCAATCTTGAATCTTCTTGTTGTGCTTCAAGGTCTTCAGCAACCCCAGTGGTGCATTTACCGCTTAGGCACCCATTATAACACCATTTTGACATTTCTGCCAACTTCTTTATCGTTGCTAGGACCACTTCATGTTGTTAAATTATGAGATTTTTTTTATAGTTTAATGCTTAATGTTTAATAATGAAAAACAAAGTTGTGTTTACCTCATGGACCTCTTTCAACTCATCCAATGTCTTCCTTGGAGTTTGCCATAGGAAATCATCTTCAATAAAAATTGAAATTCTCTTCCTATTTTGGCTCATTAGTAAATCAATCAAAATCTGTAATTAATTTCATATTCGATTTCAAATTGTAGGTAGACAAAAGCAATTTGTTTTTCTATATTAATTTCATATTTGAGCACAACATGAAGATTCAACATTGAAATGTTATTGCAAGTCATGCGACAATCATTTTCCATCATATACTATAATGTAAGTCTTACAAACCTTCATGTCAACATTTTTTTCTAATTCACAAATGTTAGGAAGTTAAATAAATTAGTCAAACCAAATTTATACATGATATACCTATATTGACATCACATAGAATTAGTAAAAGCGTGAAAATATTGTTTAACTTCCTTATTTAATTGTTGTATATAATATTGATTCTTTTAATTGAGTTGTTCCAACTTCCTTTAAAGGTATAAGCTTGAAATGTTTGTCATGGATAATACTGGCTCTTCTTTATTCATTCTTTTTAATAAGGAAGCTGAGAAACTTTTGGATATTGCAACCAAGACTTTATTCCATTGTGTTAAAGCACGGGTAAAAAATTTCATCCTAAGCAAATTAAGTGTTTGCTACTATGTGTTGTGAACATTTTCTTCATGTTAAATATAAACTTATTCCATTTACAACATGATTCCAGGGAGGAGATCCCAAAGAATACCCTTAAGAAGTTAAAGAATTAGTTGACAAAAAGTTTTTTTTCAAAGTCATTGTAAAGAAATCAAACATTGATAATTCTTACACTACAAATTATAATGTCCACAAAGTTTGCATTGATCCCAACATTATCCAATCTTTCATGGATATTTATGATCTCCATGAGGTATTATTTAAAATTTTGAGATTTTCCCTTTTTCCAAAAATGGTGGATTAACAAGTTAACAATTACTTTGTGCACATGCAGAAGAACAATTCTTTTACTCCATCTAAGAGTATGAACGATGAGACAGATGGAAATGCAACTTCTAACATAGTTTATATTTTTTGGACCTAAAGTGTGCACTTAGTGTTATTATACACAATTAGTTACTAAATATTCTTTCCAATATAATTGTCACTAGCGAATGACGAGGATAGTTATTCTTCACTTAATGATATGACCTCTACAAAGAGGGGAACTAAAGGAGAAATAATGATAAATGACTGCGCAACACATGTTAATTATTATGAGAGAATACTGAAGTGATTAAATCTATTTGAACAATTATAATTATATTGATAATAATTTGGAATTGTTTTTTTTATTTTAAGTATTTTAAGTTACATTGAAGTGGTTAAATCTATTTTATTTTTTTACAATATGTTTTCATATTTATATTTATTTATTTAAAAATGTATTTAAGACATTTTGAAACTATTAAGAGTGTTAATACATGAAATCATTAGTGAGGTAGTTAAGGTTTGTCCAAACAAGTTGTACACTTTTATATTTTAGAGTTTTAGTCAAATTTAATATCTTTATTATCAGTGTTCACTTTTAGACTTTATTTCCTTCAAATTTTAAACTTATATTCTATTACGAATTCAAAGTAAAATTAAAAAACAATAACCAAAATTAATAATATTAAATATAACTTATTAAACATTAATTTTAGTTTAACAATAACCCGTGTAACATACAGGCTAAAATACTAGTTTTAGTAAAAATGTATTAGGATTCAATGCTCTAATCTATGATATTACTTGTATGGTTGGGAATTACTTTTAAAAAATAGTGAATTGATGATTCACCTAGAGAATTTAGAATGGTAGAGAAGAGTTTCATAAGGCAAATTACCTACAATGAAATGTCGTAGCAATGGGACAAATGAAGGAAGGTTTCCAAGCTTCTTTACTTGATCACCAGCAAATTATGAAAGTTTTTAAAAGTTAAAAGTTTTCAAAATGTCACCCAACATACAAAAATCAATAAGGTGAAAGAAAGAAAGTTTGCATATATTACCTTCAAAAGAGTGTGGATCGAATTAGTAGTGAAAATATAGAATGGTAATCTTTATATAGACAAGTAATACTTTTGACTATCTGTAATTTAAAATCAAATTAATAGTGAAAAGAAAGAAAGTTTACATATATTACCTTCAAAAGAATGTGAACCGAATTATTAGTGAAAATGTAGAATAATAATCTTTATATAAAAAAGTAATATTTTTGAGTACCTGCAATTTGAAATCGAATATGAAATTAATTACAAATTTTGATAGATTTATTAATGAGCCAAAATAGGAAAGGAAGTTCGATTTTTATTGAAAAAATTTCCTTCCTAATCTAATATGAAATTTATTTCAATAATTATCAAATTTGATTACATGAAATTTATTGCAAATGAATAAAATCAAGCATTAACATAACAATAAATTAAAAATAGAATTAAACAAATTCAAGCAAATCAATCAAACCTAACAAATCAGAATATTCTACAAACAATGAATGAAAATTACTAATTGAAGCAAATCAAATATGAAATTAATATAGAAAATCAATTGCTTTTGACTACTACAATTTGAAATCGAATTTGAAATTACTTATAGATTTTGATTGATTTACTAATGAGTCAAAATAAGAAGAGAATTTCGATTTTTATTGAAAAAATTCCCTTACTAATCTAATATGTCTGTTTCTTAATATGTATATGTTAGATGATAGATTTAGGTTTTGAATTGGGATTAAGAGAAAAGGTTGTTTTTTCAGTAGATTTATTTGGAATTAAGGGTGTGATGAGTATAATTTGAGTGACTATTGTTGCTGGAAGAGAAAAATGTGGAGGAGCCCAAAGCAAAGAGAAAGAGGGTAGAAGAGGCTGAGAGTACTAAGGAGGGTGCTAAACAAAGTTCCAATTCATCATTTGAGACAAAGAACTATGGTTTCAATAATAGTACAGTGCCGAGGAGGATTGAGACTGGTTTCTTCAGCAAAGTTCCTCTTGAGTTTTTCCATCACATCCTTAAATTTTGGTCCTCCGCGGTTACCTACACTAACTTTTGAGCAAAGTTTAAAAAATAAAAATGAAGAAAAAGAAGAGAGAAAACCCTTTAATGTGATTTTATTATTTTTTCCTATTTTAATAATTTTATAATTTTTAATTTTAATTGTTAACTGAATCGAAAGTGTTTTTATTTTCATATGTGGCAATAATTTTTTTTCCAACATAGCATAATTTTTTTTAATGTGGCAACACATTTACGTTTTTCATTTAAATTATTGCATGATATGTCAATGATGACGTTTTTTGGAATGCGTATTTTTTACACGATAGCATTTTATACATGTATTGTCATGTAAATCGAGTGACATATGTCATGATTTGAAAATATATATCTTCTCTTTATATATTTTTATTATATATATTATATATTATATTATATAATATTATATTATTATTATTATTATTATTATTATTATTATTATTATTATTATTATTATATAATTGATTGATTGGTTCTTTATATATATATTTGAATATATGAGTAATATAATAAAATAAAGATAGACCAGGCAAATCATGCAGAAGAGATGGAGTGGCTGCTGCTTATATTGGGTGGCTTTGGGCAGCTCGTGAAGGTCTCCTTCTTGCTTGGAGATAGGATGCAGAAATATCATTTTAGAATGTTAAAATATCCAAAAAATATCTCATAATATTATTATTAAATTTTAGAATATTTTAGAATATCTTAAATGATTTATTAGGATTTATCTCTTATTTATATTTCTTAATTTATTTCTTTTTTTGTTAGGTCTAAGAATTTACTATTAGTATAAGATTATTAGGTTTGTCTTTTAAATCACATCATATCACATTATATTTTTAATAATATTCATGATTTATAGTCGTTTATCTCTCTTTTTTTTTTTTTTCTAATCATAAACGTAATTCTTCAACATAGAAGGTGATACTAAACAAGTTTATAATAGTATTAAGGAGAACTAGCTTGATTTTTGTTATAATGATATTATTCTTCAAGGCATTTGCTGTTTTGCGTCTTGGTTTAGTAAATTTGATTGTAATTTTTGTCCACGTAGTTGCAATATGGTAGCGCGGATTCCTTAACTAATTTTGTTGACATAACGATTCTTGTGTATGATTGGAGTCACCGCCATTCTTTATACAACATTTTCTCAGTGCTTATCGTCTAGTGGAATAAATTTACATTTCATATATAAAAAATGACTAGGCAAAAACGAAAAAAAAAATCAGAAATTCAACTTATTTGTTACGAAGTTTTTTATTTTTATTTTTAATTTGCGGTATGTTACAATAGTGATGCTTGCTTAGTAAATCATTATATCTATTTTGTGTATATTATTTTATAGGTTAACAGATCACCTCCCTATTATTTGTTTTGTTATTTCAAACAAATTAAAATTTATAAATAATAATTACTTTAAGAATTTAATTCATTCAAGTGTTGATCATGTGCTTCTCTAACTCTTCCGAACATAGTAAAATACAAAACATCCAAGAATTAGGGACAAAAAGCTTGACAATTCTGTTATTTTGGTTATGGAATTTGCACGTTTATCCAGTTTTTGAATATGCACCCTTAATTCTGAGTTCTTCACACCTCAAAAAGAGACTACATAAAAGCACAGCATGTTATAAACATGCAAAAATTTATACCAACTCGCTAAATCTTTATCTTCTACAACACTATATGGGTGTTTATGTGGGGATCCTCACAACGATTTATAGTCATACCATTTGACTTGCAAAGAAACTAATTACTGTAAACTAAGATTCTAAAATCAAATCGGTCATTGAATTAGGGAAGAAATTGATTCACAAGTTAATGGTTAAGTCGTGATTGAACTATATATATATTTATATATTTCTTAAATACCTTTTTTATTAATCTAAATTTAGAATATTATTTTGTGAATATAAATAATATTGATAAGTAATATTATAATTATGAAGTGTTGAATTGATAAAAAAAAATAAAAAGTAAAAAATTAGTAGAATTCTTTACAGAATTATTATTAAAAAAATAAATTAATATATTAATCTGAATTTTTTTAATTATATATCTTAATATTTTTATATTATATATTATTAAATGTTACAAATTATTAGTAAAAAAAATTCAATTTTATTTCATTAAAATAAGTTATAAAAGTTAAATTATGCACCTTGGGAGTGGCGGAGTGGTTTAATGCTCCTTCCTGACACGCGATCCGCGTTCGACTCTTTTGGGAGCCATTAGTGGTCGTGCATTAAAACTAGGATTGGTTCGGCGATTCAAACGATTTTCAACTGGTTTAGCAGTCTAAAGTTTCAAGATACTGATTTCAGAGGCTGTGCCGAACTAGGTACAAGTCCATTTCACAGTTGAACCGATCAGAGCCATTTTGGCATATTTTCTAACAAATGATTGAACCAGTCATGCATTAAAACCAAGGCTAGTTCAGCAGTTCAAACAATTTTCAACTGATTCAACGATCTAGAGTCCGATTTTCAAGATATCGGTTTTAGAGGCTGGACCAAACCAGCTACAAGTCCATTTCACAGTTGAACCGGCCGATTCAGTCCAATTTTCAAACGATGTTGTGAACCAGTAGCCTCGTCAATTTGATATCCAGTAAGATTTTTAAAACTATTAAATAACATTATCATCAAATTATGTGTTGCTATATCATTAAAAGAGTAATACAAAAAAAAAATAATTGCATTAATATTTTGAGTTTATGCTAATATTATAATCAGAGTTAAAATATGATGTCTTTTTTTTTGGCTCTGGGGAGGCCCCCCCACCAGGGGTGGGGCTGAGGAGGCTGGAGGGAGAGGGAGAGGGAGGGGAAGGGGGAGGGAGAGCATCGGATGGGTATCAAACCCGTCTACCCTCCACTGATGTGTCGCAGCCTTAGCACTAGGCTGTCATCAAGGGGACAAAATATCATGTCTCATTTCTTGTGAACAAAACATTGTGGGGTTAATTCTAAAAATGTTATGGGGGCCAAAAAGGTTAAATAATATAACTCTAAAAATTGTTAGTGGGGCCAATTTGTATGTACATCAGCCTCTATTAGTAGCAAACTTGGTGAAGAGCACTTCACATACCTCTGATTAAGGAGCCTCATTCAGCATTACGTAAATCAGTGGCGTTGGCCCAAGCACTCAGCAGAAGATCATGACATATCTCTGTATGCAAAATGCCAAGCTTATCCTTGATTTCCAAAAGCAACTCGAGGCTAGTGTGCAAATGTTCGGACTTTGACTCTTCAATTAGAGAAAATACCTATACACATACAGACAAAATTGTTGTCAATATGACATGTGGGCTAATGAAACAAACATCATAACGAGAGTGGAAAAACCTGAAATTTTTTCAAGAACCCATTAAACAATATTTCATGATCCATACAACATAGCAGTTTGAAAGAGTTTCAGTCTTGCACAAAACTACAACACAATATAGTCATGCTTTTTACAACATTGAATTGTAAGTTCATACAAATTAAGGGAAAAGGAAGCCAAAGCCAACCTTATCAAAGAGAACTTCCATCACTAGTTCATCACTTTGGAACTTATCCTTGAGGAGCTTACACAAGTCAACAGCAGAACTGACCCAAAATAGAATGAACATCAGTAAATTGCAGAATACAATTTTAGTGCAAATAAATTCAATAAAGTGAAAATAAAAAAATAAAAATAAAACCTTAAATGGTTGTTCCAAATACAATACAAGATGATTCTGCAGCAAGCATCATTCCAATAGTCTGTATAATTCAATTCCTCAAGTAGCAGAAGCAAACTATCCAACTCTCCATCGGAATGAGTGTGCTCCTATGAATGTCCAGTGGGTTGATTATGAATGCTTGTGAGTTAAAAATTATAAAATTTACTGATATCTTCAAAACCTTACAATGAGACTCATAATATCTTTTGGCTCCAGATTGTGTCCAGCTTGCTTGATTTCCTCGTAAATAAGAAGAGCCTCAGACAATTGCCCATGTGATGCAAGAACTGAGACAAGAACACTCTTGATTTGGTTCAAGCTCTTCACTGGTATCAATGGATCTAAGACTAACTGCAACATGAAGGATTAATGAGATCACCATAAAGGTTACTCGTGCTTTAATCAAATAATAGATGGCTCTAGTCTAAGTATATAAGGTTCAAAAAGATTGGTATAAGAAACCTATTACAGTTATAAAGTCCAAAATCAAGGAACTAAAGCGAAAAAAAGGAAGATACACTAGATAGTGCAGAAAAACATAACGCATTCACTAATTCAAGAAGAAAGGAAGTCATTTAGGCTGAACGTATATATAGTAAATATTCAATTGTCGAAGTATATAACCTACCCATGCCCATATTCACAATTCATATTACTAAAGCTAATTTAGGTCTGGAAGAGGAGATTATAATGACACAAGAATAAGAAAACTTAGGTCTGGATCAGTCACATTGGATAGAGAAAGACAGAACAAAAACACAGAACTTCGATTAGAGAAGTAAAAAATTCTCTCTCTCCAAGAAGAAGGCTGGTCATTTAAGAATAATAAGCATGAAGAAGAAGTAGTATGACTGGTCATTTAACATAAAGGGATACAAATCCCTCAAAAATAATAATATATAGAAGAGGAGGAGAAGAAAACCTTTCTTGTAACTGCATTTGGCACCTTAAAAAATTTATTGATAAATACAGTTTGCAACTTGAAAAATTAAAACAGAATAAGTATTGTTGGCTAAATCAGCAGAGCCAAAAACCCCAACACTGATCTTCACACTTCAACCCTTGAAAGATTTTTAAGGCCAATCCCTAATAGCTCAGAAAGTAAATATGATTATAGATTTGTAATATCAATTTGGTCAGTAAAAAGTTCACAGCCAAGCAACCCCATAAACATGAAATAGATCCACATGCAATTGTTCATCAATATATCAACCAGCCAGATATTTTGGGCTTGCAAAATGCATCTATATCCCTTTTGGACCTAGAGAATCTAGTTAAAGGCAGCAGCATTTGATGCTTGCACGCATACCTGTTTTGCTTTCTCCAACTGTCCACAAGCAGCATAAGCATTTATAAGTGCCATGAAAATTTGCTTTGTAGCTTTGACTCCGGATTGCTTCAGTTCTTCATAATACTACAAGCATAATGTTGAAACATAAAATCATAAGCTTTCAACAGTTAACACATCCGTGGACGGCATATCTTAATTACACACTTCAGTTTATCAAAACTATATTTATGTAGCTACTAGCCTTCAAGAATGTAGGCATCAATATGAACACAACATCATGATTTTTTCAGTACCAACGTTTGAATGTAGAAATCAAATTGAACCCCTATGAAAATAGAAGGCAGTAAATTTTTTAGTAAAGAAAATCCAAGTACTGCTTAGAGGTATTGGAAAAGGAAAACAAATATATCCTCTTCAGTTTCAGAGTTGCTATTAATCCCAACTTACCTTAACTATATCCTCTTCAGTTTCAGAGTTGCTAATCAGGTAGCTGTAAGTCTGTGAATCAGGATTTATATCAGCACATTGCATGTGCTCAAGGACCCTCACCCCATCACTTATGTTTTTCTGCAAAATTTCAGCAAAAGGGTGAGAAAAGGAATGCACTTTTTGAAGTAGGTGACATGTTGATTAAAATACATCTTAAAAGGTCTTTTAAGCACGTTTGAGACTTGTTATATAACCATTATGGCAATCAAAACTGTCTCCATTATCAACAGCAATATTCCAACCAATAACACATCATCAAGAGAACCATTAGCTTGTTTTTGCATTGCAAAATTATATTGAAAGCTATGGGATTACCCAGATAACCTTGCCTACTCTTCACAAATACAAGGAGTTAACGTCCAGAAGTAGCTATTAATTTCTAGATTGGGCGAGCTTGGTAAAAACTCACTTTGCCTAGAGCCTAGAAATGACCTTGTTCAAGGATTTGCATCACATCTATAATCTACAACTAAACAAAAAGAGATGCGAAATAAAAATATGACCACTAAGATTAGCCTCAACAATTTCAGGAAGCAGTCCCAAGTTGGCCCCCCAAAAAAAAGTCATTAAGGAAATCAAGAATAAACTGCCAAGATCTAGTAGCAATGGATTCAAGCGGCTTGGCCAGTTTAGCTGCAGTTCAATTGGTTTAGGGGCAGGCTACTAGCAAAATGGTTTCAGAGTAGTGACAGGCCAGACACAGGACCAGTTCTCTGGTTTTCCAGTTAAATCAGTGGTCTGGTCCAGTTCTTAAGACTAAGTTGTGAACAAGCCTTTAAATTAGAATGATAATATATTTTTATAATTGGTTCTTATTTTAATTAAATTAAAATTTAAAATTTACAAAAAAAATTATATTCTTATAAATTTGTATAAATCATTCCATGCATTGCATGGTTAACATGCTATTTTGGTATGAAGTTAGGCCTCTTCACACCTATAATATTTATAAATCCATCTACATGTTTAACCTGTGTAGACAAGATAAATCTCCAAGGAATATACCTTTTGAGCCATCTAGAAACACACATGCCAGGAGTCCATTTGATCTTTTCATCAGAACCAGCAAAATGTGCCAGAAATCATATTTTAAGTTGAAGCAAAGCATTCCAATCTTATTGGAAAGATAGTAAAAAGTATATCAGAGCAAAAACGGAGGCATCCTCAGTAACCAGAAATATCACCTCTCGAAAACATTCTGCCATAATGGCATTGTACATGCCTGCAGTTGGCTTCAAATTTATTTCCTCCAAATCATCAAGCATCTTATATGCACCTTTATGCTGCATTATGAAACCAAATAAAAAAATAAGTTTGATGAAGGGTTAACCATCACGATGAGTAACAAAATTACAACCACAACAGATATTTAGCAAGATGCTGTTAAAATTGGTAGAAGACTGATGAACACAAGCATGTAAATGAAATTGGTAGAACTTACATCTTTCATCTTCAAGAACAAGCCTATCATACATCTGAATATTTCATCATTTGTCTCCAAATTGAAGTGACTTAAGATAGAGAAGATTCGACGGACCTTAATTTAAGAATATGCCAAAGAAGAAAACAAACACTACATATCAGAACGGTAAACTATGCTAGATGATACAGAAGGCCTCAAATAATTAGCAGAGAACTCATTTCAGCACAAACTCTCATGAAATGTTTAAGTTAAATTCTGCCTGTATTACTTTCCTTTTATGTTTGCAATATCATGAAAAAATGAAAACATATGATAGATACCAAGAAAACAGACAGAAAATGAATGGAAATACTGATATATTGATGATCCTCTGGTTGATATCAAGATGATATCAATACCAGGAAATGCTGAAAACAGTTTCTAGGAATTCAAAGAAACAGAAACAAGGGTGAGCAAATTCGAGAGTGCTCACTTCTCTCCCAAGTCTAAGCCAAATCCAACCTAGCCTTCCTTCTAACCACTATCTCTCAGATATATCGCCCCCCTCCCCACTAACAGAATCACGTGGAATCCTCTTTTTTTCCACTACCACTGCCACATCAGCAGTTAGTTATAACATTAAGGTTCCCCATTTGCCTCACCCTCTCGGCCCACACCCATTCTGTTTTGGGCTTTCTTTCTCACATAGACTTTAGTGATCTTAGGAGGAGCTCTATCAATACCCCCCCTCAAGACACACCTTGTCCTCAAGGTGGAAGTCTGGAAATTTCTTTGATGGTGGATAAAACCTCCCAAGAGTTCTTACAATCTGGTAGATTGTGCCACTTGATTAGAATATCTGTTTCCCCTTCTGAATTAGTGCGAACAGCAAGTGCTTCAGTTGGTTGAACCTTCAATTCCCAATCATTTGCTAGAAAAGAAGGTAGAGGCTGACTAGTGGCATCTGCTGAAACTGATTTCTTCAACAAAGAAGCATGAAAGACAAGATGCACTTGGCTGTCATCAGGTAGCCTCAATTTATATGCAACTGGGCTGATTTTTTCAATAATTTCATAAGGTCCATAATAACTTGGACTCAATTTCTGATTCATCCTTTTAGCCAAAGTCTTCAATTTATAAGGTTGGATCTTCAAAAAAACCCACATCTCCCACCTAATATTCCACTTCTCTTCTGTGTTTATTGGCCTAATTGCACATCCTGTTCTGAGCCTGAATCAAGTGATCCCTTAGTTGATCCAGCATGTGATTCCTTTCTGTCATAAGCCAGTTAACTGCTTCTACTGAAGATTTGATTCACATCCCCCCTAATCAATACAGGAGGGTCTCTTCCATAGAAAGCTTTGAAAGAGGTTATTTTGGTGGCAAAATTATAATTGGTGTTATACCAAAATTCTGCCCAGTTGAGCCATTTTGGCCACAGTTTGGGTTTGTTCCCTGTCAAGCACCTCAAGTAGGTTTCCAAACATCTATTAACCACCTCTGTCTGTCCATCAAATTGGGGGTGATATGTTGAACTGAATTTCAATTTGGTTCTAGCAAATTTGAACAATTTTGTCCAAAAAGTGCTAAGAAATACCTTGTCCCGGTCTGACACAATGGAGGTAGGGAATCCATGATGTCTGACTATGTCATTGATGAAGACTTTAGCAATATCTCAAGCAGTAAAAGGGTGAGCTACTGCTATAAAATGAGCATAGTTTGTTAATCTGTCCACTACTACAAGAATGGTATCCACCCCAAAAGCCTTAGGCAACCTTCCTATAAAGTCCATAGAGAGATCTGCCCATGTGTGTGTGGGTATTAGAAGCGGTTGCAGTAAACCCGCAGGACACTTAATGTCTGATACTTGTTCCTCTGACAAACTTCGCATCCCTGCAGATATTGTTGAATTCTCCTCTTCATCCCTTCCCAGTAAATCAGTCTTGAAATCCTTTTATACGTTCTGAAAAAACCTGAACGGCCCCTTATTGCTGAGTCATGAAATTCCTTAAGAATTAAAGGGACCTTAGGAGAATCCTTAGGGGCCACCATTCTCCCCTTATAATACAACCTTCCATTCTTGAATTGGAACCCTGGATGAGATTCAGGTTGCCTCAACAGATCCTGAATAATCCCTCTTAATTTTTCATAAGCTTGTATCTCATTCTCCAACCCATCCCATTCATAAAACTGAACTGAGGAAATTGCTAAATATTGCAGCTTTCTAGAGAGAGCATTTGCCACTCTATTCTCACTTCTTGGTTTGTATTTTATCTCAAAATCAAACCTCAACAATTTAGAGATCCATTTATGTTGTTCCTCCCCCATGATTCTCTGTTCAGCAAGAAATCTTAGACTTTTTTGATTCGTGTGCACCACAAAATGTCTCCCCAGCAGATAATGTCTCCATTTATGAACAGCTAAGACTATAGCCATTAACTCTCTCTCATACACAGACTTATTCTGAGCCCTATCAGACAAGGTTTGACTCATGCAGGCAATCAGTCTCCCTTCTTGCATCAACACAGCCCCCCACCCCCTTCCCAGAAGCATTAGTTTCAATAATGAAGTTTTTCTCAAAATTTGGGGACAGCCAGCACAGGCAAAGTGGTCATGGCTACTTTAAGCTGGTCAAAGGCAGCTTGAGCTTCACTACCCCATTTAAAATTGTCATTCTTAAGCAGCTGTGTGAGGGGCCAGGCTATCTTTCCATAATTTTTGACAAACCGCCTATAATAGCCAATGAGCCCCAAAAATTCTCTTAATCCTTTCACATCCACAGGAACAGCCCAGTTTACCACATCCTCCACCTTATTGGGATCTGCAGAAACCCCACTCTCTGAAATTAAGTGCCCCAGATACTCCAACTGCTACTAGTTGAAGCTGCACTTCTTCTTGTTGACAAAGAGACTATTATCTCTCAATAGCTGCAATACCAACTTGAGATGCTCCATATGGCTGTCTTCATCTTGACTATAGATAAGGATGTCATCAAAGAAAACCAGTGCAAATTTCCTCAAGTAAGGTTTCAAAACTTGGTTCATGAGAGCTTGAAAAGTGGAGGGGGCATTGGTCAAGCCAAATGGCATAACCAAAAATTCATAATGTCCCTCCTGAGTTCTGAAAGCTGTTTTATGGATATCTTCTTCCTTCATATGAATCTGGTGGTAACCAGATTTAAGGTCTAGCTTAAAAAACACCCTGGAAGGCTGGAACCCCCCAATTCATCTAACAGCTCATCGATGATAGGAATAAGGAATTTATCAAGAATTATCATCTTGTTTAGTGCCCTATAATCAACGCAAAACCTCCATCCTCCATCTTTTTTCTTGACTAAAATCACAAGGCTAGAATAAGGGCTAGTACTAGGCTTGATTATACCAGCTTGCATCATTTCACTCACTATTTTTTCAATCTCATTTTTCTAGTAATAAGGATACCTATATGGCCGGATGTTAGGGATTTGAGCCCCTTCCTTGAGATAGATGACATGATCTTGATCTCTCATAGGAGGTAGCCCATAAGGTTCTCGAAAAATGTCCTCAAATTCATCCAAAACAGCCTCCATTTCTACCGGCAAAAGCTGTTGTACCTCCCTTGCACCTTGCAGCTGCTGGTATTCAATATAATACCCTTCACCTTCATCTTGTAGAGCCTTGAGCATGGTTTTCCAAGATGCTTGTGCCCTGCAAAGGGAAGGATCCCCTCTGAGAGTCATCTTGGTGCCTCCCTTCTCCCATTTAAGTGTCAAATTTTTGAAATTAGCTTCTATATCTCCCAAACTAGCAAGCCAATCCATTCCTAATACCACCTCTGCTCCTCCCAAATCAAACAGGAAGAAGTTCTGCTCAATTTCCACACCCTGCATCTCCAGGATCACTTCTCTACATAGTCCCCAACTCCTCACCTTTTCACCATTCCTTACTTCCACTATATATTCAGGGGTGTTTCCCACTGGCAGCTTTAACTCCTTAACTAATTTTCTAGAAATAAAATTGCTGGATGCTCCACAATCAACCAATATCAGCACTTGTTTCCCTACTATTTTGCCCTAGACCTTTAATGATTGATTGGAGGTCAACCCCATTATACTGTTCAGGGATAGCTGAAGAGCTTTGTCCTCTTTCCTCCACTACTCCTTCACTTTCCTCATTTTCTCCCTCCTCTTCCTCCAAGTCTTCCATTATGAAAATCTGATAGTGTTTAAACTTGCACACATGCTCAGGCCCCCATTTTTCACCGCACTTAAAACATAATCCTTTTCTGCTTCTTTCTTGCAGTTCAGCTTGAGAAAGTCTCCTTCCTCCATTGTTTCGTTTCTCACCTCCTTGTCCATCTGGAGGTTTAGGTTCCACTGGACCTTTATTCCCATAAGTGGGCTTTTGTGTGATTGTGCGACTCCTCCCAACTTCCCATACCAAATTGGGCTTGAACGTGGAAAATCCCTCTCCATATGTCCCACCCCTATCATTAGAAACCATTCCTCCCTTCCTCAGAGCTCCATTCTTTTCCTCCAACATGGTCGTGTCCATCAAGTCTGATATGGTCTCAAAGTTATAAAACTCAAGTTCAGCTTGCAACTCCTCCCTTAACCTATTTAGGAAAATTCTCATCATTATCACCTTATCAGCATTTTTCAGAGGAGTAGAAATCATCTCAAATTTCTCCCTATACTCCATAATCAACCCCGTTTGTTTCATACTCAACAATGGTCCAAAAGGATTTTGGATCAATCCTAGTTGAAATCGCCTAAATAGCACCTCCTTGAACTGTTCCCAGCTTGGAGAGGGAGTTTGTTCCTCCCACCACTGGTACCAACTTAGTGCTCTGTTTTCTAGAGCCACCAGCACCGCGTCCAGCTTCTCGGAGTTCTCCACATTATTGAGCTTGAAATACCTCTCTACACGGTTAACCCACCCATAGGCGTCGTCCCCTGAGAAAATCGGCACCTCCAACTTCCTTCCGCCATCATTCTGCCATGGAGGATGGGTTCCTCTCAAGGAACCGTCACTTTGTTCCTTCTCCACTATTGATTCCATTGCAGCTCGCGCAATTACCATCCACAACTCCCAGATTCGGAAGCTTTGATACCAGTTGATAGATACCCAGAAAACAGAGACAGAAAATGAATGGAAATACTGATATATTGATGATCCTCTGGTTGATATCAGGATGATATAATACCAAGAAATGCTGAAACCAGCTTCTAGGAATTCAAAGAAACAGAAACAAGGGTGAGCAAATTCGAGAGTGCTCACTTCTCTCCCAAGTCTAAGCCAAATCCAGCCTAGTCTTCCTTCTAACCACTATCTCTCAGATATATCCCCCCCACTAACAGAATCACGTGGAATCCTCTTTCTTTCCACTACCACCGCCACATCAGCAGTTAGTTATAACATTAAGGTTCCGCATTTGCTTCACCCTCTCGGCCCACACCCATTCTGTTTTGGGCTTTCTTTCTCACATAGACTTTAGTGATTTTAGGAGGAGTTCTATCAACATACAAATGGAAAAAGGAAACATAAATCTCATTTTGTAATCTTTATTGAATAACAAGCTTCTCTTGCCCCCAAGAAAAATTATGTCACCTTTTTCCCAAAGGTAAAGGTGGGTGTATAAGTAGCAAGGCTTGAATCTTAGACAAAAATCATCCAAAATATGAGTTGGTAAATTCTAAGCAACCTCACTGCTTTATAAAATTACATCCAAGAAAGATCAAATTTACGAAATAGGGCACTAAATAATGCTGTAGAAGGAACCATATATTCCTTTCCTTGTAACTGAGCTTTGAGCTAGTTAGAGACAAAACTATTCTTGGACCTTCACCTTATATTTTAAGCGTTTAGGTTAATTGATCCCTTGACATAGTGTCAGACATTTGCGACCACGAGGTTTGCGACCATGAGGTTGGGATTTCAACTAATGTTAATTTAAATTTTAGCACAAGGTAATGCTGGGCCGATACTTCATCTTTCCTTCAAGTCCAAAGGGCTTTCATTGAGCAGTGTGTAAAAGATAAAATAATTCTTATTAAAAAAAAGAAGATAAGATCAGTCTTGGATCTTCACCTAACAGTTACACCATAAGCTTTTAAGTCAAACAGTTCATTGACATAATTCAAACACACAACTTCAAGATCACAAGCTTAAAGGCCAAAAGTTTATGATAAATGCAGTGAGAAGATATGAATGCATTAACATACAAGTTATGAGCCAATGAAGAAAGAAGGGAGTGATTGTATGGAAGATTGTTCATACCAAATTATATTCAAATGTTTCCTCACAAATTCGTAATATGGAGTGTAACACCTCAGTTGATAAAGTCAAGCCTGCTTCACACATTTCATCGACAATATCAAGAGCTACATGTACCTGCATTACAAACAAAAAAGAATTCATCTAACATTCAATCTTCAAGCTTTTCAAGCGTATATATGCAAATGACAGAAGTTCACTTCATGGAGTAATTGACATATCAAAATATAAATATAAATAAATAAATATATATATATATATATGATCTTTGAAAAATAAAAAATAAAAAATTGAAAAATGAAATTACAATAATGTGTATTGATTATTGAAGCCCGTTACTAATTCTTGACAACAGATGTTCTCTCTGCTCCTGTCATCTATCCACTTCAGCTATCTTGCTCTTCTAAATGTTAGTGACTACCCAGTGCTGGACATGAAAGATTAGTAAATGACCACTAGAGAAGGAATTATCATTTTATAGGTGAGTGTCTCTGAAGCGCAGGCAATATTTCTGATAAGGGTATGGATAGGCAAGGATGACAGATACTTCGCAGTTGGCGAAAGGAGACGAGTGAAAATTTCAAAGCAAACCAATAAGTAATTTATGCAAGCAGAGTAGAATGGTTTCAGTTTGTTAATATAGCTAGTGGCCTGATGGATCATTATGAAGAGAAATCCAAATGGCTGTTCAATTGACAAGAAAGCTAGGCCTAGTGGCATTTAGTATGCTAGCCTGCAAAAGGTTTTGACTATTGAAAACAGCAGAGCCTTCATTGAATCAGAGTACTGTGGGTTAGGTTAAATGGAAAAGCAAGAATGTTTAGTGAATGCAGTCCCAAATATTAAGAGTTAGGACAAGTCAAGTTTAACTCATGAGAGGCAGGGATGATGTAAGTGCCCAGGGCTATGATTATTTCTTTTCTTATATGTCTGTTACTGATAGCAAAGTCTTGTTGAAGATACTGAGTTACAGACACCTTTCTATTGACCGTAGAAATGTTAAAACATCATTTTCTAGTCCCGTAAATCTCGAAAAGGCCAGCCTCTCCAGCAATAAAAGATGATGTTAGGAAGGAATCAATTGAATCACTGATTGCTTTCTGCTGCTTTGCTTTCTCTTCTAAAGGTATCAAGGATAAAGATGCCATGTACATGGCAGGTTTGAAGGTGAAAAGGTCAAGTATGGTATACAAAGTGATGAAACATATTACAAACAGCTTCTGAATGATGATTGTAAGGATTATGGATGCCAAGCATCAGTGGACAGAGTGTTACACAACATCTCTATTTTTCTTTTTTATTTATTTTTATGAATAGCAATCCTTGAGATGATTCAATTCTTCAGAATTTCAGATATCAGTGGACAGGGCATTGGACAAGATCATGAATTTTTTTTCATCAATGAGAAAAGGAATAATGCCATTTACAGCAGAGGAAGAAAGAACCAGTAATGTCATTATGGTGGCAAAAAAGAAAATGGAACTTAAGAAATTACCTGTCTCTGTGAATATATGCTTTGTTCTATTAAATAAGATATAATTGAAAAAGAAGAGAAAGTATATATATGGGGAACATATTATTACTTATGTTCACAAATAATAAATAGACAACTTTTGTCAATTATTCAAACTTTGTTCTTCAGTAAATCACATCGTTTATCCATGTCATAAAGATTCGACAATGTTTTACATTAGCTGTCGACTACCTAATGCAATCCTCCTCTTTTATTCGGACTTAGGACTGATTATGCAAGGATTTGCAACAAAGCTCAGCATAGGCAGAGTTTCTGTTCTTCAGTAAATGGTAAGGAAATTTATGGGTACACTTTCAATGCATTGTCATGTTTCTGGAGGAGACATTTCTGTTATTTTTCATTTTCCTTCTGGCTTTCTTTTTCTTCTTAATGGACAAGGTTCTGGCAGTCACTTAGTAATCATGAAAATGCAAAAAGAGAAGGTTGTACCTTGAGCAAGGCACAGCTATGTAAAATGAGCTTCTCGTATGATGAGGAAGAAGGTGAGACTTCCAGTCTCTTGTGCAAATCCTTGAATTTTGTGATGACATCCTCAACCTTCCAGAATACCAACAACACACATGAGGAAACACCCAAAAAAAGGAACATTTTTCCATAATAGACAAATACAATAGACAATTATTGTGCCAAATAACATGTATGAACAAAAACACCTACTGGCATCTCTTGATTGTGATCAAATGTTCACTTGTAATTATGCATTTTTTTTACGAAGAATTAAGTAATTTCTGCTAAAAAAAGACAACAAAAATTATGCGGCTTTGAATGCCTCCAAAATAAATCTACAGCACAAGCTGCTCTGATTATCCACCAAATCTGCACCAAGTTAGGTAAAATGAAATGAAAAGATTAACAACAATGAAAAGAAAAATGATAGAGAACCGTGCCTAGCGAAGTAGATGATGAGCTATAATTACTGATTTATTATAAATATTATATGGCTTCTAACCCCAACTGAGATGTGAGTTTCGACCATTGTTTTAGATAAAACTGGAGCACAGTTCTAAGACACACCAATTCCATCCGTACCTGAGAATTCACCTCAGTATACTGTAGATTATAACCTAGAAATGCCTCCATTCATTTCCACTTTTATTGAGAATTCAAAATCAATAATCAAGAAATTATCACTGAAGAATGCCAATAGAAACTAGCAAACTGGGTTTCGTACAACATCCATCATGATAAGTCTGAAGTAACATAAAAATGTATAACTGGCATAGAATTAGAGAGAATTGGAGTAATAGTGTGTCAAATCACACACAAATATATTGGTATTTATATACAAAAGTGGTACATTGAATAAGTAAATGCAAACACTAATTCCTATGAAGTGATGATTACAATACCTAGTAATCATCACTTATGAGTCAGCTATGAAACATGTGAAGCATGTGAAACATGGCTTAATTCTAACAACTGGTGACATAGTTCTAGGATGAAGCAAACTGCATAAAGCAGAAGTGCTTAATAGTATATGGCCTTAAGGAAATTATCAGCACCATTCATGAGAATTTTCTTACCGATAAATTTGGAATGCTAACAGCATAACTAGCAATGAAGTTTGTAATATTATCTGCTTCATGCTCTGCAATATGTAAGAAAATCTCAATAAAATATACCAAGGGAAAATTTTATAGAGGAATGCAACGCCTAATCCTTCTGTAAAATCATAATACTACCTTAGATACATAGTGGTAGAGCGTTAGAAAAATCCTTACTTCAATAAATTTACAATTACAAAAAAAAAAATCCTTGCAGTCCTAATTTATGCCAGATAATACATATAAAACATAAGAGTAACAGAATTTGAGAGATACAAGGCTGATATAGCATATGCAAATTGTTTTTCTTCTTTTCCAAACAGAACTTCGTGCATGAATAACACCATCCACATAGGTGATAAGAAGATAAATATCATAATCATACCACTCTCCTTGAAGGCCAAAAGGAACTTCTCTGCAACAGGTTCCAATAGTAGCCTTCCTAATGCCTGAAATATCTGAGCTACAGATTCTGCTGATGAAAGCTTTTTTATATCTATGATTTCCAACAGCTCCAAAATCTCCTTCTTCCGCTCATTCTCACAAAGAGCCAATAAATAACTTTCTGCAACATAAGTTGAATGAAATAAGCTTCTAAAGTGCTACATGAAACAAAATTTTCTGTTATTATTGGACTTCAACGTGCAGAAAAAGTAGCATCATGTTAACAGTTATGTTTCCTTATTAGATACCAGATCCACTGTTTTTGAAACATGTATGCTTGGCATGAACACTTCTAATAATGAGCTGCATAACAGCAATGTAATTGAAATATAGTTTATCATAAATTATGTACTCTCAACATGTTTCTGATAGAGCACTAATCACAATACAATAGCATAAAACATTCATATCTGATGCAATTAACCACACAGACCATGTCGATTAGTATTCACACTCCATGCCAAACTGTCACATCAAATGATCCATTCCAGACAATGTCATAAGACATCAATTACGTCTGTAATGCAATAACACTGATGAACTTCTAACATCTGTTACAGTTAAAATCCAAAGCTAGATGTTTCAACATAGCTTCAGTGAAACAAATTATGACAAAATAACGCATGTGAAAAAAAAAATTCACCTACCTCGTAAATCAGAAGTGTCCCCACCGTCATTCTCTGCAATATACTTACAAAGACCCTGAATCTTTTCTTCATTATTAACTCTTAACCACAGCATCATTTCATAGTAACCCAGTCTTGTAAATGAACTGGGATTCTCGTCTTTGATAACATCATAGAAAAATTGAAACTCTTCAACCATACGCATGTCAATTATATACAAAAGAAGTGGGCGATATGTTTGCTCTTCTAGCTCTAAGCCTTGTTCCCTCATTGATTTAAAAAGGTGAAAAACCTTCCCCATTTCTTCTATTGCAATGTCTTCATCATCAGTTCCCTTAGCCTTATCTATGCACATTTCTATAAGTGCATTGTATCCTTTCAAACCCGGTTCTCGTCCCACTTTACCAAATAACTCAATGGTAGCCTTTGTTCCTAGTACCTTTGCACAGGTTTCAAGTAACCTGCCAAAACGGGTTTCTTGTGTAAATTCAAACACAAATTTTTGTTTCTTTTCACGAGAATACTCTTTTCGTTGCAGTAATTTATTGCTTTGAGATATGTTTGACAACCATGATATATTTGGCATTCTTTCAAACTCTTTTGCACCATCATTTTTTTCAGAATCAGGTCCCTCGACTGACTGACCACCTGCAATAAGAAACAATACACTGATATAATTAACCTTTTAGACAGAGAAAACAAGCTCAGAAATTAATGATTATTTATTCATAGGAGATGATGCTGTAGTTCACCCAATAATGAAATAAAAAAGTGATCCTGGGAAACTATGTTTTTGGCAAACTACTTAAGAGTGACTTCTTTGTATCCCCCCACCCCCACTATGTTTTTGCCAAACTATTTAAGAGTGACTTTTTGTATCCCCCCCCCCCCAACCCCAAAAAAAAGTTGAAATGAATTCTCAATAAAAGTGGGAATTATGAGTTAAACTACACAAATTTGACCAACTTGCAGCTTCCTCAATTTTCCTGGTCATCCTAGAGAAAATAGATAACATAATATATTCTCATAGACATTGTAACAAACACTTACCGTAGAAAATAGAAGAAATCTGCTTAAACACCACATTAGACGAATCATCTGCACCAAAATATTCAAAACAAGAAAAAAAAAATGAGATTTGTACACGCAAAAAACAATACCCATCAACACATTTTACCAGAAACCTCGACATTTAGCTCATTGAGCTCCAAAAAAACAATACCTATTAACAGAACGAGTACAATTCTAAAATACCCAGAAACCATTTGGGTCATTGTTGGTTTACTCGCATAGTAGTGGGTTTATATAGTGAAAAGGGAAAGGGTTTATGTAAAGTATGTACCTGAATGAGAGGGTCGCTTAAGCTTGAGGCTTGAGAGCGTAGAATCTTGATAGGTTGAATAAGAAGATTGAGGGTTGGAATTGTTGAGTTTGGTGGCTGAAGCTGAAGCTGAACGGAACCCAGTGCTCCAATTTCTGACGTAGGAGTAGTAGGAGGAGCGCATTTATGATCAACGTCAAACGCCAAATCAAATGGTCTCACACAATCAGTTTACCATGGAAATGGAACCACGCAACAATTTCTATAGGCTTAAATTAAAGTTAAACCACATGAATTTGCCTTTTTTTCTTCCCTGTTCTTCGAGTGGAAACTGGATAGTGGAATCCATCGGTATGGCTAATCACACTGTAAAGAAAAATTATCATCTTACATTTTTTTAAAGTGGTATGAATATTATTCACATTTTTTTTTAAATGTGATTGAATAAAAATAAAAAAATAAATATATATATAATAAATAATATTAAATAAAATATAAAAATATATATATATTATTTGATATAAAAATATAAAAGTTGTACTAGTAAATTACACGTGACTTCCTTTTCATTAAAGCTTAGGATTTGTAAATGTGTACGTGACCTATTGACCTCCAAAGTTTTATGCATTGCGCCAAAAAATAACTTTATTAATTATTATGGGCAAAAATTTTATGAGTGGTACATGTTACCATAAAAGTAAATAAAAGTAATTAAAAAAAATTTACTTTTTTTTTATTTTATTTGAGTGCATTATTATATGAAGAATAATTTTAAATTTTTTAATCAATCATTCTACTAATTATCTTAATTATTAAATAAAATAGATATTAAATATTTTTTATATTTTTAATATATTAAATATATTTAATTTTTATTTAATTTTTTTCTTATTAAGTATTAGAATGATCTTTTAAAAAATATAATAAAATTCTTATATGAATTTTTTTAGATAAAAAAGAACATTTGTTCACCATACCAAGTCTCACAATGGAGTGATTAAGAGTAAATTAGTCATGAATGATTTAATTAATTCTAATTTGCATGAAATTATAGGTAAAATATTAAAATAATAATCATCTTATTTTAAATAATGTTTACACTTATTTTTATATCATATAAAAATTAGTTAATAAAATATAAATTATTAATTAATAAATATGTATAAATATGTAATTCTTCTAACTTAATTCCATTAACTAATTTATATATGAAACTAATTATTTTTTTATTCTTTATTAATTAATCCTTTACATATTCATTAATTAATTTATATACGTTATTAATTACAAATTTATATTTTATTAAGTAATTTTATATGATATAAAAAATAATATTGTTTTTTTTACTAAATAAAAAATAATATTGTTAAAAATTAATAAGATTATCGAGATTGAAAATCTTAATAATATCATCATTATGCAAATGAATAAAAAAAAAAACCCTGACAATGATTGTTAACAAAAATATTAATGCCCATAACTATTGCTCCTTTGTCATATCGCTTTTCTCTCATCTTTTTTAGTTTCATGCTTCAAATTCTTTGATTAAACAATAGTAGGATGAGTCACATCTCTTCATATTAGTTGATGTAATAGAATCAAAGTAAAAGTGTGTAAAAAGTTTGGTGAATCGTATTATAATCAAACACTGTAACTATACATAAATGATATAATATTTATATAAATATGTATAAATAGTATTAAACTAAAATGAAACACGAGGGAGGGAATTTTGCATATCATCAAAATGCTTTAATGGCTGTCCTTTTCATCCTCAAATCTTGTACATCCCAAGTGAGTGCTTTGTCGTCTTTCCTGCAACCGCCTTTAACCTTTTTATGTCTTGAAATTTCACCGAACCACGGAGAAATCCTATAGTATTATTGTAGTAGTACTTTTAGTGGCTTAGATTTTAATTTAAATTCTATTAAATAATATGTTAGATTTAGTTCAATAACTTATAAGACTATGCAGTTTACATGTTATGTTTTTATAGGACTTAATGTAATATTTTTAAAGCATATAATAATTTCTCACAAAACAATGTCATATTTCAAAGGAAAGGGAAGGATTAATTCAAGTGCCAAAATAGCATTTAATAGTACACATATACACTTAATATGTCACATCAATAATAAATTATACATAAAATATTATTGGTTAACTTGCAACAAGTTTTAAATTTTTAAAGACTAACTGATAAATATAATAAATTCAGGATTATATTAAGTGTACGATATTCTCAGGTACTAATAGCATATTTGGTCAAGTATTTGCTTACTCGAACCTTAATTTAAAGGTGCAAATAGAATTCTTTTTTTACCAATAAGATCTAACACACTTAGTAGATAGCTGAGTCCCTTAACCATGTTGCCCTAGATTCCATCCAGATCGTGCATATGAAAAAAGTTTTGTTGGGAGAGGCAATACCCACTTTGATGATTTCTATGCTTTGATAGAGATTAGTCTCTGGCTGTCGGTCGAAGGATACCCTTGGTTTAATACCAAAATAAAAATAGAGTTCTTTTTTTTAAATTACAAAATGGACCTAAGCCCAACTAGAAAGAAAAAAATACACAACAATTTCACAACGAGGAGGGACTCCCTTAACATCATTGATAAGCCTAGGATAAATGCTTGTAGGTGGAGAACCCCATACTTTTGATTCTAAGTAATGGGTGAGAGTAGGAGTGACCACGGCTTGGATGGAGTTAAAAGGACATTTAGGCCTAAACCGATGAAACAAACATGAGTTGGGTTAGTTCGAGTTTGGAGAAATTTTCTTGAACGACCCGAATCGTACCAACTTGGTTGAGTTGGTTCTGTTTAGGTCATCAGGTTACATTTTTAAAATATAAAAAAATGCCCAACTTGCATAATCCAAGCCCAAGTCCAATACCCAAGTGCTTTTTTGGTTCCTAATTCCTAAGTGTGAAAAAACCCTAGTCGCTACTACCACCACTACTACAACAAAGATGACACCAACTAAGCTGCCAGCGCCCACGAGCACAACGCTTCCACTACTCCACCACAACGAGCACGAGCGAAGCCTTGCTCAACAATTCAACAGCAACCATCACCTCAATAAAGTGAATCAAATTATGGCGTCGAATCAACCAACACTACAAGAACATTGGAAGAGATTGAGACACAAGGTCGTCGAATCAAACTACAAAATAAAAAAAAAAGGAAGCTCACCATGAAGTTGTGCATCATTAATTGCACATCGCTGCATCCATGAGGCATACATCGTGAAGACTAATGAACCACCATTGGTGACTTAGTATGGGCTGGGTGTTGGTAGCGGCGTAGGCATTGATGAAGGAAGAAGGAAGGGAAGAGAGCTTAGAGAAGGTAGGGTTTAGGTTTGTGGTGGAAATCAAGATAGAGTTTAGCTATTGAGATATCACAATTCTATAGGCATCTCATAACCAAGCCTAGCATTTGTGAGTGTATAGGTAGGCATCAGTTTGGGTCGGGTTACACCAGTTTGAAAACTTTTAACTTAAGACTCAAACCTCACCTCACCTCATCATGTTCAACTTAATTCCACCTTAACTATCTCGAGTGCCCAACCTAACTTGGATTTTTGTCTTCGGTTTGGTTCAAGTCAGTTGGGTTCGCAGATCAACCTGAACCTATGATCACCCCTAGGTCATGGATAAATTTTAATATGCTTTAGGAGCAATACATTTTTTTTTGTTGCTCTAAACCATTTATTGTTTGACACAGACTTCTATCATTTGGGTCCATAGATTAATTACTTTTTTTTTTTTTAATCTGATAATATTTATATACAGATTTAAGTATATAAAAAAATTATTAATTAAAATTTATAAATTTTTTATATATACAATTATTCATAAAAAAATAATCTAACTAAATTTTTATATAAATCTAAATGTTACTTATTAAAATTTATAAAAATCTAAATTTTTAATCTCAATCATTAATTTATTTTAATAATAAATCAATAATTAAAAATTCCATCATCCATCTATCCAACTTTTCCTTGTTAGACACACAAGTTTTGTGGGCATTCTTGTCCCTAAACAATTTTTTTAATTCTTAGAATATTAACTAGGATTTACTAAATCCAAGTATACTAACTATTATTCTCTTTCACTTTCCAGATTGCGTTTGTCTTTTCTCTATTCGGCCACTCCATCATTTGCCATTCCAGCCAGCCACTGTACAATATTTACTCAACCATTAAACAATTTTGTAGCCAAAATAAAAAATAAAAAAGATAAGAATCCTGCCTCCTCCTAAACTAGCCTCATTATTATCAAACTGCTTCCTTCTTGTCATTTCCAGGGGTGCACGGTGGTCATCGACGAAAATAGGAATGGTGATGGTCGCCAGTCGACGGCTGCGAGTGGAGGTTGGCGGCGACAAGGGGCGGTGCTGGGCGGCGGTGGTGCGTCTCCGCTAAGGAGTGAAATCGGTGGTGAGGAGCTCGCATTTTTGGGTCTAGGGATTTTATAGGTCTTGGTTGGTGAGGACGAGGTGGGTGGTGGCCGTGGTTGTTGGTTTGATGGGGTTTGGTCTTTACAGGTGGTTCTATGGTCACAGGGGTCGATTTCAGTGGTTTGAAGTCTTAGGTGGTTCTGGTTTTGTGGCAGTGATATTTGTGGGTTCCCGGTGTTCTTGCGTGATCGGAACGGCAAAAGTTCTTGGGGTTGTGGGGGTGTGGCTTTGTTTGTGATTTCTCTTTATTTTATTTTATTTTGTTATTTTAGCTTTGAGGTCGTTGATATTTTGTGGTGGCAGAGAGAGTCCTATTTAAAGGTGATTCTGGAAAAACGAAAAAAAGAAACTGAAGGAGGAGAAAGCTTCCCTAATAGACGGAGTAAATATTTAATTATATAATCTTAAATTTGATTTTTAAATTTATGTATATAGAAATAATATTGTTAAAAAAAACTTTATTTAAATAGTTGATTGTATTATAAAAAGTTAATTTTTTATTTATCAAACCAAGAGATACTCTTAAAAAAAAAAAAGACGACGGAGTAAAGCAAAAAAGAAATAAAAATAAGAAAAGTAAATGACAAGAGTAATTAGTGTACTAATTTAGTTAATAATAATTAATATTTAAGAATTATAAAAATTTATTTTAAAAAATAATAATGGCTTACAAAACTTATATGTCAAATAACAAATGATTTAAAGCAAGAAAAATGTCTTGCTTCCAAAAGCAAATAAGAATTATTCATGGGTGAAACACAAATTGGCCATAAAGTCAGCAGTATAATTTATAGTTGGTTTTATTGCATTTGTTACCCATTTTATCAATGGCTCGTATTTTTTTCTCTTAGATTTTTGTTTCTGTTTTTTACATTATCTCTTCGCTTTCCCCTTAATATTTGAATTAAAAGTTTGTTTATCTATTTTTTGTTTTTCCCTATATTAAATTTTAAATTTGGTTATGATTTCAAAATTTTAAAATTGATTTAAGATAAATTTTAACTAAACTAAGAATAAATTAAAATTAGTTATAAAATAATTTAAATAATTAACTAATCTATCTTAAATAATTCTAAACCAATTTTTAGGGATGTCAAAATACCCCTAAAAAATTGAAAGTTTCCATTAGACTTTCCTCTTATTATACTCACAATCACTTTCGAATCCATTTCCTTTTTATGTATAGCCTAGATTCCCAACCATATTTATTTAGACTGAATGCTAAACAGAATTTTCATTCTCAAATCATGGCAAAATTTCATTTGGATGATGTTTAAATAAAATTTTGGTTTCAAACTATTATTTTTAGTGATTTTTTTTATAAAAAAAAAAATCCACTAGGTCTCAAACCATAATTAACAAACTATTAAGTCACCCAATTTATTCTTATATAACTCTTTGCCGGTGTACAAGAATGAGCAAAAGTATGTATAGATCTAATTCAAACAACTCCTGTATTTTACCGTGGCTGCTAAGCACTTGAGAATATGATGGTTGGCAAAACATGATTAGTTGTGATTAAGAATGGGAAGGTTGTGGAACAAGGTTAACAAATTAACTAATTAATTTCTAATGCAATTATATATTTGACCAAATTGGAGTGAGTGACTCTAGAACTTCTTCAGCAGAATGATGCAAGATACAAAAACCGATTGTTAATTATAAAAAGGATAAAACTTAGGTAAAGTTCCTTAGGTGCTTGTAGTGTTTGTTTCCAATAGAAACATAACATGTGTACATTTTTCTATAACTCATTAATGAAAATTTTGAAAATAATAATTAAGTAATTAAAAAATAAAACACATGTTATATTTCTATTGGAGATAAGTACCACAAACACATAAGGAATTTTACCTAAGTTTTTTCCTTATAAAAATCCTTTTGGGCCATGTTAATTAGGCTGTTGAATTTGAAAGGAAAATATAAAGATACTATGGTCAAAATAAGTGTGACCTTTAGAAAAAAGAAAAAACAAGAGTAGTGTGGGTTAAATTTGTTGAGTTGCTCCTGCTATGCACAAATTGTAAAATATAAGTTGCCTATTTACTTACAAGATAATAACAAGAAAGAAAAAACAATACCCAATTAACACTGGTCAAGCAGTAAACCCATGAGCATTAAGCATAAGGTGACATTTAATATAGACCCCTGAGACCTAATTTTTAGTCATTGACTAATAATAAAAAAAAATCAATGGCAAGGATTTATGACCTACGATTTAGGTAATAAGTAATTTTGTAACTTTAGTAAATTATATGAAAATCCTCTTAACTTATAATTATTTATTTTTTGGTCCCTTAAAATTTTAAAAGTTAGATTTTCATTATTTCTCTCTCCTCTCTCTCGTTGGATTGCAGGAACCAGCGTTGTGGTGGCTATTGAGGGATGATTATGGTTTGGGTCTCTACTGTGGATGGTTCCAATTAGGCAACATTGTCATGTTGATGCTGTCACTAGTGACAACGAAGTCGGGCTTGAGGGCGATACTGAAGGAGCCAAGCTTGAAGGAATTCTTTTGTTGGCCCTGGTAGAAGCCATGACAGTGGCGTTGGTAACGGGGCGCTTGGTGTTGGAATCAAGGAAGATTGCAAAGGCAAGGCTCATATCGAATGCCCTTGGACCTATTGGGGTTGGTGAACTTGAGGGTGAAGAGGACAATGGAGTTTCGAGGGGAATTGAGGGATTTGTTGAGGGCGGGAATGTAAATGTAGTTGAGGTAGCATTTGGGTCTGCCCACTAGCAAGCTCAGCCACACGAATAGGGCCGCAAAGCCCATGGTGATTATGATAATGAAACAATGCCAACAGCACCCTGCCTCTATGGTGGTCATAATGTGGAAAGAAAAGGAAAGAGAGAGTTTTAGGAAGAAGTTCCTCTAAAGTAACTAAGGGCTTGCGTTACATCAATGAAACAAAAGATAATGATGTTACGAGCTTTCTTGCACTAACTAATTTATAGCCAAAGTATACGAGTATTTCAACCCTAATCAAATCCTAAACTTATTATGTAATCTAATTAGTAATCATTAAGGATTCTACATCAAATTACATATAATTATTTTCTAAGCAATCACAAATTTATTGACTGACTGTATAAGTAAAAATATATTTATCTTTAATTTAATATAAAATACATCAAAATCTTAACATACTAAATATATTTAAGGGTTGAAACACTCTTACGTATTCTACATACAAGTTCACGAGGAGCATTGTTGGTTTCTTATTCAGTGATCCTTTTGCTCTTTATTTTCTCAAGATTCTATGTTTTCTTTTCTCTTTATTTACTTTTTTTAGAAATTATTATTTGACATTGTAAATATAAATTCAAATTTCAGACATTGTCATATCTATATCTATTTATATCTATAATATACAATTCGAGGCTTATTTAAGTGAAAGTTTAGATACATGTCATCTTTACAAACATTTTCCTTTCTTTTCAATTCAAAAATCTTTCCTTAAATAGTAAGTAGTCTAATAATTCAAATTTAAAAAGTACAATTTATCTATCTATATATTTTGATTTCTGAAAGTATCTTCACACTTGATAAGTGAGAAGTTAATTTCTCGAAAAATGATCAAGTGCCTAAGTAGAGATCCTTTCCAACAATGTTAATTTTCATACACATAAATTTCGAGATGAAACATAAAATCACATACTTAAGTGATTCGAGTCTCTTCCATTCAGATCAACACTCATCGGCATTTTCAAAACACTGGATTAAGTAACTATATTGCATTGAATATTTCAAAACACATGTTACCAATCCATTATTTTCCTTTAATTCGTTGGCATGTTTTTAGACATTGAAATTGTCATTAATTCACTCAATTTAATATGCTTTTTTTTTGTGAAAATTCAATTTAATATGCTAATTATCAACATTTATACATTATAAAGAAAATATTTAAAGAAGGTTTGTTAACATGAATGGTACAATAATTAATTATTCATATTTTCAGATTTGTGCAATTCATTATTAAATGCTAAATTGATATACCATAATTTTTGGCAAAATAGCTTAACATATTTAAAAGGCTAAATTCTAAATTACCCACTTCAACTTTCTTTTGGGTGTGATTGACCCCCTATCAGATAGAAGTAGTAGTTTACCTCATTAAAATTATGAGATAATGTAATTACCCCTTTCTGTTAGCATCACATCCAAATTAGGTATAGAGGTTTTATAGTATAAGATATACTAAGGTAAGTGTTTGAGTGATGGAATAGAATAAACTTAAGGCAGATCTTGGTGAGAGAACAAAGGAAAAGTTCTTCCTGTAGGCAAATGTCCCCTATTTTCATGTTGGATAAATCGCACATTACTCCTATGAACTATAGGCTTGTATCAGCTTACCCCCTTAATTTTTTTTTTTTTGCCACTAAGCCCCTTATAGTATGGTCCAAATTGTAAACTAATGTTTTCTGTTTAAATAAACGTGCACATGATTTTCTCCCTCTTTCTTTAACCTATGACTTCTCTTCCATGGCAACTAGAAATAGAGACCATGTCAAACTTATCCAACATTCTCCCTTATTCCTTGTTTTCCATTGTAACTCATCTTCAAACCAAGAGAAATCACATACAAACCCAAAACAAAATCACCCATCGGTGACCATATGCTCAATACCACCCAATATGCAGCACCAAATGCTCTCTCCAATATATATATCAATATGTTATCTCCAAAAGCAGCAAATAAAGTCCCATATTTATATATAAGAGCTTGATGGACAAAAATGAAGTCCTAATATGCATCAAAATTGCAACACCAAATGGAAAGAAAAAAAGGACCTCTATGAGTAGAACTCTATGTTGCTACTGCTTCTACAACTAAGCTACCTTTTAAACTCTGCACAAATAGCACCTATGTGAACCTAATTGCAATCCCATGCACCCAATGCAAACCAAAATCTACCCAAATGCAGAAACAATATCCTCCTACAAACAAAACTAATATCCACCCATATGCAAAAATAATATGGACCCAGATGAAGTCCTAATATGCATATTGAATTAGCTCTAATATGCACCCCAAATGCACTCCCAATATGGACCTATTTGCAGCCCCAATGTCCATTTTGAGTACAACATTAATATAACATAATGCACCAATAAACCATATTACCAAAAATGCAGTCCCAACACTCTGTTATTTACATAGCACATGGTTGAAGTCCTGCGTTAGAGTGTGAAGGAGATGGAGCAACAATGGAGTGTGTTGGAGTACAAGACAAGAATTTGAAAACAATAATTTGACCAAACAAGAAAATTGAAAACAAATATAAAATAAGCAACCTTTAGATTACAACAACCTTGTCTTCTTTCTTCTCTTGTTAGGAGATATATTTGTTGAGTGTTCCCCCTACAAGTGATACCAGTTGTCCTCCAGAAAGTCTTGATTAAATCAACTAAGAATCATGGTTGTTTATTGTTCGTTACACATAACTAAATCCAACAAGCTATTAATACCAATGCATTTGTTTTAACAGATTTTATCATGAATCAAACCTCTATAGGAATGCTTAATAGGTCTAGAAGTGTAGGACTAGTCACAAAAAGGTAGACCCTTCTTGTTCTAATCCTTTTTGCTTGTCACCAACTCCCAATGAGCAATCTATAGAGGCTCAGGTGGAGCCCAAATTGTTAAACAATTTATGGGATGTTTATTCATTATTAGATGAAACCTCGTAGCCACTTTGATTATTTGTGTAGTTATAATTTTCATCATTTAACTGAGAATGATAGAGAAAGAGTTGTTGATTGGGTTTAGCATGGTCTATGTTTTTTTGTTGCCATGGCAGAGGAGTCATGGGTTAAAAAGAGAAGGAGAAAGTCACATGCAGAACACATGGACATTTATTTTAACAGAAAACGTTAATTTTCAATGTAGACCATACTACAAGGGGGTTTAGTGATAAAAAAAAAACTTTAACAAAACAAATTTCATCAAGTATTTGTTTAAATATGTTAACAAGGGTCCTGATAGAGTTACAGTGGGGATTTCAAATGATTCAGAAGATCCATAAACCAAGAATGTTATTGATGAAATAAAACAATTTTATGATTGTAGATATCTTTCTCCATGCGAGGCTATTTGAAGGACATTTGGTTTTGACATTAAAGGCTAACATTTCATCTTCTAAATGAGCAATCAATTTTGTTCAAGGATACTGAAAAAATAGATGATGCTCTCAAGAAGAACAAAGATCATGACATAATGTTCTTAGCATGGATGCAAGCCAACAAAGAGTTTCTAGATGCAAAAGAATTAATACCCGCAGAGTTTCCAAACAAATTCGTTTATAACAAGGAAAAACACAATGTTAGCAAAGGAAATAAGGATATTCTATTAGCCTGCTATATTATGTTCCTCTTGGAAATAGAAAGTTGTATTACATGAGGATTTTATTAACAGTTCAAAAGGGATGTTCAAGTTATGAAAGCATTAGGACTGTCAACAGAATTCAATTCAAAACTCTCCAAGATACATACTATTCCTTGGGGTTGCTGGCAGATGACAAAGAGTATATAGATGCTATTAGAGAAGCAAGTGAATTAAGATATGGACATTAGTTAAAAAAGCTTTTTGTTACATTATTGGTTTCAAATTTAATAAGCAAGCCAGACTTTATTTGGGAGAATATTTGGCTATTATTATGTGATGGGATTGTTTATGCTTAAAGCAAAGCTTTAAATATACCATGTACGGTTATCTTTCAAATTAATATAATTTTAATTGACAAATATATTGAACATTAAACATTTTATGTTGGCCTTCACATCCCAGATCCAAAGCTAAAGAACCTTTGTTTAATTGAAATAGATAAATTGCTTCATGCTAATGGAAGGACCCTAAAAGAATTCCAGTGTATGCCACTTCTTGAGATAACTAAAAATACACAATATGAAAATAGATTCATAGTGAATGAGATTAACTACAACAAAGAACAGTTACCTGAAGATCACAGAAGGCATATGGCTTCATTGACTAGAAAACAAAGACATGTTTACGAAGAAGTCATGAAATATGTTCTAAATGATTGTGGTGAATTTTACTTCCTCTGCGGATATAAAGGTATTGACAAGACTTTTTTTTGGAAAACTTTGTCCTCAGTGCTCAGATCCTAAGGGAAAATTGTTCTAAATGTAGCTTCCAGTGATATAGCATCTTTACTTCTTCTAAGGGGTAGAACAACACATTCAAGATTCTCAATTCCTTTGGTTGTTTTAGATATTTAACATGCAACATTAAACAAGGGAGTCTAAAACCAAAATTGCTTTTTCATAATAGCTTAATAATTTGGGATGAAGCTCCTATGCTCAATAAATACTGCTTTGAAGCTCTAGATCGAACACTGAGAGACATTATGAGATCTAAAAACCCAAACAGTCTGAATCAACCATTTGAAGGATAGGTTGTCGGCTTAGGTGGTGATTTTAAACAGATACTACATCTTATTCAAAAAGGAAGTAGGCAAGACATAATCTCAGCAATTATTAAGGGTCCATTTGGTATGAAGGATAGGAGAAGACCTGATAGTATTAGATATGATAATATAAGGCCTGATAGTATAAGACCTTATACGTAATGGTTGGGAATATCAGAATGTTTAAAATTATAATGGAAAAGTCTTTATAACAGCTTATACATCAAAACCCAATTAGGCCTAATCTCACCCCCCAAGGCTTGATTAAGTTATCAATTATTTTAATGTATAAGAGAGGTTTGATGGATAAGCTTATACAATACAGTATTTGTACCAAACAACTGATAATGTCATAATGTATTATATTAACTTATCCTATCAGGTCTAATACAGCATGCTAAATAGGCCCTAAGTGTGTGTTTGGGATAGCTGTGAAAACTTGATTATTTCAATAATCGATTATTGTATAAAAGTTTTTTGCTATAATCGATTGTGAACACCATATTTTGACCGGACCCTTTTTTTATTTCATTTCTTAAAACAAAAAAAAAAACAAAAAAACAAAACAAAAAGTAAAAATAATAAAAATAAAAAATCAAAGAATTGTTATCCATTTTCTTGGCCCATTCTTCTAACCCAAAGGTATAAGCCCAAAAAAAAAAGAGAGAAACAAAAAATAATAATAATAAAATATGAAAAAAAAGAGATTTGCTGCTTTTGTCATTTCCCCTCTTCGATAAAGTTAGTATCTTTGTTCCTTCTCTATTTCTGACCATACAGCACACAATGTGTACAGAGGAGACAAGCTCCTTTGCTCCCCACTCACTCATGCAGCATACACTGCTGCAGGGGACAAGGCAACTTTATCCCCACTCACCCCGACTTCCACAGTTTCACATAGCACACACTGCTGCATCACGTCCTCACTCACGTAGCTCAAGCAGCACACACTGCTGCAAGGGATAAGGCAGCTTTATCCCTACTCACTTTCGCGACCTCACCTGCACGTAGCACGACACTCACGTCCTCACCTGCACTGCTGCAGCACACACACCCACTCACACACTCACGGCTGCATAGCGGAAAAGAGAGGAGAGAGGAACGGATACAAAGGCATATAAAAACTGAGGAGTTTTGGGGAGAGGGTTGGACTTCTTTTTGCTCTCATTCGACCACCCTCTTTCATCTTCCCCAAGACCAACCAAATCCTAACATCTACCCTCCATAATCACCATTACATTGGCAGCTGCTCTACCATCATCAGGGGTATAAGGAGAGGAAAGCTTAACAAAATCAGAGAAGAAAGAGAGAAGGTGAAAAGGGGGAAAAGAGTCTCTTCACCAAGGAAAGAAGATTGATGATTTTGAGCTGATCTCTGGTGGTAGCTGGGAAGGAAAAAAAAGGGGGGGAGCAGAAATACTGGGGAGGCTTCTGGGAACGAAAAGGATTTTTTTTGAGTTGAGTTTGCTATTGGTAGCACAGAAGAGGTAAGCCCTTCCTTACCACTATCCTTGCACTGTTGTGAGTAAATATGTAGTGTTCAAATGCATGCTTGGATCCTGGCTGGTTAGTTATGTTGCCCATCTTCTTTTCCTATTCATTTTTTTAAAGACATGAGCACCATACACACACTGGCATTCCTCCCCTTCTGCATCACATTTCTCAAACCACCAAAGAACTCATCTTCACCTCCAGAAAATCGTAACCACCACCTTCAATATCCACATGAAATCACCCCTCATACCCTCTCCACCGACCGTCGAATTCCCCTAAATCATGAACCAAACCCCATCACATCCTCTCTACCGACCGTCGGCCCCCAAATCAAGTTCCAATCATCCAAACCTCCAAACCGACGCCACAAATCCATCAGCTGTAACCTCCAAATAGCCCTTATACCCTCTCCACCGACTGTTGAATCCCCATATTTCAACCTTCACCATCCCCTCTCACCGTGCTACTGTGAACCCACACCACCATCCTTCAACCATCCATTTCGTGAAATCACCTCTCAAACCCAACCTATACCCGACCGTCGAACCCCAACCGTGACCCAAACTCTTTCACCATCCTTTTCACCGACCGTCGAACCTCAAATCGATCACTACCCTCTCACCTCCAATACACCCACCATCTTCAAAGCCTCCATAATCCCCATCACCCAAGCAACTTCCATAACCTCTCCAAACACTACCGAACCCAACCAGAACCGACCGTCGGACCGTAACCCTTCAAACCAAATCCCTCTCCTCAGTCGACCGTCGAACCGTGAACTTTACTCCCCTCACCGATGACCCATCTAAACCAACTTCCATAACCTCTCTAAACACTACCGAACCCAACCAGAACCGACCGTCGGACCGTAACCCTTCAAACCAAATCCCTCTCCTCACTCGACCGTCGAATCGTGAACTCTACTCCCTCACCGATGACCCATCTAAACCTTCACCAACCAACTTCACAAACACCATCATACCCCCACCGACCGTCGAACTACACTACTGTGACCTTCAACCAACTTCACAAACACCATCATATTCTCCCCACCCGACCGTCGAACTACACCACTGTGACCTTCAACCAACTTCACAAAACACCATCATACCCCCTCTACCGACCGTCGAATCACACCACTGTGACCTTCACCAACCAACTTCACCGACACCTTCACCATCCCCTCACCGACCGTCTAACCTCAAGAATCAGATCCTTCCTCCCAACCGACCGTCGGACCCCAAAACAGAACCACCCCATCTTTACCTCCAACCGACCGTCGAACCTCAAAACAGAACCACCCCATCTTCACCTCCAACCGACTGTCGAACCCCAAAACAGAACCATCCCATCTCCCTAAATCGACCGTTGAACCTCAGGATCCAAATCCTTCCCCAAACGTCCCCTGGTGCGTGCTCTGTTATTGTTACCCAAGTCTCCAAACTCTTTTTCCTTTAAATTGAATTGTTGCTTGTTTTTTTTTTTTGGGTTTTGAGTTTGAATCACCTAGACTGCTGCCCATTTCATATTAAGGCAATAATGATACACTGTTGGCAAAAAAAAAAGAAAAAAAAGCAAAAATAAAATAAAAATCTTTTAATTCATGCAATGACCAATGATGATGATTGAATAGCAAATGCTATCTTCATTATCTTTTGGATTATAAGGGTTTATTGAGTAGCCTAGTGCTAACTTGAATCCTGTGCAAGAATGGATTCGCTTTCACATAAATTTTTTTTTATTAAAATCAATCAACTCACACTTATTTTATAGAGAACTACGTGACTTTGAGTTCCTCATTGCACCCGAGGATACGTAGGAGCAGAATTTCATTTCTGTCAAGCCAAAATTAAAATTTCATAATTTGGTTGTTTCTTTTTTATTTTTTCTAAAAAAAATTTTTAAAAATAAAGAAGTTACAATGTTTTTTTTTTTTCAAAAAAGGGGTAAAATAAATATTTTCAAGGATTGTTAAGAATTCGCACAATTAACTTAAGGTACCGTTTTAGAACGGGTGTGTTAGGGGTGCTTGGGATTAAGTTTCCACCCTTCCCTATCCATAATCGACTCCCGAATCCAATCTGGTTTCAAAGACCATTTTCAAAGAAAGGTTTTCCAATTTTTTCCTAATTAAAATAAAATTGGTGGCGACTCCATTTTCCATTTTCATATTCTAAAATCTCTTGAGTTGCTATTTTTCGCCGCAATCCCGTTCGCGACATCAATTATAATCGATTCATTTTTATATTTGGATATGTTAGTTGAAAAGTGATTTTAAGCTAATTTATTTCATTTAGATGGTATAAAAAATTGATTTTATGCATTAAATTACCAAAATAGGTATAGAATGATTAAAAAAGTTATTTGATTGAGGACAAAATAATATCTAAAAATGTATGAAATAATTTATTAGCTAGAATCATAAGTTTCAGTGTGTGTTTGGGATAGCTGTGAAAACTTGATTATTTCAATAATCGATTATTGTATAAAAGTTTTTTGTTATAATCGATTATAATTAAATCAGTTTTATGTTTATATATGTTAGTTGAAAAACGATTTTAAACTAATCTGTTTTGTTTAGATGATGTAAAAAATTATTTTTATGTATTAAATTACCAAAAAATGTATGAAGTTATTTGTTTAGATAATTTGATGTTTATTTTAGTAACATATAAACTTTTCTTTAGTAACATATATTTTTTTCATATAACTTCACCCAAAAAAAAAATTCTTTAATTTTTTTCTATTTATCATTAAAAAAATTGTATCCTTTTTTCCACCTATAGGATAATATTTTTTTCATTGTTAAATGGTTTACATACATGACTCATTTTCATTATTTGAAAATATGTTAAAATGATTATTATACTTTATATATGTATATTTTTTAAGATTAGTTAAATGGTACTCATTATTTTAATAATATAGTGCATTTTAAGATAGAAGAGAGAGTAATTTAAAGCACATCATAGCATAAAAAATAGTAAATAAAAAATTTGAGTAATAAATATATCTTACCCATTTATTTTCTTTCTTACTTACATTTGAGAACATCATTTATCATATAAATAATACAATTATAAACAATATAAATATCAATAATAGAAGTTTAAAAGGAATTTAAAAAATATTAAAAAATTACCTAATCTCAAATTTAAGAAATGGCATATTTTTAATATAACCAAAGGAAAAAAATAAAAATAACTATAATATTAGTAACATGTATTGGACAATCCACAGGACAAAACACAATTTTCCATTGTTACTAATGATAGGTATTAGAGTGGCTCTTCCACTTCTAATTACATTGCCACATTTCAAAATTAATACGTCAATATCAAAAAAATTAAAATAAAAAAGATAGTTAACTAGTCAAGACATACCATACTACACAAATGCCTAGTCTACTGCAAAAGCTTCAGCAATGTCATCTCTAATTGAATTTTGAATCTGATCAATGTACTCAGAAGACATATCATCCATGTTTAGTTCAAGTAAATCATCATCATCATTGGTGTCATTAACATGATCATTGTTTCATATATTCTCTTCAACTTCAAGCATATTAAATTCAACATTTGTGATACTATTTTGTCTAATAAAGTTGTGTATTGTCATTGTGGCAATAACTATTTGAACCTGAGTGCGATATTTAAATTTGGGCATGTGATTCAAAATTGCAAATCTATTATTCCACACTCCAAATGTTCTTTCTATGGTGACACTTAGGCTACAATGAAAATAGTTGAAGACTTCATTGGGACTATTAAACCTGGTAGTTTGCCTAAAATCTGGAAGGTGATATCGCTCACATTTATATGGCCCCAAGTAGCCAATAGGTGTTGGATAGCCAGCATCAACCAAATAATATTTGCCTAACCAAGAGTTAGAAAAAAACTCAAGACAAATATAAATGGAAACAAAAAATATCCAAGTAATAAAGTAATATGTAAATGATTATTTATAATATCAAACTTGTTGGTGGGTGTGGAAATTTTAGTTTTGCATCATGCAGTGCTTCATGAAAAGTTCTAGCATCGTGTGCTCTACCTTCCCACCCTGCCAATACAAATGTGAAGCACATATCCCAATCACATGCAGCCATGACATTTTGGGGTGTATATCTCTTTCTACATATGAATCTCGTATGCTCACTCTGAGGCACTATACAAGGAACATGAGTTCCATCAATTGCTCCAATACAATCTTTAAAATAGGGCCAATATCTTGAGTCTTTTTGAATTTTTGTATGAATATTCCTGAAAGAGGAATCTTGTGGCTTAATCAGTTTCATTGATAACTTTAAACAAGCCACTAAAACTTTGTGGAAGCATCTACTAACAGTTTCGCTTGAGTGCTGGAATCTCTCTTAGATCATTCTATTGCCTATCCCATGTCCAAAAACATTCAAAAACATGGCAACCATTTCTAACACCCCCATATGCCTGGTCTGCGTCAACCCATGCTCAACTAATTTCTCACAAAAGGCATAAAAATATGTTTTTCCATCCTAAACATCTCATAACAACGAATTTGATGGCCAACTAATATTTCTTGTACCCAACTGTGTCCTGTTAATGCACCAGTTCGACATGGTTCTTAGCATAAGTATTTCAGACTATGATCAATAATCAATATAGTAATCGTCGCTACTAAAAATACAATATCATTTTCAGTGTTGTCATTATCAGTATCTCCACTCTAGTTGCTATCATATTATGATGAGCTTATAAGAACCATTTGTAATAAGCGGAAGGGAGCTTATCCTACCAAATTCATAAAATACTTACAAAGAAGGATCCAATGCAGAGAGAGAAGCTATAACATAAAAATAATAGTCAAAACCAAATTAAAAATTACCTAGTATTTTGCCAAAATGATCTTTTATCAAGTTTTGGAATTACAAGAGTGGCAAATTACAAAGAGAGAACTAATTTTTTCTTTCCCCTACCAGCCAAAAGAAAAAGAAAATTTAACTAGACATTGATCTAGTTGGCAACATTTGTTGCAACACTCCAAGACATAGCACAAATTTCACCTTAATCAAGGGAAAGGTTTGATAATGAAAGCCACAATATAACCTCTACTATTAAAGAGAAGACCAGGGAGGGGCAATTACTTTAACATCATACTTCATCAAGACCTCAACCATTCACCTAAAGATGTTAATTAAAAATCTTGAACAATAACTATATGCCTAACCCAACAAACAAACAAACACGTAATATTTCGTCTCAGACAATACTATTTTCTTTTCTTTACTTTTGTGTTTTCAACCATGGATTTCTTTTTTGTACATTAAACATATGAATATTTATTTATCATTAATCCATGACATGCTGTAAAATACCAAGCTTTGAAATTAACAATAAACTTTATACCAATGGTAATGGAAATACCTAGTATAGCATGACCACCCTCATGTTGTGCAATTACAGCCCTCTCACTTCCTTGTAACTTGGCAGTCTTCTTCTCTATGCTTTGTATCAACTAAATACATGAAGAAACATTGAAAAATATTAAAAGATCTAAAGATCTAGAGTCTTATGATAATTGTTAATGGAATAAAACTTTGAAAATCAAACAAATAGGAATATCATGTAATAGTAACTTGCTAGCATTAAACAAACAAAGCAAAGGAATTTAGATCCCATATACAAGTTTAGAGATCAAATATTTTTATATAGTAGACATCATTAACATAATTACATAATACAAATTAGGGACATCAATTCTACAATAAAAAAACATCCCAAATAGTTAATGGTCATAGGACTCCCAAATACTATTATAATACATTACAAAAAGTACTTTATACATCCAACTCTTATATTCTTACATCAAACAATGCATATACCCCCTTTTCACACTTTATCTAATACCATTCATTATACATTTTTTTTCTATCACTTTCTCTCACTCAATCATATTCCTTAAAAATGGTGTGAATAGTACTTACACTTCTTTTTAGGGGTGTAAGATGATCATTTTTCTTATACATCATACATAACTTACGTACAGTCTGCTCTTAATACTCTAAATACTAGATGCCAATTGTTTGTCAAACTGATTTCATACAACAAGTAGATAAGCTTTGACTCTTCATCCTCAAGAGCCACAAACATTTCCCTTGTTACTGGGTTTTTCAAGATATGGCTACACTGAGCAAGCAATCGAGAACTTGGTTCCATGCTTGCCAATTTCTTAACCTCTTTCATGACATTGACAATGGCATAAGGATCATTTAGCTCATCCTTTCTACCATTATGAGCACTCAAAGTGCGAGAATCAATTGCTCCACAAAGTCTCTCAAGGTAATTGTTTATTTATTTATTTTTTGTGTTTATTTCCCCCCATTTGGTACCTTTGATTCATCCCTCTTTCTTTTCCTTCCACTTAAAGAGGTACCTTCAGAGGTGTTTATTGTGAAGTTTCCAAAACCAAAACTAGCACCAACACTAGTATCATCATTGACACTAATACCATATTGCAAACTAAGACCAACACTTCCACTAACATTTGGGTCTTCACTATCCCCTGAACCCTTAGTTGAGTCCAAATTTTCAACACCCTCAGGTAAAACACTTGACGATGGTGCCCATGCATATTCACCTATGGCTGTACCAAGAGCAAATAGGGAAGTCAATTTTTTTAGCGAATTTTAAATATTTATATTGAAATTTTGCTGCTCTACGACCTTCCTGCAAGGACCAAGCACACAATGATTAATATTAACACACCAATATACAATCATCACATTTAGAAAGTCTCATTTTTAAAGCCTACCAAATTTTTTTTGTCCCACCAATCATCTGATGATGCTTCAAAGTTATTTTTCTCATTATTTCAACCAAGGCTAGTTTCCTTTCCAAAGATTTGATACCACGTTGACCATTTGTCTTTCAATGCATCCCACTTGTTCTTAATTTGAAGATCATCATAGTTTAAACCACTAGTAGTCCTGAATTTTGTCCTAGCAACCCTCCACCCTGGTCTAGTCAAGTTATTACTATTGGTTTCACCTTTATTTGCTTGCTCCATAACTGCATCAATTAAAAGCTCAATAATTTCATCACCCTAACTTGCTGTTTTCTTTCCTTCTTCACCAAAGGGAGCAACCAGTGGAGACTTTTTTTCCCCTTGTATATTTGTCATCCTAAGCGAGGATAAGAGATACAAGACTTAAAGAAAAAATCAACAAACATAAAGATAAATTGAGGTAATTGATCCAATGGCTACTTAATTAAATGGTAGAAAGAGTATAAACCAAATACACTATAAGATCATGAGACGAGTATAGCATATGACAATCCAATCATCAAATAATTCTTACAGTTGAAAATGAATGCATATAAATTTTTGCTATATGTGTTGTTATATTGAATTTCTTTAGTTTTTTTTCTTTTCCCCCTTTTTTTAATCAATCTCTGTTGTTTTAATTTGTTTGCTAGTTGTATACTTATATACTTTATCTCTAAAGTTACATATCACTATGGAGTCATATTAAAAATTATTATATTTCATATATAAAAAAAATATTTAATGGCATTTTGGAGTTTATTGCAATACTTTTTATAAATATCTTAGTTTTATGCAAGTTTTCACAATAGTGGAAAAATTTTCCTAATAAATACAAAATGCATAAGAAGGAAAAATAATTTCATCAAAATAGGAACTATTATAGAAATTGAAAAATAGAGTGGTTGTGGAAGTTCCATACATAATTATTCTTGAGTAGAGCCCAAAATAGATGCATATGTGTGAAGAGAAACTATGATTAGAGTGACGCAAGGTCTGAGAGTTGTAAGAATTCAAACATATATGAGTTTGATGACTTGAAATTGCTAACAGAAGTAATAAATTAGCAAATGGCTATCAGAGAAATGTAAGAGTGGCAAGCACTGGAGGCACTCATGTATAAATGTCAGCAGTTAAACTTATAAGAGGAAAAGTATGCTAAGAAGATCTTATTGGTCCTAATTGTTGTTCCTCTCCATCTGGTCATTTCTTCCTTACTTAGTTTCTTGCATATTCACATTTCCATACAAAACTTATGTATGACGCAAAGCAGTCTTCTAAATGTGATGATGACAATTATTTTAAAATTTGTATTAATGTAGTCACACGTGCTGCAACAAGGTGAATCTGAATCCATCTGCCGTGACATGAATGTTGGATTTGAACCTTGGGATTTTGATCCCCTTCATCTAGATAACCTTTTTTTTCAAATAATGAAGGCTAGGTTCATCTATGGTAAGGAGAGGATGATCAACTTGTACCTATTATGCTACAACACTATATTGTTCAAAACATTCCATGGATTCAATACCATGAATTGCCAGGTGCTGGACACATGTTTCCATACATAAAGGAAGTGAGTGCAGCTATAATCAAAACACAATTAGTTGGTGAAAAGTAGTTGTCGTGGTTAGTGTTCTTAATGTCTTAACATGAACCTGAAGTCGTGCAGTTTTATGCTATGAGCATTACATAGATAATATGGCCAAATGCAAATTTGCTTACTCCAAAAATGAAAGTATCACTGTTAGCATTAACCACCTCAAGGGTCTTCAACAATAATAAGGTAAATGGACTTTCGGGTCATTGTCCATATATAAGTTATCAAAATCTAAATGATAGCATCATTATCATTCACAAGGCTGTTAGTTGCTACAAAAAACCACAAACATCCTATCCTCAACTCCAGGTTTATAATAAAGGGTTAATGTTCTAAGTTGAGAAGTGACCTTCAAAATAAATGTAACTTCTATCAATCACTTGCAACTAAGTTACCATCTTAACCATACTTTTAAGACACACTCAACAGTCAACATGCATACTTAAGGAGAATTTGTCATTCCTCAAAATTGAAGTTCATTATTCTCATACTAGCACCCCTAGCACCCTTTTTTTGGTGCTTATGCTAAAACTTGATAATATCTAAAGATTTTTATCTTTGTTTTTCTCTTATTATCTTTGTTGGTTAAAGTAGTAGCTTTTCTCCTCATTTGGTGCTTATGCTAAAACTGGCTTGGAATTTTAATAAGCAAAGATAAAAATCTATTACAACTTTGAACACTGCTTACTTTCATTTAATAAGACTATTAACCTTATAGTATTTTGAACGTAAGGTAAAAGAAGCAATACATATATTTGTTCAAATGTGGATACATGTCTCTCTATGCATAATCAATTTGATACAAAACCGTAATAGATTTTTATCTTTGTTTTTCTCTTATTATCTTTGTTGGTTAAAGTAGTAGCTTTTCTCCTCATTTGGTGCTTATGCTAAAACTGGCTTGGAATTTTACTAAAGTTGTGAGGTGGATGAGTTGAACACGAAGATTATATGAGCAGATAACTTGTGAGTTGTGTCAACATTTGGCTGCTATTTTTAGTTGTTCCTCTGGTCATTAGTTATTTTCTAATATCCATTTAGCATAGAGTCCACTTTGAGCTTTAATCACATAGATAAAACCATGATCCCTGCTATATTCCAAATAAAACCAATATAAAGGTCCTGAATGGTCCTGGTCCTCTCTTGTTAATTGTCTTTTATTCCAAATAAAAGCAAGTAATCTTATTTTACTACATTACTGAAATGATTTCTAATAATTTTTAAATGGCGCAAGAAGTAGTGGAAATTAACAATATTCTTGCTTTTCTGTTAAAGAATGCTCAAGTTGACAGAAATAAAGGTAATTACTCAAGAAGTTGACCATTATCCCAAATAAGAAAGGTTACTGCACTGTGGACAAGGGCAAGAATCCACTTAGACACAAATGGCAAAATAATATCAGTAAAAATGAAGTATAAGCAACAGAAACAGGTCTTTCATATATTCACAGAAACTACAAACAACAAATGAACTCAATATATATATTCATATTATTTTCTAGTATTCGTAGAAATAAAAATACACATATGATGTACAAGTACTGCTATAGGATAAGATATTATCATGGAGGGAATATGGCATTTTCTAAAAAGTTATCCAGTGACAACATTAGCGTAAAATTCTAGAGAGAAAATGCACCCATTACCAAAAGACCAAAGCTATAGAAAGTGAGAAGGTAAAAATGCATCCATAACCAAATGCAAACCCCAATGTCTTTCTTTATACAGATTTCAGGGAAAGCAAAATGGTAAAAGAAACCATTTTGGTGTTGCATTAAGAAATTGGGGTTTGTATTTCAAAGGGGGAAAGCAAGGAAATACACAGATCTAAGGTAAAGAAAAATGGTAAAAGAAACTTGGAGGCTAAAGCTTTTGCTCTGACGCACCTTCAGCAACTCGTATAGAGAAAGAGAGAGCACACATTTAGCAACTCGTATGGAGAAAGAGACCAAGTTTGCAAATACTGAAGAATGTGCAAATGAAGAGAGAAAGCATCTGTCTTTGGTTAGTATATAGATGCTATTAATGTGGGTTGGTGTTGCATTAAGGATGTCATTATTTGGTAATTGGGTTTGCAGGAGTTTGTTAACAGTAGTCTCATTACAGTTGACAGGGGTGGTTTCGAACAAGGAAATTTGGAAATCAAAATAACCTGAGCAAAATGTCCATTTCTGAAGAATACAAAAAAAGTGCTTATCTACAGTGATAAATGCTATTCACCACATCCATCAAATTTACCTAAACATCTCTACACAACTCAAAACAACTTTTATCCATAAAAAAAAAGTTGTTTCATTAAAAGTTAATATGAACCAAATATGCACTCAATCTTCAACATTATGAAAAAAAGATTTTATAATGCATTGAATTTCATGTAAAAGCTGAAGTTAATTTTATCAAATATGTTATAACACTGCTCAAATAGCTTTTTTTCCAAAAAAAAAAGTTGTTCCAAGCTGAACCAAACAAGCTCTAACTCTTCTCAACTTTGGAACTTTTGCAAAGTCATGAAATTGACTACCAACACGAGGCTTTGTAGTGGAATATTTGATCAAGTTCACAATGAAGTTAAAGAGTTTGCAGATTAGATTCTTCATATAGGAGATGGAGATATTGGAATAGGTGAAAATGTGGAATCAGAAATTCAAGTACCATATGATCTGTTGATTAATGAAACTAAAAATCCACTCAGCCACTTGGTTAACTTTGCTTATCCAGATTTCTTGCATAAGATGATAAATTTCAAATTCTTTGAAGAAAGAGCAATACTTGCTCCAACTCTAGAAATAGTTGAAAAGGTTAATGAGTTCATATTATCTTTAATACTACAAGAAGAAAAAGAAAACTTAAATTCATATTCAACATGTCAATCAGATGAGGATGGAGAAGTACCAGTAGAATGGTTTACCATAAAATTTCTAGATGATATCAAATACTCTGGTATTCTTAACCACAAATTGATATTGAAGATTGGAGTTTTAGTAATGTTGCTTTAGAAACATTGATCAAGCATGCGGTTTTTGCCATGGAACAAGGCTAATAATAAATGAATTGGGAAGAAATGTTATTGGAGCTATTATAGTTACTGGAAGAAATATTGGAGACAAAATTTATATTCATAGGATGAATTTAATTCCTTCGGATATAGGATTCCCTTTCAAGTTTTAAAGACGTCAATTTCCATTATCACTTTGCTTTGCAATGAGCATTAACAAAAGTCAACTCCAATCACTATCCTATGTAGGATTATTTCTTTCTAAGCTTGTTTTCTCTCATGGGCAACTCTATGTTGCTGTTTCCAAGGTTAGAAGTAGAAAAGTCTCAAAATTTTCATTTTAGATGAAGAAGAAAACATATGTTAATTAATGAAGAATGTTGTATACAAAGAAGTATTTGAAAGGATATGACAAATTGAGTAGTAAAGAAATCTCTAATGTTTTGTATGATATATTCTTATAATGTTACATGTTTCCTGACTTATTTATTCACATCATTCTTCATATGTTCCTTACATTGTTCCTTATTTCGATATCTTGCAAATCAAATTAATTATACTTATGAATTCATAATATACATCTAATCACTTCATTTTAAAATTAACATGTATAACTTAACCCCTGTGCAATGCACGAGTTAAAACACTAATAATATATACATTTCAAGGCTTATAATGTGTGTGTGTATATATATAGTTAGAAACAGAGACAAAGAGAGAAAGAGACTAAAAATAATATTTGTCGCGACCGAGATCATGGCCAAATAGTAACTCATGGGATTTTAAAAAATGAAAAATAGAGTCGTCACCAATTTTATTTGAACTAGAAAAAAATTGGAAAACCTTTATTTGAAAATAGCCTTTGAAACCAAATTAGATTAAGGAGTCGGTCATGTACAAGGAAGGGTGGAAACTTAATCCCATAGCACTCCTAACACACCCGTCCTGAGACGGTACCTTAAGCCAGTTGTGCAAAAACTTGATAATCTCAAATATATTTATTTTACTCCTCTTCTTTTAAAAAAAAGGTGATCTAACTATTTTTTTATTTTTTATTTTTTATTATTTTGTTTCAAAAAAAGGAAAGAAAGAAAAGAAACAACTAAATTGTAAAATTTTAATTTTTGGCTTGATAGAATATAGATTCTGCTCCTACGTATTCCCGGGTGTAATGAGAAAATCAAAGTCACGTAATTCTCTAAAGAATATTTGTGGGTTGATTGATTTTAATTAAGAAAAATATTTTTGAAAAGGAATTTTATTTGAAAACAAAAACAAACTTGCACAGGGTTCAATTTAGCACCGGACTGCTCAATAAACTCTTATAATCCAAACGACATTGAAGATAACATCCGTTATTCAATCATTATCATTAGTCATTGCATTGATTAAAAGATTTTTTAATTAATTTTTTTGAAAAAATGAAAATGAAAAAAGAAAAGAAAATATTTTTTATGAAAAAAATATTTAATAATTAGAAAAAACACAAAAAAAAGAAAATCCTTCATTTTATTTTTCTCTAACCAAATTCCCTTTTCTATTCTTTATTATCTGCCTTTTTTTTTTTTTTGAATTTTTTTATATGTGTTTTATTAATATTATTATCTTACTTTTCTACATTTTAAAAAAAAACTAGAACTAAACAAAATCAAAAAATAAAAAATAAAAAATAAAAAATAAAAAAGGAACCAAAACACAAAGTTTATGTTACTTTGGCCTAAAAATAACTTAATTCTCCAAAACCCATGTGGATAAACTAATACCCTATGTGATATGAGCCCAACTGATAGAAAACAAAACCCTTTTAAAATAATAATAATAATAATAATAATAATAATAATAATAATAATAATAATAATAATAATAATAATAATAGTAAATAAATAAATGCAAAAGAAAAGAAAAGAAAAACAAATTTGCTGAAACAAACTCAGCAACCGTGAAAAACCAAATATATTACGGACACTCAAACCTGGTGGTAGCAATGGAGGCACAACGGTTGCTTGGGTTTCCGTTCACAGTGTAGGCAACAGAATGGAGCTTGGTTGCTGCGCGGGTGATGCGAGGACGACGGTTGGGGTATGCGGTGAGGGCAATGGTTGACTATTTGGTGGTGCAAAACTGAGATGGGAAGGAAGCTTCACGGATCTGATTCGAGCGAGACGGTGGTCAGTTCGCAGCACAGCGTGAGGCGCAACGGCACGGTGGTGGTTGCTAGATAGCGGATTAGACGTTGGGTGGTTAGGGGATGAAGACGGTGGGGTTTTTCTTGGAGTTTGATCGAGGCTACTGGTTGTTGTTGGTGGCTCTATGGAGTTCCGATCTGGTGCTGCATGGGTGATGCGAGGACGACGATTGGGGTCTGCGATGAGGGCAGTGGCTGGTTGTTTGGTGGTGCGAAACAGAGATGGGAAGGCTTTGTTTCACAGTTGGGTGTTATGGGGGACGGTGGAGTTGTGTTGGGTTGAAGATGGTGATGTGGTTTTGGAAGATAGTGGTTATGGTGTCTTTGGTGAGGGTGAAGACGGTGAGGTGGTGGTTCTTTGGGTGGTTATGGAAGCTTGGATGGAAGGGCTATTATGGTGGTAGGGTGGTGAATAGGGTTTGTTGAAGATGGTGGTTGGTGAAGCGTTTGGACGTGGTTGAGGGGAGGTGAAGATGGCGAGGCTTGTTGTTGATGGTAGGGGCTGTTATGGTGAGCTTGATGGGTGGTTAATGGTAGTTGATGATGGCTTTGGGTGGGGTTGTTGAGGGGAGGTGCAAATGGTGAAATGGGTGATGGCTATGAGGTTGAAGATGGGTGAGATAGTTTTGTCCGAGTCGAAGTTTTTTGTTATTTTGGGTCTCTTCTTGAAATAGCAACACCTAAAAACTTGAAGAATTTTTCTTCAGTTCACAAACTATGAAAGCTCAAAAAAATTTCCTTTTTTTTTCTTTCTTAAAAAGCTCTATGAAAACCAAAACCAAACTTCTTGGTCTTTTTCTCAATTCTCACATTTTCTGTCATTTCTCTTGAACCTCAACCAAGATCCTAAAGCCAAAGACTTTCTCCCAGTTTTTTTCTTTTTCAGACATGAAAAAAAAACCCTCATTCTCTGCCTCATTTTCCCTTCTTGTAAGCAGAAGATCCATTTTTGCAACCCAAGGGAAACATCCTAGGTAACAGATAGAGTGGCTGGTGCTCTTTAGCTCAGTTTCTATTTCTCTGCATTTTCTTTATGACTGTGTCCTTCTCCAAGCTCCTATCCCTACAAACTTACCATTTTTATGCTGCATTCAGCCTTGAGTTTGCAGCAGATAACGTAAACATGCAACAATTTTTCATTTTTTATTTTTTTTATTGAGACCATCATCATGCTTTTTTTATCCTTTTTTTATTTAATAATTTTTTTAATTTTTTAATTCAAAATAAGATACAGTGATAAATGGGCTATGACATGACTGAAGGATTTTGTCAAAAAATGTGGATAATTATTAATTAAATTTTTTCCTTTTCTCTTTTTTTAATTTTCAATTTTTTTAAGAATTCAGACAAAATTGGGTATTCACAATATTTCTATGTTCTGAGTGTATAGTATACAATAGTATTAACTTCTATTTATACAAGAGAGCTGTTATATGCAAAAAGAAAATAATCAAACATAATTAATGCTAATTGTGTACAAAATCAAATCAATTCTATTTCCTAAAATCATGCTAACATTCCCACTCAAACTCAAGTAGGTGTAAAGTGAACCAACTTGAGTTTAGAAACCAGAGTGCAAAAGTAACTAGGATGATCAACTTTGGTGAATAGATCGGCTATCTATTCAAGAGTTCTAATGGAAATGAGATGAAGAGCACCTTCAAGAATATGTTGACAAATGAAGTGGCAATCAATTTCAATGTGCTTGGTGCGCTCATGAAAGACATCATTGTGAGCAATTTGAATAGCACTTCAATTATCACAATAGAGAACAATGGAAGAGGACTAAGAGAATCCCAAGTCATTAAGGAGTCAACGTAACTACAGAATCTCAAAAGTGGTGTCAACAAGAGCTCGATATTCTGCTTCAATATTAGAACAAGCAATTAGAGTTTGTTTCTTGCTTTGCCACGAAATAAGAGCATCACCAAGAAAATTACAATAACCAATGGTGGATCAGCGATCAGTGAGATCTCTATCTCAATCAATATAATAATAAACTTAGAGGATCAAGGAAGAGTCGGCAGAAAAGTGAAGCCCATGAAATAGAGTCCCTTTCACATAGCGAATAATACAGAGAACAGCAACATAGTGAGTGATACGCAGAGCTAACATGAACTGAATGACTAAATGAACATCATATGAAATATATTGATGAGTAATAGTAAGATAAATCAAGCTATCAACTAACTACTAATAGAGAGTAGGGTTATCAAGCACAGTACCATCCAGAGGCGTAAATCTCACATTAGGCTCTAGAGGAGTGAATTTGATGCGACTATCGGTGAGACCGGCTTGAGAGATAAGATTCGAAGCATATTTAGCTTGAGACAAGAAAATACCATCAACAAAGAAAATGACTTCAAGACCCAAAAAATAACTAAGGGGGTCAAGATCCTTCATCTCAAAATTGTGGCTCAAGGATGTCTTAAGATCTATAATACCAGAGGTTTCATCACCTGTAATGATCATGTCATCAACACAAAGAAGTAGTAACACTGTGCTATAATCAGTTTTATGGATGAAGAGATCTGAGTCATAAAGACTTGAGGAGAACCAAAGTTGAACGAGGGTAGAAATGAATTTGACAAACCAAGCTCAAGGAGCTTGTTTAAGACCATGTAAGGTGGACAAGTATAACTAGGTGGTGGTCACATATAGACTTTTTCTTCAAGTCACCATTGAGAAAGACATTCTTCACATCCATCTGGTTAAGAGTCCAGTTGCGAGTTGCAGCAATAGCAAGGAGAGTACAGATAAAAGTGAGACGAGCAACTAGAGCAAATGTTTCTTCATCATCAATTCCACATTCTTGAGTAAAATCTTTGGCCACTAATTTAGCTTTGTAATGATCAACAAATCCATTAAAATAATTTTTAATCTTCTAAACTCATTTACATCCGATAAGAGCCTTATTAAAAGGATGATAAACCATATCCCAAGTACTAGTGTTCTCCAAGCCTATAATTCTTCTTTCATAGCTTGTTACGAACAGGGATTAGTAGATGCCTCTTGATAAGATTGTGGTTCATGAAGGTGAACCATGATAGAAAAATAATGATAATCATGAAGATAAGTGGGGAGGTTTCTTACCTAAGAGGGATGGAGAGAAGAGATGAGATAGAAGAGCAGTGTTAGGTGCAGGATCGACGGTCAGGATAGCATCAATGAGATGAGTCGAAACTTTAGAAGATGATGAGAGCTCACTGGGAGGATTAGGGGAATAACCTATAGCTCGAAAATCTATGTCAGAAATAACTGGAGAATTTGCATCATAATCATTTGGAAAAAGATCGACAGAGGGATTGGTAAATAAAGGAGTAGAGGTGGAAGGAATAGACTTGAGCTCAGAGAGTGATCAAGGAGAACATACTATCTTCCTATAAGACAACAAGACAAGAGATATGAATACACTGAGAGATTGGATCTCAGTAATAATAGCCTTTATGTTCAATACCATAACTAAGAAAGCAACAGAGAAGGACACGGGGTTCAAGTTTAGTGTGCTCATGGAGTTCAAGAAGAACAAATAGGCACACCCAAAAACTTCAAAAAAATTGTAGTTTGGAGATGTGTGGTGAAGGCATTCATAAGGATATACATTACTAAGAATAAAGGAAGGAAGACGATTGATAACGTAGACAACAGTAAGAGCAGCTTCTCCCAAATATAAGTTCAGGACAAGAGGAGGAAATGAGCATGGCTCGAATAGAGTCAAGAATGTAACTATGTTTTCTTTCAGCACAACCATTTTACTGAGATATACCACAACATGAAAACTTAGAAAGAGTATCCTATTCAGTAAGAAAAGTGAGTAGTTTTGAATCACAATATTTGGAAGCATTATCACGACGAAAAACCTTAATTGTCTTTGAAAACTAAGTTTGAATCATAGTAGCAAAAGTAATGTAGACTTAGGGAAGTTTGAAATGGTTTTCATTAAATATATCCAAGTGAAACGTGAATACTCATAAATGAAAATCACAAAATATCGACAACCTCTTATAGTAGATGTAGGAGCTAGGCCCCAAACATTAGAATACACAAGATCAAAAGAAGAAATAGAAATAGAAGTACTTTTATTAAAAGATAAAGTAGGTTATTTAGTTGTTTGACAAGAAGTATACAATGCAAAGATTTTTTCCTAGTAAAACTTATAACACCCTGAGAAATAAGAAGACATAATTTACTAAGAGAACTGTGACCAAGATGTTGATACCATAGCTAAAGGGGAGAGGGAGTAGAAGTTGCACAAAGAGTTGACATATGAGATGGAGGAATATAGAGGGTAGTGAACTCAAATAATCTTCCAATTTTACGACCATTCCCAATGATCTTCCCTGTCCGTGGATCTTGCACAGAACAACCAACAGAAGAGAAAGTGAGAATATAACCAAGGTCATATAATTATCCAATAGAGATGAAATTAAAGTTTAATTTAGGAATAAGGTAAGTGTTAGACAAAGTGAGGGTAGGTAGAGAGATGGGACCCTTATTACTTCTATAAGAGATTTATTAATAGTATGAATAATGTGGGTAGCATCTCTAGAGGAGAGGAAAGAGGAGGCATGCACTACAAGAAATTCATAATTTAGAGACAGAATTTTGCGAGGGACTATTTCCCTCACTAATACCTCGCTAATTAGCGAAGGAATTGCGAGGGATTAGTAATGGAAATCTAAGCCCTCACAAAATTTCAAAAAAAAATTTGCCTAAAAAATAGTGAGTTAATAGTGAGTTATTTGCAAGGAAAAATTCCCCTCGCTAAAATATAACGATGAAATTGTGAGGGAATCCCTCGCTAAAATTAGCGAGAAAATTGCGAGGGAATTTCCTTTTCTACAAGCATAGTTAAAACTTAGTAGAATTAGCAAGGGATAATTTTCCTTGCTAAGAAAAAAGCCCACAAAAGAGCAAATAAAAAGCCAAAACCCTTAGGTTGGATTCAAAATCATTCCATAACCTTCCCACCCACAACACATGACCACGCGACACCCACTACCTTCCCCTCCACCACCCACTCCCACTCTTTTTCCCCGCAACCTCTCTATCTTTCCACTCTATTTTTCCCATCCCACTTCAATGCCATTTAGGAGCTCCAGCTCCGCCAGCTCCGTGCTGCCGCTTAACACCACCACTACCTCGAATCCCCTCCTGCGATCGTGGCCCTGACGAGTCCTGCCTCGCCCACACCATTAGCAACCTCTGCCAGACTTCTTCCTCCTTCGCACCTTCAAACTCGTTCGCTGGCAGATCTTAAGGTCAGTGACTCAGTAATGCAAATTTGAAATGAAATTAGGGTTTTGGTTTTCCCATTTTTTTATGTTTATTTAAATTATTGTTGCTTTTCTTATTCGTGGAAGATAATAAACTCTGCTTGTAACACCCCAAACTTTCTATGTATTAAATAAGTAATTTTAACAGTTAGCAGAATTTTACTGTTTAGTGATTTCTGTGCACTATAAAATTATTTTAAACATTTCGTCTGCATATTTGATCGTTTTGAGTAATTTGCTCCGTGTCAGGAAAAAAATAATTTTTGGGCCAAAAAAATTTACGTAAATTATTTTTTACTGTTTAGTCTTAATTAATTTACCTAATCTGAATTGATATTTATGAATTTTCTAGTTTTTGTGATTTTATGTGTGATTTTAAAATTTTTTCTGTTTGTGGGCCTCACGAGGTGTAGGTGGGCCCAGGTGGCCATACGTGGGTCCCGCAAAGTGAAATTTTTTTCTACACATAGAAAAATTTGTACTGTTTAAACGGAGACAGGGGATCTTACTAAACCTGAATCCGAAAATAGTTTTAGAAAATTTTCTTTATTGTATTTTGTACTGTATTTAATTATCGGATGATAAAAATACAGTAAGTATATTCTTTCGTGGGGTTATAACAGATAAAAATAAAATTCTATACTGTTAAGTCAATATTGGTGGTTTGGATATCCACCATCGAATTAATTACCATTGGAGATTTAATCTTGATTTAATCAACGGTGGAGATTTAATCTTGAAAATAAACAGAATTAATTATAATCGTTGGATGAAAAATTAAATCAAGGGTGGAGATTTAGTCTTGTAAAATGAATATGACCATTATGAACCCTTGGATGTAAAATAAATCAATGGTGGAGATGGATCATTAATGACCATTGGATTTGGATTTAAATCAATGGTAGAGATGGACCATTAATAACCATTGGATTTGGATCAATGGTGGAGAATTGGTCATCAAAAATTTCTACAACCATTTTAGACCCTTGGATGTAAAGTTTGAAGATGCAATCTTGACCTTTCATTTGAAGACACATCTAATGGCTAGGATTTAAAGAAGAAAGATCCAATGACCTAGATTTTGTCTTCTAAAAATCAAAATCTACTTGAATCCTAACCATTGAATGAATCAATGGTTAGGAATGCTTCATATAATTGATAGAAAAGATGACAATTTGCATGAATCATGCATGGAGGGGGGGCGGTTTTGAAGAGCAATGAGAATGGGAGACAAAACTAGTATAGGCTTTTTAGGCCAAAGAAAAGATGAAGACAAGTTCCTATTGATCAATTAATGAGCATGCTTTTCAAAACTTCACTTTGTCATTTCTCTCCATGAAGTCCACGGCCATGCATAGTTAGGATACCAAATATTTCACTTCCACACTTCACATTTTTCATTTCCTCTTTCTCTCACTTATGTTTCAAGAACCAACCAAGGAGAAAAACTCCATTTCCTTTCCCTAGAGAAGCATTCGGCCAAAGCACCTAAGTCCACCCTCCATCACTCTTTAATTTCATACAACCTAGTTTCTTGAATCATTACCTTATTCTAAACAACTTTCATGTTGAAGAATTTCTCTAAATCTTCCATCTTGAAGGACTTTTACTAAGATCAAGTTCTAGAGCTTTTGTTGGTGACGAGTAAGGAAATTTCTTTTATTCTTTTCTTTTTCATGTTCTAAACCATGTTTGATCCATGGTTCCTCTTAATCAAGCTCAATATACTAATTTTCTTGTATTTGTTCTATGTTCAAGAGACTTTTGTTGGAGGAGATCTTGTTCTAAATTCAAAGCAAGGAGCTTTTAGAGTTCTTCAAGAGGTAAGAGGGAGATTTATCTCACCAACCAAGCATGGTGGTGAGAGATGGTTATATTTGATGGATGATGAATCCATGTGAGGATTCATATCCATGGTCATGCAATAAATTATTTGTGTTATGTGTTTTAATTATTTTGTTTATGCTTGATATGCTTTGCATGAATTAATTTTGTATGCATGCTTAGTATGATTTTTTACTTGTTTATATGGTATGCTTATAATATGCATGATGATATATGTTAAATATATTATGATGGATGTATGTTGAAATAAGCAAAATTTTGGCTCCAATGGCCAAAGGAGAGGTTCGGTTTTGATGCCCAAAATTAGGATTCATGTTGAAAATTTTTCAAGAACAAGGAAATTGATTTTTTGGGTCCTTAGAACAATAAGATTTTTGGCCAAGACACCTCAAATTAGATGTTCAGCAAATTAATATTTTCATGAATAATAAAATTTTATGATTTGATAAGTAAAGGAAATAAACAAAAGGATTTTGGTTTTGCAAAAGAGAATGCACACGTTTTCTTTTTAGTTATGTTGATATTAATTAATTTTGCGTAGAAACAAAAATATAATTCATTTAAGTTATAAGAAAAATCTTTCATGGTTCCAATGGTCATTTTTAAGGTCTTGATAATTTAGAAAAAAAAATGTTTTGATGTTATAAAATATAAGAATTTTCAAATAAGGATTTTGAAAAGAGAATTAAAGTGTTGTCAAGTGGAATTTTCATAAATAAAAGAAAAGGGAGATTGAAGGTGTTAAACTTCAAATTGTTTTCAAGGAGAATTAATTTTTGAAAGTGATTTAGAAATATAAAAGAAAAAGTTTGTAACTTAAATTTACTAACAAAGAATTTATTTATTGGGTTTTGGAAAAACGTTAGGAAATTTAAAAGTTAGAAATGGTAATTAATTAAACTAAATGAAATTTTGTAAAACTAGATCATTAAAAAGTAATTTTGAGAAAATATATTAAGAAAAAGATTTTTTTTTGACTAAGAATAGGAAGAAAATAAAGTAAGGAATTATATTATTGTAAGAAAAGTCTAAAATAATATTTTTAAAGATAAGAAATATTTTACGAAGGGTACAAACGGTGAAAAATGATTTATGGAGCTTAAAAACGTAAATTTTGAGTTACGCGATTTGAAAAAGGTTAAAATATTTCTACGCAATTTAAAATGTTCAAATATTTTATACGATCGAAATGTTGTAGAAAAATTGCTATGTGAAAAAAAAAATGAAAGAATATTTTTACGCACTTTAGAAAACAATAGAAAATTTTTACGCAAATTTTAGACGTAATAGAAATGTTACAAATCGTTGATTTTGTAATAAAATATTACGTGACTGTGAAAACGGGACAAAAATGTTTTTGTGAATGAAAAAAAAATGTGATAAGATAATCGCTGTTAATTATACAGTAAATTTGACAGTTAAAAATACTATTTGAACCTGGTATGAGAAATTATATGATTTACCATTGGTTGGTAATTGGTGCATTACACATGCATTAAAAATGATCTGATGGACTGGATATGGCTAATTGCCTAGGAGAAACGTACACCTCTTGAGTGGGTGCGATACGCGTAGTGTAGGTCACTTGTGGACCTTGGGGGCATCGGGGTGCGGGTTGCTCACAATGGGCAGTTGGTAGCTCTTCTCGCACCGTGGGTTAGACCGATGCAACACACCGTGATCCGGACCGAGACACTATTCTTAATCGAGATCCGACAAAGATTTGTGTATGTGCTAGATGTGCAAGATATAATTATAAGCACTTGTCCGAAGCACGAAATACCAATGACTCTTTTCGATCAATTTCTCGACTTGAGTATTAGCTCCATGGAGTAGGACATTGAGTCCGTGTGCGCATGCATGAAACTGAGCATCTATATCTATATGATGGTGTTACTGTAATTGTTGTATGATTTAAACAGTGATAGTGGCATAATGGTAATTATTATTTTGCACTATGATGATGGTATAATTGTGATCATGATATGATATTTTTGCATGATGTGTTGTTTGTATTATCTTTGTACTATCATGCTTGTATTAGCGTAGATAATCTCACCTCTTTGTGTGTATATTTGCCTATTATATTTTAATTGGGTGAAGACGTTGAGAAAGAAATAGTACAAGAAGCAGAAGAAGAGTTACTTCTCACGACTGGGAACGCCGAATTCTGACAGTATGACGTCAAGAGCCAGTTTCTTCGGATATGTACGTCTACAATTTCACGGAGAGGAGTCGGTGAATGGAGAACAAGTCCCGATGAGCAAGGACTTATTTATGAGGGATATTTGTTAGCATTAGCGCAGTTTTAAGTAGAGATCCGTTTTTCTGTAACTATTTTAGTTCATGTTGAATTTTCGTTGCATATCGGCGACACCGGGACACTAGGAATTATGTCCCAATGGAAATCGATATAGTATCGTCACCGGACACCCGTCCGTAGGGCTACTCGTCATAACGATTCCTACTTATTTGAGGAACAGGAGGACCCATCTGAGGGGTCCGCTACTTAGTTAAACTTGGGCAAGTTTGAACTCTGATATGAACTATGTGTGTAATTTATTTAAGTGTGTTTTAGTTTGAGACATGGGCTGTAAAATAAATAATTCCAACAGTACGTTTGCAATATGTATATGATGTAATCTATGTGTGAGGTTGCTATAATGTTTTATTTTCTGCTAAGTTTATTTTATGGTCGTAAAAAAAAAATTGACTTATCTTTTTATTACAACGTCACCTTATATGAACTTAGGGGTTATTAAGTAACATAAATGTGACACCCTATGGTGGGTGTTACATTAGTTGGTATTAGAGCCCAAGTTAGAGTCTTTTGGGGTTGTGGTTAGGTCTGTCTTGTTTGTGTTGTGTGATTCTCTGTTTGTGGTTTCTTGGTCTGAAACTTGAATTTGATTTTCTTGTGTTGCTCAGTTTGAATAGGAAAGAATAATGGCCGGACGTGGACGTGGACGTATCAATAATAGAAACGATATGGAGCTTAATCGGAGCGATAATGGGAATGGTAATGGGAACATGGTCATTGCAAATTGTAGCAAAGAATGCGAGAATGGCGGAAGTGGTTGCACAACAAAATCAACGGGCTAATGAAAATATGCACGGTTGTCGAGTTTCGAAGGAATAATCCACCGAAATTTCGTGGAGAGTTTGATCCTGAGAAAGTTTGAACTTTAGATCCAAGAACTTGAAAAGATATTTGATGGTATGAGTTGTGCTTTGATGAACTAAGCTTACGCCGGCAACGTTTATCTTTGGTAGAAGATGGTGAACGTTGGTGGGCAGGAGCTAGAAGACTGTTGGAAGCCGAAGGAAGGATGGTGACATGGCAAGTTTTTAAGCAAAAGTTTCTGGAGAAATATTTTCCAGCAAGTGTGAGACATATGAAGGAAATGGAATTTCTGAGCTTACGATAAGGATTGATGTCCGTAAGTGAGTATGCGGCAAAATTTGAAAGTCTGTCTCAGTTTTTGAGATATTTGCAGATGAATCCAGATGAGGGCTGGAAATGCAGGAAATTTGAAGAAGGATTAAAGCTGGATATTAAGAGAGTTGTATCGATGTTGGAGATTAATCAATTTCCAACTTTGATTGAAAAATGTCGTAAAGTTGAAGAGATTGATCATCAACGAGCGGCAAGAAACAAGAATTTTGGACCTGCAAGGTTCCAAAAAGGAAAGAGTACTCAAGCAAGTCGCTCTCAGCAAAAGCCATATATGAAACCTGCAGGAAGTCAGACTAAGAAGCAATTTGTGGGTGGAAGTTCTAGCGGCAATAAGGCAAGTCAAGCTGGGACTCCTATTCGATGTTTCAAATGTGGGAAGGACCATCTCACGAAAGATTATCAACATAAGGAGGTTGTTTGTTTTAAGTGTGGACATCATGGACATTTCTCTAAAGACTGTGATCAGATAAGAAAGGAATCCTCTGTGGGAAATGTTCGTACTGCAAGGCCACAGGCAGGTGGTCGTGTCTATACAATGAGCGGAGAAGAAGCTGCTAAATCTGAGGACTTGATAATGGAGGAGGGTACTATTGGAGGTAATCCTTTAACCATACTCTATGATTCAGGAGCAACACATTCTTTCATTGCATGTGATTGTGTTGAACGTTTGGGATTGACTGTGTCTGCATTGCCATATGATCTGAGTATTGCTACTACTACTGATAAGTCTGTAGTTACATCAACAGTATGCCTGAATTATCTTGTCTGTGTTAGGGATAGAATCTTTTATGTGGACTTGATCTGTTTGCCTCTTTCCAAGATTAATGTAATCTTGGGAATGGATTGGTTGTCTTCTAACCATATCCTAATTGATTGTTCGAATAAGACGTTAGTGTTTCCTGAGGCTAAGGATCCTAGATTCCTAACGGCTACTCAAGTGGAAGCTTGTTTGAAGGAAGGAGATCATGGGTATCTGTTGTTATCTTCTTTAGAGGTGTAATGTGAAGATGTCTTGAAGAATATTTTCGTGGTCAATGAATTTCCTGAAGTATTTCCTGAAGACGTACCTGGACTGCCACCAGTAAGGGAAATCGAGTTTGCCATTGACCTTATACCTGGAGCTGGACCGATATCTATAGTGCCCTATCGGATGTCGCCAGTAGAATTAGCCGAACTGAAGAAACAGCTGGAGGATTTATTAGAGAAACAATTCGTGAGACCTAGTGTGTCACCATGGGGAGCTCCAGTACTGTTGGTCAAGAAGAAGGATGGAACTTCACGTCTATGTGTAGACTATCGGCAACTAAACAAAATCACGATTAAGAATAAATATCCACTTCCAAGAATAGATGATCTAATGGATCGACCATGAGGAGCCGCAATATTTTCCAAGATTGATCTACGTTCTGGGTATCACCAAATACGTGTGAAAGTGGAGAATATTCCCAAAACAGCTTTTCGAACTCGTTATGGGCATTATGAATATTTAGTGATGCCGTTTGGTATGACAAATGCACCAGCCATATTCATGGACTTCATGAATCGAATTTTTCGTTCATACTTGGATAAGTTTGTTATCGTCTTTATTGATGACATTTTGATCTATTCTCGAAGTCAGGAGGAACATGCTGAACATCTCAGGGTAGTTCTTCAAATTTTGAAGGAGAATAAGTTATATGCCAAGTTATCCAAATGTGAATTTTGGTTGAATGAAGTTCAATTTTTGGGACACGTGATATCAAAAGAAGGAATTAAAGTCGATGCTTCCAAGGTGGAGACAGCTTTTAGAATGGGAAAGACCAAAGACCGTGAGAATGTAAATCAGTAGTTTAATCGGATTAGCTGGTTATTATAGACGGTTCATTGAGGGGTTTTCGAAGATTGCAGGACCTCTTACCCAACTTACACGAAAGAATCAGCCGTTCGTGTGGACTGATGCATGCGAAGAAAGTTTCCAGGAGTTGAAAAGACGATTAACTACTTCACCGGTACTGATTCTACCTGATCCAAACGAACCCTTCGAAGTATATTGTGATGCTTTGTACCAAGGATTGGGTTGTGTACTTATGCAAAACCTTAAGGTGGTGGCTTATGCTTCAAGGCAGTTGAAAAATCATGAGAGGAATTATCCGACTCATGACTTGGAGTTAGCAGCTGTGGTATTTACATTGAAGGTGTGGAGACATTTTCTCTATGGAGCATCATTCACTGTTTTTAGTGATCATAAAAGTTTAAAATATCTGTTTGACTAGAAAGAGTTGAACATGAGACAAAGACGTTGGTTAGAGTTTTTGAAGGATTATGATTTTCAATTGCAGTATCATCCCGGAAAGGCGAATGTCGTAGCGGATGCGTTGAGTAGAAAAATACTTAGTGCTTCTGTTATGATGATCAAAGAAAAGGAGTTGATAGAAGAATTTCGGGATGTGCGATTATCTGTGAAATTGACGCCGGGCAAGATGTGTTTAAATATGATCACCATTTCAAATGATTTGATGGATAGAATCCGTGAAGGACAAAACAGTGACCGATATTTGCAAGAAGCAAAAGAAGCAAAGAGTCAAGGGGCAGTGTTGGATTTTAGCGAAGGTGTTAATGGAATTTTGAAGTTTCAAGGAAGAGTTTGTGTGCCTAATGATCCGAATCTTAAAAGATTGATTTTGAATGAAGCTCACAGGAGTAAACTGAGTATGCATCCGGAAGCCACAAAGATGTATCAAGATTTAAAACAATTATATTGGTGGCAAGGAATGAAGAAAGATGTTGCTGAGTATGTATCATCCTGTTTAATCTGTCAGAAAGCTAAGGTGGAACATCAAAGACCTTCGGGAATGTTGCAACCTTTTCCTGTTCCCGAATGGAAATGGGATGACATAGCAATGGATTTTGTGATGGGACTACCAAAGACTCGGAAGGGTCATGATGCCATTTGGGTAATTGTTGATCGGCTTACTAAGTCAGTGCACTTTTTGCCGATTAATATTAAATACTCAATGGAAAAGTTAGCTCAAGTGTACATCAATGAAATTGTTAGACTTCATGGTGTACCATCCAGTATAATTTTTGATCGAGATCCGCGATTTACCTCAAGATTCTGGGATAGTTTGCAAGAAGCGATGGGAACAAAGCTACGTTTAAGTTCTGCTTACCATCCACAGACCGATGGTCAGTCAGAAAGAACAATTCAGTCTCTGGAAGACTTGTTGAGATTATGTGTTCTGGAAAAAACTGGAGGCTGGGATGAATTCTTGCCATTGATAGAATTCACATATAATAATAGTTTACATTCAAGTATAGGGATGGCACCCTATGAGGCATTATATGGAAGACGATGTAGAACACCGTTATGTTAGTATCAAGATGGTGAGAGTATTATGTTAGGACCAGAGATTGTTCAATAGACAACTGAGAAAGTGAAGATGATACAAGACAAAATGAGAATGAGTCAAACTCGGAAAAGAGCTATCTTGATAAAAGGAGAAAATTTCTCGAGTTTGAAGAAGGTGACCATGTATTTTTGCGAGTGACGCCTATGACGGGTGTTGGACGAGTGCTTAAGTCCAAGAAACTCACTCCAAAGTTTATCGGACCATATCAGATTTTACGTCGGGTAGGTCCGGTGGCATATTAGATTGCATTACCACCTTTTCTGTCAAACCTTCACAATGTATTTCACGTATCATAACTACGGAAATATATTTCTGATCCTACTCATGTTATCAAGCCGCATACGGAAGTACCAAGGAAAATTTAACTTATGAAACTGTTCCAGTAAAGATTGAGGATCGAAAGACAAAGCAACTTCGAGGTAAGGAAATTTTATTAGTTAAAATTATTTGGGATGATATAAGCGGGGAAGCTACATGGGAACTAGAAGAAAAGATAAAAGAACAATATCCTATTTATTCGAGGATGTGAAATCAAGTTCGTCAAGTTTCGAGGACGAAACTTTTGTAGAGGGGGAGAATTGTAACACCCCAAACTTTCTATGTATTAAATAAGTAATTTTAACAGTTAGCAGAATTTTACTGTTTAGTGATTTCTGTGCACTGTAAAATTATTTTAAATATTTCGTCTGCATATTTGATCGTTTTGAGTAATTTGCTCCGTGTCAGGAAAATAATAATTTTTGAGTCAAAAAAATTTATGTAAATTAATTTTTACTGTTTAGTCTTAATTAATTTACGTAATCTGAATTGATATTTGTGAATTTTCTAATTTTTGTGATTTTATGTGTGATTTTAAAATTTTTACTGTTTGTGGGCTCCACGAGGTGTAGGTGGGCCCAGGTGGCCATACGTGGGCCTAGGTGGGTCCCCCAAAGTGAAAAATTTTTCTACGCATAGAAAAATTTGTACTGTTTAGACGGAGACAGGGGATAAACCTGAATCCGAAAACAGTTTTAGAAAATTTTCTTTATTGTATTTTGTACTGTATTTAATTATCGGATGATAAAAATATAGTAAGTATATTCTTTCGTGGGGTTATAACAGATAAAAATAAAATTCTATACTGTTAAGTCAATATTGGTGGTTTGGATATCCACCATCGAATTAATTACCATTGGAGATTTAATCTTGATTTAATCAACGGTAGAGATTTAATCTTGAAAATAAACAGGATTAATTATAATCGTTGGATGGAAAATTAAATCAAGGGTGGAGATTTAGTCTTGTAAAATGAATATGACCATTATGAACCCTTGAATGTAAAATAAATCAATGGTGGAGATGGATCATTAATGACCATTGGATTTGAATTTAAATCAATGGTGGAGATGGACCATTAATGACCATTGGATTTGGATCAATGGTGGAGAATTGGTCATCAAAAATTTCTACAACCATTTTGGACCCTTGGATGTAAAGTTTGAAGATGCAATCTTGACCTTTCATTTGGAGACACATCTAATGGCTAGGATTTAAAGAAGAAAGATCCAATGGCCTAGATTTTGTCTTCTAAAAATCAAAATCTACTTGAATCCTAACCATTGAATGAATCAATGGTTAGGAATGCTTCATATAATTGATAGAAAAGATGACAATTTGCATGAATCATGCATGGAGGGGGGGCGGTTTTGAAGAGCAATGAGAATGGGAGACAAAACTAGTATAGGCTTTTTAGGCCAAAGAAAAGATGAAGACAAGTTCCGATTGATCAATTAATGAGCATGATTTTCAAAACTTCACTTTGTCATTTCTCTCCATGAAGTCCACGGCCATGCATAGTTAGGATACCAAATATTTCACTTCCACACTTCACATTTTTCATTTCCTCTTTCTCTCACTTATGCTTCAAGAACCAACCAAGGAGAAAAACTCCATTTCCTCTCCCTAGAGAAGCATTCGGCCAAAGCACCTAAGTCCACCCTCCATCACTCTTTAATTTCATACAACCTAGTTTCTTGAATCCTTACCTTATTCTAAACAACTTTCATGTTGAAGAATTTCTCTAAATCTTCCATCTTGAAGGACTTTTACTAAGATCAAGTTCTAGAGCTTTAGTTGGTGAAGAGTAAGGAAATTTCTTTTATTCTTTTCTTTTTCATGTTCTAAACCATGTTTGATCCATGGTTCCTCTTAATCAAGCTCAATATACTAATTTTCTTGTATTTGTTCTATGTTCAAGAGACTTTTGTTGGAGGAGATCTTGTTCTAAATTCAAAGCAAGGAGCTTTTGGAGTTCTTCAAGAGGTAAGAGAGATTTATCTCACCAACCAAGCATGGTGGTGAGAGATGGTTATATTTGATGGATGATGAATCCATGTGAGGATTCATATCCATGGTCATGTAATAAATTATTTGTGTTATGTGTTTTAATTATTTTGTTTATGCTTGATATGCTTTGCATGAATTAATTGTGTATGCATGCTTAGTATGATTTTTTATTTGTTTATATGGTATGCTTATAATATACATGATGATATATGTTAAATATATTATGATGGATGTATGTTGAAATAAGCAAAATTTTGGCTCCAATGGCCAAAGGAGAGGTTCGGTTTTGATGCCCAAAATTAGGGTTCATGTTGAAAATTTTTCAAGAACAAGGAAATTGATTTTTTGGGTCCCTAAAACAATAAGATTTTTGACCAAGACACCTCAAATTAGATGTTCACCAAATTAATATTTTCATGAATAATAAAATTTTATGATTTGATAAGTAAAGGAAATAAACAAAAGGATTTTGGTTTTTGCAAAAGAGAATGCACACGTTTTCTTTTTAGTTATGTTGATATTAATTAATTTTGCGTAGAAACAAAAATATAATTCATTTAAGTTATAAGAAAAATCTTTCATGGTTCCAATGACCATTTTTAAGGTCTTGATAATTTAGAAAAAAAATGTTTTGATGTTATAAAATATAAGAATTTTCAAATAAAGATTTTGAAAAGAGAATTAAAGTGTTGTCAAGTGGAATTTTCATAAATAAAAGAAAAAGAGAGATTGAAGGTGTTAAACTTCAAATTGTTTTCAAGGAGAATTAATTTTTGAAAGTGATTTAGAAATATAAAAGAAAAAGTTTGTAACTTAAATTTACTAACAAAGAATTTATTTATTGGGTTTTGAAAAACGTTAGGAAATTTAAAAGTTAGAAACGGTAATTAATTAAACTAAATGAAATTTTGTAAAACTAGATCAATAAAAAGTAATTTTGAGAAAATATATTAAGAAAAAGATTTTTTTTGACTAAGAATAGGAAGAAAATAAAGTAAGGAATTATATTATTGTAAGAAAAGTCCAAAATAATATTTTTAAAGATAAGAAATATTTTACGAAGGGTACAAACGGTGAAAAATGATTTATGGAGCTTAAAAACGTAAATTTTGAGTTACGCAATTTGAAAAAGGTTAAAATATTTCTACGCAATTTAAAATGTTCAAATATTTTATACGATCGAAATGTTGTAGAAAAATTGCTATGTGAAAAAAAAATGAAAGAATATTTTTACGCACTTTAGAAAACAATAGAAAATTTTTACGCAAATTTTAAACGTAATAGAAATGTTACAAATCGTTGATTTTGTAATAAAATATTACGTGACTGTGAAAACGGGACAAAAATGTTTTTGTGAATGAAAAAAAAATGTGATAATATAATCGCTGTTAATTATACAGTAAACTTGATAGTTAAAAATATTATTTGAACCTGGTATGAGAAATTATGTGATTTACCATTGGTTGGTAATTGGTGCATTACACATGCATTGAAAATGGTTCGATGGACTGGATATGGCTAATTGCCTAGGAGAAGCGTACACCTCTTGAGTGGGTGCGATACGCGTAGTGTAGGTCACTTGTAGACCTTGGGGACATCGGGGTGCGGGTTGCTCACAATGGGCAGTTGGTAGCTCTTCTGCACCGTGGGTTAGACCGATGCAACACACCGGTGATCCGAACCGAGACACTATTCTTAATCGAGATCTGACAAAGACCCTGTGTATGTGCTAGATGTGCAAGATATAATTATAAGCACTTGTCTCGAAGCACGAAATACCACAGCTCTTTTCGATCAATTTCTCCGACTTGAGTATTAGCTCCATGGAGTAGGACATTGAGTCTGTGTGCGCATGCATGAAACTGAGCATCTATATCTATATGATGGTGTTACTGTAATTGTTGTATGATTTAAACAGTGATAGTGGCATAATGGTAATTATTATTTTGTACTATGATGATGGTATAATTGTGATCATGATATGATATTTTTGCATGATGTGTTGTTTGTATTATCTCTGTACTATCATGCTTGTATTGGCGTAGATAATCTCACCTCTTTGTGTGTATATTTGCCTATTATATTTTAATTGGGTGAAGACGTTGAGAAAGAAACAGTACAAGAAGCAAAAGAAGAGTTACTTCTCACGACTAGGAACGCCGAATTCTGACAGTATGACGTCAAGAGCCAGTTTCTTCGGATATGTACGTCTACAATTTCACGGAGGAGCTGGTGAATGAAGAACAAGTCCCGATGAGCGAGGACTTATTTATGAGGGATATCTGACTGTTAGCATTAGCAGACTGTTTCGTAGAGATCCATTTTTCTGTGTAACTATTTTAGTTCATGTTGAATTTCCGTTGCATATCAGGCGACACTGGGACACTAGGAATTATGTCCCAACGGAAATCAGTATAGTATCGTCAGCCCGGACACCTGTCCGTAGGGCTACTCGTCATAACGGATTCCTACCTGCTGAGGAACCCGAGGAGGACCCATCTGAGGGGTCCGCTGCTTAGTTAAACTTGGGCAAGTTTGAACTCTGATATGAACTATGTGTGTAATTTATTTAAGTGTGTTTTAGTTTGAGACATGGGTTGTAAAATAAATAATTCCAACAGTACGTTTGCAATATGTATATGATGTAATCTATGTGTGAGGTTGCTATAATGTTTTATTTTCTGCTAAGTTTATTTTATGGTCGTCAAAAAAAAATTTGACTTATCTTTTTATTACAACGTCACCTTATATGAACTTGGGGGTTATTAAGTAACATAAATGTGACACCTTATGGTGGGTGTTACATTGCTATTCTCTTCCACCTCTTGGTTTCACCATTTTTGGCTATCTAAACTGCAAAACCACCTCAATTCGAAGCACAATCGATCCATAATCTTAAGGCAATCAACTGAACATCGATTGTCCCCTCTCTTTCTCTGCCCTTTCTAATATTGATTGATTGATGGAATCAATTATTGGAATAAACTGATTTCACTTCATCTATGATTCGTTATTGCTTGATCTTTGGGTTTTTTTATTTTCATTCTCTCTCTGTTTCTCTTAATTTTTAGAATGATCTTGATTTGTTGGGCTGATACATGGATTCTCTCATGCTTTTTCTTTCATTTGAAATTCTCTGCTTTCTGGCTTGAAATGGTGTCTATATGTTAGGGTGCTTTTGGTTTAGGTGAAAATTTAAAAGAAAAGAATAAATTTTCATGAAAAAAATGTTTAGTTTATGGGTAAAAAATAAAGAGAAAATTTCATAGGAGTAATGTTTTCCCTTAATTTTAGAGCTCTCTCCATCAGAGTCCTCTAATCTTGCCTTGACAACTCTTGTTATTCTACTTACCTCAGGCGCTTCCATTTTATCCTTGAGTGTCTTGATTTTGACGTGCCATTTTTTATTATGAAATTGATGGTTTCTAGAGCTAAAATGCTCCCTAAGATGTCTAAAATGCTTGTCTATGTGAGGATTTGCATTTTTTATTACTTTGCTTGCATGTGCGTGTTCTTTCTCTTTTGTTTGTTAACTGAGTAGCGAGGCACCAACCTCTTCTTTAGTCTCCTCCTCCATAATCATAACTATATCTCTGAGATCCAATATCCCAAACCCTTCTACTTCTTTTTCTGTGTGTTATTTCTCTACGAGCTATTGCTCAAGTGTTTATATGGCTAGATTTGGAGTTGTAATGCTGAGTCACATAGAAATAAGAGTTTAATCAATTAGTTTAATTCGATTTTAGAGATAAAAATAATCGAAATCAATGAAAATCAATTAGTTTAGTTTAGTTTTTGTAATTTTTTTTAGTTAAATTCAAACCAATTAAACTAAATCAAACTGACTAATAACGAGTTAGTTTGATTTTTATGATTAGGTTGAGTATTTTTTTTTTTGTTTTGGCCTACAATGTGCTATCCAAAATCAACATTCCACAATCAAAAATCAGATAACAAATCAAATAAAATATAATCAAAAGATATAGAAGATAAATCTTAACAGTTAGTACAAAAAATCTCAAAAATCATAGAATAAATCAAATAAAAACAATCTAAGATACCAAAAATCAGTGTAAAGCAAGCACCTAGTTGCAGGTGACCTCTTGCTTAGGGGTAAGGCCATGAGGGGCAGCAACTCGATGTGAGCAACTGTTGATTCAAACTGTCTTTCAATTTGTATTTGCTTTTAATTATGGACACACCAATTCAAATAACTCCTCTTGATTCAACAATATCATAATCAGTTTTTATTCTCCTAGGTTGCAATACAGGAAGTTTATTAAGTCCACCCAATATTTATGATAATGGAATCCTTTTTGTCCTCTTTTGTCTACAATTACATAAAATTGTAGGAGTCTATTGTGTTTTTTCTATCATAGCCTTATTAGATGTCTCATCTCAAGTATTTATATATGTACATGTTACATGGTTGAAATTAATGCTTTATTTTTTTTCTTTTTAACAATTTGAGTGAAGTCTTAGTTTCCCATTTGAGATTTCAATATTAGTGAGCATGTGTACTTTTTAAAGGTACTGCTCATTGTATTGAATCTTGAATTGTCCAAGTTGGATAGTTTGGGAAGAAACTTTTTCTTCACTTGGTTAATGGTTATTCCTCAAATCTTATATTTTATACTTGATAAAATTTTGTTTTGTTACATTTCCTTTTGTTCTCTAGGTGCATACTTGATTGTGGTAGATGTTACCATGTTCGAGTCATGCACTTGGAGACCAAAGGGAAATGTTGCCGAAATTTTCTCAAGTATAAGATGTGTGATTTTTATGAATTCTATCAACCAAGTGTTGAAAAAGTGTATTTTTGAATAGGACATTTGGCTGACAGATAAATTGATGACGAGGTTTGTAGCTGCCCAAGGAACAGGGCAGCCATGCCTGATGCCTTGAAACATACAGGAGGGTCGATAAGCTTTAGTCAATATAAGAACAATATGATAATATAACTTCCTTATTTAAAGTTTTAATGGTAATCTATTTATTAATATGGAATTTTTTAAGTTTTATTTTATTTTATTTATCTATTTATTTTTGAGAAGAAATGGGTCTACTTAGTTAAACCCGTTAATTATTCACTAATTAGGATAATAATTAATTATTCACTAACAAGATATGGGTCTGCTTAGATTATTTCTTTTGTGTAGTGTTTAGCTACATATTCATGGAGGATAATATCTTATTTTTTGTAATTACTTGAGTTATTTTCCTATCTTGAGTATGACATAAAGGCATTGATATTTTAGAGGGATTGCCTTACTTTTGATATGTGTTTATTATATATTCTTCTATATGTAATTACAGGAGGCAGAGTTAAAGTATCCAGTTTCTTATAGAGATCTCTATGCCAAAGTTCATAAGAAGAAAGACAGAAGCTATGTTTCTGAGCGCTCAAAGAACTTTATTGTATGTATCTTTAAAATTTAAAAGTCATTTATATTTGTTAAGTTATTGATTTTTTTGTTAATAATTTTCTTGTTTTGTTATTTTAGGAGTCATATGACACTGCGATGTTAGAAAAATATGGAAAAAACTCTTCCACTCATCCTATGGTTGACCTGAAGGTCTGGTTGGATGCAGCGAGTCTCAACAAGAAGGGATAGGTGCATGACATAGGTAACAATTTGCACATTGGCATTAATAACACCATGCAAGCTTTATCCTCAGAGGTTATGGGTCCTTCCCGCTCTACACCTTTGACACAGGACATAACTGAAGCTGTAAATGCAGCAGTGACAACAATGATGGCTTCCTTTGTCTAGACTCAACTTGTCCCTATGTTGGCGTCCATCCTATCTACGATCCAATCAGCAAATATTGCTCCACAACCACCACTGTAAGGTGCAACAGTTGGGGAAGGTCGAGAGGATGATGATGACGAACACGAAGTAATCTTAGACTGATTGTTTGTTCTTTTTATTCTTCTTGTTTTGTATGACCTTTTATGAACTATTTATATAACTTATAACTTTGAATCATTAGTAGATTTATTTTAGATTATTTGTATAATAATTTTGTTGCTATTGCTGTATTTCTATCTTGATTGAGAGATTTATACAAGTATATTTTGGTAAGTCTATTATACAGGTAAATTGACAAAAAAAAATACTAATTTGTGAGGGATTAACGACGAAATAACGAGGGAAGTTAGCGATGAATTACCAACAAAATAGCGAGGGAAGTTAGTGACGTATTAGCGATGGAATAGCAAGGGAATTTAGTGATGTATTAGCGACCGAGTAGCGAGGGAATTTAGTTGAAATAGATCCAAAATTAGTACGAATTTTTATTCTACAGTGACATAATAATGACAGAATATCCCTCGTTGATTTGCGAAAGAATACAAGCACCATTTGAATTTAATTTGCGACAGATTAGCAAGGGATTAAAGAGGGAATACATTCCTTTGCTATTTAGTGATGAAAAAAAAGCAAGGGAAATTTCCCTCGATAATCCATCGCTATTCCCTCGCAAATAATTTTCCTTGCTAATTTGCTGATTTCTTGTAGTGATGAGATAAGGAAGTCATATGATTACAACAAGCAGAATCAAAATACCAATAATTATTACCTGGTGTGGTTACTAAGGCAGTAGGGGTATTACCAGAATGAGAAAGGACTTGCTTGAGAAGGGACTCGAGATCACTGGTGGAAAGGGAGATATGGGAAGCAGAGGAAGAGGCATCATCGGCAACTAAAGCAGTGAACACAGGCTTAGAGGAGGAACTTGGACGAGGTTGAAACTTACTCTGATTAGGTTTTGGTGGACAAGTAGAACAGTGCTCGGTCAAATATTTTGGAAGTTTACAGTATCGACAAATCAGAGGGGCATTTGGGTGCAATATGACCTCTCTTTTTATAGGTACGACATTCTATGGTGGGACATTTAGGAAAAAGATGTCCAAGTTTGCGATTGTGGCGATAGAATTTGTCCTTTTGATTAGGAACTGTGAAGGCTAAATCTGCTTCAAGTCGAAGAAGACTCAATCTAGTTTATTCTGACTTCAGACTAGGAAGAGCATCCTCAAGTGTAGGCAAAAGATCCTGATATAGCAGAGATGCTCAAATACGTTCATAATCATCAGTGAGAGCCATCAGAAATTGGATGAGCCTAGTGCAGTCACGGTATTCCTCATACAACTTAGCATCACTCTTATGCTTAAAAGTTGGTTCACACAAGGTCATCTAATCTTGAATAGCTTCCATTCAAGCTAGAAACTCATACATAGTTTGTTTGGGCTCTTATTTTAGACTGTTGAGTTCCTTCAGCAGCTAATACAAATAAGATAAAGAAGAAATTGTGTACTAATTCTTCAGATGATCCCATATCTCTTTAACAGTTTCGAAGCACTCAAATTGCAAGTGAATACTAGGAGTAAAATTAGTCCAAAACTAGGTGATGATCTGATGATTTTTGCTATCTCAATCTTCTAATTTGTCAACAAATTTTTCTTCGGTGTCATCCTCACCTTTACAGGGCAAATGATATCACCTATCACTTATCTCCACAATTTTTGAAAGGAATCACATATGACTTCAACCCAGTGTGTGTAATTTGAACCATTGAGCTAAACTATAATAGGCTAAGCAAGATTAGAATTTTTCATAATAGTAGAAAAAGGCAATAGCAAAAAGGGAATTTTCAAGGTTGAATTGATAGAAAAGAACCTAAAAAATGTAAAGATCTCACCAAAAAACTTTGAGAAAGGTCTAGTGTCATGTCAGCAATGACACTTCAACACAAATTGCCATATCAGTAGCTAGGTGGAAAGCCGTCCACGTCAGTTGGGCGTAGGGTCATAAGCGGGTTGGGTCTGGTCTCGAGTGCAAAGTGAGTGAAGGTTAAACCCGGGTCAAAAGGTTATTAGAGTGTTCGGCACATGAGCCACATGCGTAGAGGGAGAGGCAGCCCGTGGCGATGCGTTTGACGTCAGACGGTGGTGAAATTTAGATGGCTAGTAGATTGGAGGACGACAGTTCCAACGATGTCGATGATGTCAAAAAAATGGAGGTCTTAAGAGCAGCGAACTAGAAACTACAGTGGTGAGGCACTTCTACGGCAACGAAAAGCGATGGGGCTATCAAAGAACAGTAGGGCGGCAATGGGCGAAAGGATTGCACCAAGAGTCTAGGCATTTTCGATACCAAGTTAGAAACAGAGACAAAGAGAGAAAAAAATTGAAAAAAATATTTCTATGTTCTGAGTATATAGTACATAGGAGAATTCGCTTCTATTTATACAAGAAAACTGCTATACACAAAAGAAAAAAAATAATTAACACTAATTATGTACAAAATCAAATCAATTCCTTTTCCTAAAATCACACTAATATATATATATATAGGCTCATTTGAAGGAATGTATTTAGTTTTTCCTCCACCTACAATTTCTTTTTTTCAAATACTAAGCTAGACGTTTTTTAAATTTCAGAATTATTTTAAAAAATTACACAAAATTGCAAGCTCCTTTTATCCAAAATTGCACTAAATTCTCAATAAATTAAGTTTATTCCAATAATTTAGCTTCAGGACTTCAAATCAAATCTTTTAAACGTCAATACATTTGCCAATCAAACTTTAATATTTTGTAATTTGACAATCATATAGGATTAGATTTTGAAATTCAAAATTGCACAAAATTATAAGGAAATTGTTTCTAATAATTCTGCTAAGGGACATGAAATCAAATCAAATAAACATTAATACACTTGCCAATCAAATATATATACAGTTAATTTGTCAATCACTTAATACTTTTGAAATGCAATTTGACATTTTTTTAGAATGTCCCTCTGTTCGATAGGTGAGAGACTATTCTTTTAGAGTACGTTTAAATATCTAAATGAGGATCTCTCTCAACAGTATTATTTCCATTAATATGAATTTTGAGATCGAATTCAGGATTACATGTTTAAGGGATTCGAATTCCTTCTACTTAGACCAACACAAGTTGGTTACAGTTAGACATTTAAGGTTATGTATGGAACGATGGTAATAAAGGGATTAGTAAGTAATGAAATAAATTTATTAAAATTGTGTTTGAGAGTTGTTTAAAAAGAAAGAATAGAATCACAAGGCTTCAAATTAAAATGAGAGACTCTGGGTCTTTTCCTTACCATTTAAAACTTTGAATTCTTGATCCTCCAAATTGTGGGGTTTAAGGAGAAATTGACATGAATTTCACTTCCCTCCCTCGTCAAACTCACTAAATAACTAAATAATGAAGTGATATGTTAAATGAATTTCACTTTTTATTTGAATATGAGCCACTCGCACTCTGTTTGAAACTTCCAAACATATCCTAAAGGCACATATTGGCTAACAAGCTACAGGTGCTACAGAGTGGACAGAGACTTGTTGTTCGGATAGGCCTTTCTGTGGTCTCTCTTCTTAATGCATTGAGTAATGTTTGCAATGTATATCTACGTTAACTTCGTTAAAGACTTGTTGACTTAAACTTTGGTGTGGTGGGTTACAATATAGCATCAAGCCAAATAAAAGAAAATTTGAAGAATAGAAATAATTCTCAGGCTCAGGGGTGTCAAATGAGTTGGATTAATTTGTAAATTTACGGGTTTTGATCCAATTCAACTTACAAAGTCCGAGTTGGATTGGGTTTACGGGTTAAGTCGGGTTGAAAAAACATTCTAACCCATGATGTATGAGTTGGATAGAGGGTTTGGAAAGTGCTATTCTACTTAAACCCAACCCATCCAAGTATCTTTTTTTTTTTTTAAGAAAAAATTCGTTTAGTCATTGTGCCGTTTCAAGTTACTTTTTTCTGACTTTTCAATAATGCCAATTAAGTTTAGGTATAGATATTTTAGTCACATTGTCATATTGAGGATGTGACCAATCAAGAAAATAGAGATAAAAAATTCATTGAGCATTTAACGGACTAATGCTCCTAAAATTCAATAGATCGCTTGAATGATAAATAGTATGTTGAGAAAATAGAGAATGAAATAACTGATTATGTCAATCCATATAATATATATAATGGCATTGAATTCAGTTGACTAATGTGATTTGTTGTTTACGACTTTTAAAACTTTTAGTTTCCTTTAGTTTATTTCGTACTTATATTAACTTAGTAAAACTTATTATGTTTATTTATCTTATTTAAAATTTATTATGTTTATGTAAGATAGATTATGACTTTTTAATTTATTTGAGATATTAGTATCTTTTAATTAAGACATATTATATGTAATAATTTTTTTATTTCGTATTTTGACATTATTTTAACATGATTTTTTTTTAAATGAATACTGGATTCACGAATTTGACCCAATTTAACCAACACTTTAACATGTCGGATTAGGTTGGGTTAGATGAAAAAAATCTCTTAACCCAACCGGACCCAACCCAACCCAACCTAGCCTAAAGAGGATCAAGTCCAAAATTACCACAAAATTCACCTAACTCATCTGTGAAACACCCTTACTCAGTCTAACGGGCTATTCCAGCCCCATCGAATTAGTCTATTTTCGGGCCACAAAAAGTTTTGACTAATGTTTTTTTAATTACACGCATTTTTGTCAGACTATTCAACAAATCCATTGCGCTCAACTTATTTTAACTCCTACTATTTCTCGTCCAAAAAAAAAAACTGCTCTACTATTTGCTCATTACTCAACTCTTTGCAGGTGTATAAGAATGAACAAAAATATGTATAGATCGAATTCAAACTACTCCTTATTTTATACTATGGTTGCTGAGCACGAGGTTATGATGGTTGGCAAAACATGCATAGTTGTGATTAAGAATGGTAAGGCCGGGAAACAAAGTTTAGGTGTGCACTTTTATGGTTGACAAAAAAAAAGGTGTGCACTTTTATGTCAGTATGATTCATTATGATTTTTTTTTAACAAAAAAAGGTAAGACGTGTTTCGTGGATGAAAAAATTGTGGTCTTAAAACCTAGTACAAATGGTGAGACGTGTTTTTTTGATGAAAAAATTGTGGTGGTTTTAGAACCTAGTAATTTTGAGCTTTTTTTCTTCTTCCCTTTGATATACAGTAATTTTTTTTGTTTGGTACAAGGTATATGTAATCATTAGGACATCTTTGGTTTTCATTTTATGTCTAGCAAAAAAAATCTGGAAAAAAAAGTTTAAAGATCTTAAGGAGGATAATCTTAAGCTGTTGAACTTGGTCATACTCGTGGAACAAGACATGATCTTAACTCTTAAGCTATTCCTTTCATTCTTTCCATTGCTAAGCAAAAGAATATCATATGTAGAAGAATACATCTCTTATACGGGCTACGACATGTTAGGGGTTACGGGTGAAAATAAGTTAGGCCCTTAGAAATTTATGGCTTAATTTATTTAAAATCTGATTTGACTTAGACTTATTTAATAAAAAAGTTAAGTTAATATTTTAAAAAAACTTATTTAATTAAACAATTTAAGTTTTAATTTTTTAGAAAAAAATTAATTTATTTATTTAATTATATATATTATTATTTTATATATATATATAAAATGTTAATATTTATATAATATAATTAATTTAATAAATAATATAATTTTTTTAAAGTCTAAATTTGTTAACTTATTTATAGGTTAAATTCATTGATTTATCTATTGACTTATTTAAAATTTTTATTGTAAATTATATTTTTAAATATGTTTTCAGATTAATTAAACTTTAAAAAATAACTTATGTTTAATAAATAAATCAAATTTAAACTTTTAATTTAAAAAGTAAATCTTTTTCTACCCGTACGGAAGCCGAAGAAAGAATATAATACAATACAATGATATAATAACCAAAAAAAAAGAAAAAGAAAAACAACACCACCCAATTAAATATAATAAAATAATAATAAAAATAAACACGGGTGAAGTCACGTAAACCCTTGACCATTAAGCACGACTAAGGAGACAGTGATAAAAAGTGATAGAAGCGCACGATAGCGTCCACGGAAATTAGGTGCGCCGGACTCGACCCTAGCTGGGAAGTTCCCGAGCCTGATGCCTTTGGGGTACACCTTCACACCGGAATCGTTAATTTCCACATTTGCCCCTCCCCATAAACTGTGCCGTTTCGTGTAAAACATCAAGATCTTATACTTCACCGCCGTCGTAAAATTCACCCGAAAATACACCTTGCCGTTCACCGCCACCGTCATGTTGGCGACGACTGTGGCGTTGCCGGACTTGAGGGCATTCTTCTGGTGGCCCTGGTAGAAGCTGTCGACGGTGGAGTTGGCGAGGGGGCGCGTGGTATTGGAAGCATTGAAGACTGCGAAGAAGAGGTGAACGTCGTCGTATTTGATGCCCTTCTCCTTGTTGGGGTTTTTGAGCTTGAGGGCGAAGAAGACGGTGGAGTTTTGAGGGGAATTGAGGGATTTGTTGAGGGCAGGAACGTAAATTGACTGGATGTAGCATTTGGGTTCGTCCACTCGCAGGCTCAGCCACAGGAATAAGGCGGTGAGGCCCATGGTGATTATGAATTTGAAACAGCACAAACAGCAGCGCTGATCTCGTTTCGCCTCCATCTACGGTGGCCGGTGAGTGGCGGAATATAGAGACAGAAAGAAAATGAGTGAGAAAGAGAAAGTGAGAGAGTTAGTTACTGTAGACTTCTTTTTTACTGCTCCTTTTGCTCTTTACTTTCTCACAAGATTCTCTGTTTTATTTCTGGTTTTGGGAGGAAGTTTCTATGTTTTTCATGTGTTACTTACTTGAATAAGCATAATTAAAAAAAAACATATTAAAGTTGTTTAGCTAGAAATATGGACGTGGAATATGAATAAATACGATAGGAATATGTGGATATAATAAAATTTAAAAAATAATTAAAAATATATAGATAAAAAATATTCAAAAGCATTGAAATATTTTATATGATATGTATTAGATATGAATATGATAATTATTTTAAAATATTAGTGTTATATATTTTTAAGTGTTTGTGATTTTGATTTCTAATATAAAATATAATATGTGTTTTATTTTTTAATTATTTCATTGTTTTTTAAAATTTTTATTGATAAATTGTAAAAAAAAAATTATATTATTAAAAAATAGTATCACAAGTACATAAAAAAAATTATCTAAATTTTATCCTAATTATTTTTCTTTTGTGAAGTTATTATTGGGCATTGTCAATAGAAATTTAAAATTCTGACATCATCTTATATTCCATACGATTTAAAAGGTGAAATTGTTTTAGTGAAATTGAAAATGTTAGTAGGTGTTTGGGAAAACTTAATTATTTCCCATAGAATTTTTTTTTTTGGATAAAACCTGTTTTTAGAAAAGATTGGGATGTTTGGAAACTTCAGCTAAAATTGATTATAATAAGAGATTATAATCTTTACATTAGGAAAAGTTTTTTTTCTTTTCTAAAAGCAATTTTTTGAGCATTATAATTATAATCAAAAGTTGATTATGTTAGTATTGTGATATTTTTATCAAAATAATCGTAAAATAAAATATTATATAATATAAATAAATTATTTTATATCATTTTTAATAGTTTAATACATAAAAATAAATTTTTTATATAATTTAAATGAAATAAATTATTTTAAAATTATTTTTTAATTAATATATATCTAAACATAAAATTAATTTCATCATAATTAATTATAAAAAATTAATTTCATCATAATTATTTGTAAATATATATAATTGTTTATTAAAAAAAATTTCACAGTTCGTACAAACTGTGATATGAGGTGCGCAAAGTATTATTAAGTATACTCTTTATGTGGCAGCAAATGTTGGTATGTATAGTGGAGTTTCTTGTTTGAAATGAATATAACTAATTAATTTAATTTCTTCTTTTTTTTTTTCGTTGTATTATATACATTTGCATAGCAATTGCGACTATCAGTGCATGGTAATGGTGGCCAATACAGTGATGGACACACACATACCACGGTTTGACGAGGTTTCGAGGAATGTTCATCCCTCTTTCAACTGAGCAAATTCAACACGCGTTGCCGTTGCCTTTATATTTTGGTTGAAGGTAATCAAGATTCAAGAATCCGTGTCACGTTAGATATCTAAGAGAGAATTTATCTCGATAATATTATTTTTATACACATAAATTTTAAGATTAAATTTAAAATTATATGTTTAAGAGATCTAAATTTCTTTAACTTTAAACTAACATATGTTGGTTACAATTAGACATCTAAGATTATGCTTGAAACGGTGATAATAAAGAGATTAATAAATCATAAAATAAATTTTATTAAAATTGTATTTGAGAGTTATTTAAAAAGAAAAAATAGAATCACAAGGCTTCAAATTAAAATGAGAGACTCTTGATCCTTTCCTTACCATTCAAAACTTTGAATTTTTGATCCTCCAAATTGTGAGGGTTAAGGAGAAATTGACATGAATTTCACTCTTCTCTCAAACTCACTAAACAACTAAATAATGAAGTGATATGTTAAATAAATTTCACTTTTCATTTGAATATGACCCACTCGCGCCCGGTTTGAAACTTCCAAACATATCCTAAATACATATATTAGCTAACAAGCTACAGGTGCTACACAGTAGACATAGACTTGCTGTTGGGCTAGACCTTTCTGCGGTCTCTCTTCTTAATGCATTGAGTAATGTTTACAATGTATATCTACTTTAACTTCGTTAAAGACTTGCTGACTTAAACTTTGGTGTGGTAAGTTACAGTATAGCATCAAGCCAAATTAAAGAAAATTTGAAGAAAAGAAATAGTTCTCAAACTTAGAGGTGTCTAGTGAGTTTGGTCAATTTGTAAACCTACGAATTTTGATCCAACCCAACTCACAAAGTCCAAGTTAAATTGGGTCCACGGGTTAGGCTGGGTTAAAAAACATTTCAACCCAAGATGTATGGGTTGAGTAGAAAGTTTGAAAAGTGTTGACTTACTCAAGCTCAACCCACCCAAGTACCTTTCTTTTAAAGAAAAAAGTTGTTTAGCCATTATGCCATTTCAAGTTACTTTTTTTTTTATTTTTTTATAATGACAATTAAGTTTAAGTATAGATATTTTGGTCACATGGTCGTATTGAGGGTGTGACCAATCAAGCAAATAAAGATAAAAAACTTATTGAGCATTTAACGGACTAATGCTCCAAAAATTCAATAGATCGCTTGAATGATAAATAGTATGTTGAGAAAATAGAAAATGAAATAAATGAGTATATCAATCCATATAATATATATGATGACATTGAATTCAATTGACTAATGTGGTTTGATGTTTATGACTTTTGAGACTTGTTAACTTACTTTAGTTTATTTCGTAATTATGTAAATTTAATAAGATTTGTTATATGTATTTATCTTATTTGAAATTTATTATATTTATATAAGACAAATTATATGATTTTTTAGTTTATTTGAGATATTGATATATTTTAATTGAAGCATATTATGTGTAACAAATTTTTCATTTTGTATTTTGACATTTATTTTAACATGATTTTTTTTAATGTATACCAAATTTACGAATTTAACTAACTCAACCAACATTTTAGCAGGTCATATTTGGTCAGATTAGATAAAAAAAAATCTCTCAGACCCAACCAAACCCACTAATTTCATGAGAGAGTCAAGTCCAAAATTACCACAAAACTCACCTAACCCATTCGTAAAACACCCGTACTTAGTCTAATGTCTATTTTCAGGCCACAAAAGCTTTCGACTAATGTTTTTTTAATTACACGCATTTTTGTGAGACTATTCAACAAATCCATTGTGCTCAACTTATTTTAACTCCTACTATTTCACATCCAAAAAAAAAAAATTGCTCTACTATTTGCTCATTACTCAACTCTTTGCTTGCAGGTGTATAAGAATGAACAAAAATATGTGTAGATCAAATTCAAACTACTCCTTATTTTATACCATGGTTGCTGAGCACATGAGGTTCTGATGGTTGGCAAAACATGCATAGTCGTGATTAAGAATGGTAAGGTTGGGAAACAAGGTTTAGGTATGCACTTTTATGGTTGACCAAAAAAAAAAAGTGTGCACTTTTATGTCAGTATGATTCATTATGATTTTTTTAAACAAAAAAAGGTAAGACGCGTTTCGTGGATTAAAAAATTGTGGTCTTAAAACCTAGTACAAATGGTAAGACGTGTTTTTTTGATGAAAAAATTGTGGTGGTTTTAGAACCTAGTAATTTTGAGCTTTTTTTCCCTTCCTTTTGATATACAATAACTTTTTTTTTGGTTGGTACAAGGTATATATATGTTGGGGTGAAATATTCAAGTTCTAATTCGACGGCTAGATGTTGATATTGGAGAAATCCTCTAAGTGTTGAACCGACGAAAGTACTAAATGGTCAGAAGTTCTAATTCAACGGATGGATATTGACATTGGAGAAATTTCTCAAGTATTGAACCGATGAAAGTGCTAAATGGTCAGAAGTTGATTTTTGTCGAAAGTTGGGCAAAATACTAGTGTCAAATATGTGGTGTAACTTCCATATACGTGTCTAATTTTTAGGAGTCAGTTATTTTTATAGATCGCCTATAAATACTAGTGTTCACAATGTACAAAAAGAGGTTATTTGCTGATATACAATCCTAATATTTCACTCAAACAGATTAACAGATTTGATTTAAGTATGTCTTCTTTTTTCATTTCAAGTCATTTACTTTAATGCAATGTTCTTTTAATTTCTTTACTTTTAAGTCTTGTTCTTTAAATTTCTTTACATTTCGTTGCATTTTTTTTACATGCTTTATTTTACCACTTTCTTTTAAACTTTTGCACTTCAATCTTTTCTGCATCAGTTTCTTTATTTTCTTTAAACTTCTCAAAGTGTTTTTATTGAACTTTTGTTTATTTTCTGGTTTCTTGCATTAAGTTTTTACAAATTACTGTTATTTATCTTAAGCGAGTTTTCAACCCCTTTTAAAATGAGATTATCACATAACTCTGAACCCACATTCGACTGATAAATACATATTTATTTGTTGGAATCTATCTTGATTAAATTATCGCATAAACAAATTGGCACGCCCAGTGGGATGAGTTCAGAGTAACTCGTAGTGTCACAAATCTCATTTCGTAAGAAATGGTTTTATGCGTTTAAGAAGTGGAAAGTTTGTCTACTCTTTTTCTTCTCGAAATACGCAAATCATTAGTAATACAAGTAACCAGGCGTCGGATGCACCTTCGACGGTCGTTACTGCGCCACCCTTGACCGTTGTTAGTACAGGTCTTGTGGATGATGCTATAACAACTGGTGCTTTCCGGAGTAATCCAGTGTTAGAACAGATGTTGCCTGGAATGACTCAGCCATCGCTAAGTCAACCAAGTAAGCAAAGTATAATGAATTCAAATTCAAGGTTTATACCACAATATGGTTTGCCACCCAACTATGTTCCTTCTGTGTTGGCACAAATGAGACTTGGCTCTACTTTGGCCAATACTGTCGGCCAAACAGCGGCTTCACAAGACTAACCACAAATAAGTTCAGCCTTAGTAAGTTTCAATGGCCAGGGAACAGGGGTTACAAGTACAAGTAATCCAACTCTTTTTAGACAAGAGAGGTTGAATTTGGGACTAGTTTTTCCAAATATGTTGAGGGACACTCCGCAAAATGTAACAGGGCCAACCATGAATTCTTTGGCCAAATTTCGACAACAAATGGATGAAAACAACCATGAAATGGTGCATATGTTCACTCAGCAAATGAGTGCTGTGATTACGCCAATCATGGAAAATACAAATAATACTTGTAATGCATTGACACAACAAATGGCAAGGCTGAATCAAGCCCTGGGAATAGGAGAATTAGCCAATGAGAATGCTCAAAGAGCCCAACCTGTGGCAAATATAGGAGTAACTACACCCCAAGCAAACATGGGCCAAAACCAACAAAACCTAGATCAATATGGGAAAAATGATCAACCGCACTTAGAGTATGGTAATATCTATGTACTTCGTCGAGGTAATGAAGATCAAATGGCTAGGAATGATGCAGCCATGAGATTGCTTCGACGAATTCTTGGGGGGCATCAAATGGTTGAGATAAATGTAAATCAAGTGGTGGAACAAGTGCTGAATAGGTTTGGGTTTAATGTTGGAAATGCAAACCAACCATACTTTGTTTCGGCATTTCCTGAGTGGGTGCAACAAGTAGAGTTGCCCAGAGGAATTAAAACTCCTAAACTTTCTAAATTTGTTGGTGAAAGTGGGGAATCGACCGTCGAGCATATTGCACGGTATACTATAGAAATGGGAGAGTTGGCCACTATTAAAGGCCTTAAAATGAGATTCTTCCCAAGTTCCCTTACTAAAAATGCATTCTCGTTGTTTTCGACATTGAGACCAAATTTAGTACATTCTTGGGCTCAATTAGAGAGAAGTTTTCATAACCAATTTTTCAGGGGAGATTTGAAAGTAGGACTTACAGATCTCTTCAATATCAAGAGAATGTACAATGAAACCGTGGATGATTATCTTGCTAAGTTTCGACAAATGAGGAGTAGATGTTTCACTCTCATACCTAAGGTAGAAATAGTGAAAATTACTGTAGGAGGTTTAGATTATTACATAAGGAAAAAGTTAGTGAACCAATATTTAATTGATCTTGCCCAATTAGGTGAGAAAGTTAGGCAAATAGAATAATTAAAAATTGAGAAGGTTCAGAAACAAAACAGATTCCTTAAAAGAGAGACAGTAGCATTTGTCGGATTAGGTGAATCCGACAATGAAACTAAAGAAAGCAATGATGAATTTGAGGTTATCATTCCTGAACTTCAGAATGGCTTTCCTTATGTGTGTCAGGCTCTACAACCTACGAGAAGTAAAGAGAAAATGAATTATGTTAATAGGAAAACATATACATTCGACATAACAAAAATTGACAAAATCTTTGATTTATTGCTAAAGGATAAACAAATTAAATTATTGGAATGTCATAAGCTACTAAAACTTGATGAAATAAGAGACCAAAAATATTGTAAGTTTCATAACAATTTCGGTCATGTTACTAATGAATATATTCATTTCAGAGATTTAATTCAGAAGGCATTAATGGACGGGCATTTGAAGTTTGCTGACAAGCCTAATGCGAATATGAAGGTTGACACAGATCCGTTTCAGGCTGGAGTGTCCTATGTTGATCAGTAGGTTCCTTTGAATGTTGGAATGCTCAACATAAAGAATTTGCAGGAGTTCGACATCAACACAGAAGATGCAATGGACATCTATCCGCAGCCAGGAGAATCTCTTGAAACATTCCTTGAGAGGAAGAAAAAGAAAGGTAAGGTTGTCCAAGATATAATGCAGTATATGATGAATTTGCTACAAAGAAAGTTGCTGAGGAACAACTGAGTAATTCACAGGGAAAGAAGAAGTGTTTCGATAAGAAAATTTGGAAGCCACAACAGCCTTTTTTTACTCCAAGGTCAAGGCCAGTTTATAGCCTAGGCCTAACATGAATGGCTAGTTGGTTGAGCCATCTAGTGAGTCTGTGGGAAGCAGTTCATTTCCCAGAGGCTACGTTGGACCAGCTAGGACAAGAGTACCACCTGCCAATGTTACTGTGGACATGTGGGTGAAAAATTCTGCAATGGCAAATCACACATATTTTCGACAAAGTGTGGCTGCCAGGAAGAATAGATTTCAGGCAAACCAATCATTCTGGAATGAAGATTATAGAAATGGTAGGATCAATCAAGGTGAAGCTATGATTGGCCAGAATGTAGCAGGGCCATCAAAATCTTTACCATTGTTGAAGAGTCAAAAAAGGAGGCTACAAAGGTTGAAACAAGCACAAAAGAGAAGGAATATGGCCGAAGGCCTAGTTATCAAAGAACAACCCACAGAAACAAGATGTTTGGTAGTTGAGACTAAGCCAGCATCAAACGAGAATAAAGATGACAAGAAATTGAAGAGTATTGTCACAAGAGAATTCATAGATACGAGGGGATCAATTCCAATGGAGCCGACAACAACTGCAGTTAGACGGCTTAACATGAATGATAATCTCCGACAAGAGAAGCTTGCAGAGATAAAAAAGGGAAAACAGGGTCAATGACCTATTCCAAATAAAACTAAGAGAAAATGCCAATTGGACTAGTAGCAGTAGAGGAAGAGGCAAAGAAAAGTAATCTAGCAGTCAAGAAAAATAAGGAAATGGCTAGATTAAAAGCTGAAAAGATGATAATGAGAAAGGTCGAGATCAAGGACCTTAAAATTGAAAATGGTGAGGATGATGAAGATTGGTCGAAGGAAGAAGTCATGAAAGTCCTGGAAGATCCTGACCAAGATGTCAAGTGGAGAAAGAAAATGCTTGACATAATCAAGGGAATGAGAAAACTGGCAAAGCCTGATTGCCAAGCCACATATATGGAATTGGTGGCTGATGAAGTTATTGAGGCCTTGAATGATCCATATGATCTTTTAGGTCTTGATGATGTTGATCAATTCGATATGGACTTCAATTTGGACAAGGATGTGGATGACATCATAATCGATATGGATAGTAATCTACCGTCAGAAGATTACTTCAGAATTGGAAGATACAGAAGTGATGAAAAATTGTTTGATGAAGAAATTTTTTTAAAGTCAATGAGTGTAAATTTGATTTCAGTATTGCCTGCTAAGTTCGAAGGGTACCATGAAGTTAAATACATTGGGGAAAATGAAGAGGACCTAGACAACTTTAGTGATCATTGGCTTCTCTTTCAGGATAACATGATCACAGTGTTCGACAATACAACGCAATTTGAAAACCAACAGAAGAACAAAAGGCTCATCTCCGCCCGTTATATATCAAAGCTTTGATAGAAGGTAAGTCGACGAATAGAGTCTTGATAGACGGGAGGCAGCGATCAATTTGATCCCAAGAGCAATGCTTAAAAAGCTTGGGAAGGATGAGTCTGATTTGATGTCGACCAACATGATTGTTACTGACTTCAGTGACAAGACTTCCCCATCGGATGGAGTAGTAATACTGAACGTACAAGTCAGATCTGTCGAAAGGCCGACATTATTTATGGTAATTCCAGTAAAGTCAAGTTACAATCTTCTGCAAGAAAGAGATTGGATACATGTCGTAGGAGGAATACCGTCGATGGTTGATCAGAAACTCATTCTTTGGAATGCATGTGATCAGGTGGAAATAGTGGAGGCAGACGATAGCCCTTGCTATTTGCAGCAACTTCATGTCAATTTTAAAATTTAAGCTCCAAATGTCAAGCAGACACGACAAATGATGGAGTCATTGACAAAGATGCACTTGAAGTATGCTTAATGGACCAATTTGACATTCGACTAGTGAATAAGGCCGAAAAAGATCGGCCAAGCACTAGCCATGAGTGTTGATGATTAGTTAGACAAACTATCGGCTTATTTGGCCGACAGAGCAGTATACATCACTGAAGGTATACTGGCAGATTGTATAATAGATGATGATCCTTTAGGATTTAAGAAAAGACTCGATGAAAAGTAAAGTCTAGAGATGAAAGATCCTTTGGAAGAAATAAACTTGGGCATTGAAACAGACAAAAGACCTATATTTGTGAGTTCATTTCTGCCAAAGGAGTTCAAGAAATAGCTTATCGAATTAATTGAGGAATACAAGGATTGCTTCGCATGAGATTATGACGAAATGTCTGGGTTGACTAGAGATCTTGTCGAACATAGACCGCCATTGAAAGAAGGATACAGACCTGTCAAGCAAGCAAACAGGAGATTTGCACCTGAGGTGGTATTAAAGATAAAGGAAGAGGTCGAAAGATTGCTTAAAGTTAAGTTCATTAGAACAACCAGGTATATCAAATGGCTTTCTAATATAGTTCCTGTAATTAAGAAAAATGGCAAGTTAAGAGTCTATGTAGACTTTAGGAATTTGAATGCTACTATACCTAAAGATGAATATACTATACCAATTGCGGATATGTTAGTTGATGTCATATCTGGACCTGAATTGTTAAGTTTTATAGATGGTCATGCAGGTTATAACCAAATATTTATAGCCGAGGAAGATGTGTCAAAATTTGCCTTTAGATGTCCAGGAGCCATTGGGACATATGAATGGGTAGTCATGCCTTTCGGTTTAAAGAATGCAGGGGCCACTTATCAAAGAGCGATGGACACCATCTTCCATGATGTCATTGGAAAGTTCATGGAGGTTTACATCGACGATGTAATTGTCAAGTCGAAAACAAAGGAGAGTTATTTGACAAACTTGAGGCAGGCATTTGACAGGATAAGGAAGCACAGCCTCAGAATGAATCTAGAGAAATGTGATTTTGGAGTGTCGGCTGCCAAATTCTTGGGTTTTTAAGTTCATAAGAAAGGTATTGAAGTGGACAAGAACAAAGCCAAGACAGTTCTAGAAGCCACACCACCAACGAACAAGAAAGAATTACAATTTTTTGTAGGGAATGTGAATTTCCTGAGAAGATTCATATCCAATTTGTCGGGAAGAACCAAAGTTTTCACCTCATTAGTCAAGTTGAAGGCTGAACAAGACTTTGTGTGGGAACCTTGCCACCAAGAAACCTTCGACAAGATAAAATAGTATTTGACAAACCTATCAGTCATGATGCCTCCGGTGCCTCGTAGACCATTGAAGTTGTATATATCAGTGTCAGATGAAACCATAGGGAGTATGCTGGCTCAAGAAGATGAAAATGGCGTCAAAAGAGTCGTGTATTATCTTAGTCGAGTTTTGAATGATGCTGAGAGGAGATATAATGCAATAGAGAAATTTTGTTTAGCATTGTACTTCTCATGTACTAAGCTCAAGTATTATATGATGCCCTGTAATGTATTGGTTATGTAAAAAACTGATATAATAAAATATATGTTGTCGAAGCCAGTATTAAATAGACGTATTGGTAAATGGACCATTGCTTTGCAAGAATTCTCTTTACAATATGTTCCAATGAAAGCTGTTAAAGGCCAAGCAGTTGTTGATTTCTTGGCTAACCATCCTTGTTTGGATATTGATAGTGTAAATTTTGTCAGCTTAAAACCCTGGTGTTTATATTTTGATGGTTCAAGACATCAAAATAGAGTTGGAGCGGGAATTTTAATTGTTTCCCCTCAAGGTACTCCAACTAAGTTCATGCTTGAACTTAAGTATACATGTTCCAACAATGAGACTGAATATGAAGGCTTAATTGTTGGATTAGAAATACTAATAGAAATGAAAGCACATAATGTGCATGTTTTTTGGGATTCACAGTTGGTCATCAAACAGCTCATCCAAGCATATAAATGCATTAGTTATAATATGACGAAATATTGTATTGTGGCGAGTAAGCTGATGAAGAAGTTCGACGAAGTAACTGTCGAACACATCTCTAGAAATTTAAATGAAGAGGCTAATGAGTTAACACAAATAGCCTCTGGGTATAAAGTCTTGTCCAAGGTTCTAACAAATCTAATGGAAATTAGGGAACTTTTATATTTATTAGAAGAAAGAGATGTACTACAAAATGATATTTCGACAATTAATGACTAAAGACAACCAATATTAAGCTATTTAGAAAATCCAAGTCAAAATGTGAATAGAAAGTTTAAGTACAAAGCGTCGAAATTTGTAGTATTAGGAGAGGCCTTGTATAGAAAATCTGTTGATGAAAATTTAGAGGTTTGCCTGAGTGAAGTAGAGGCTTATATTGCCTTGACAGAAGTTCATGAAGGAATTTGTGGTGCTCATCAAGCAGGTGACAAAATGAAATGGGCCCTTCAACGACAACGGTATTATTAGCCTACGCTAGTTAGGGATTGTATAATGTTTGCTAAGTTTTATGAAGAATGTCAAAGACATGGCCATATATAGAATGTTCCTGCTAGTGAATTACATTTTATAGTCAAACCTTGGCTTTTTAGAGGATGGACTTTGGATTTAATTGGCCAAATTCATCCTACATTGTCGAAAGGACATAAGTATATTTTAGTGAGAGTTAATTACTTTACTAAGTGGGTTGAGGCTATAGCCTTAAAGGATGTGACCCAACAGGATGTAATCGACTTTATAGAAGATAATATAGTTTGTCAGTTTGGGATACCACAAACTTTGACAACCGACCATGGATCGGTATTCATTGGAAGAAAAGTTATCGAATATGCAAATTCAAGGAAAATTAAAATGCTTATGTCGATTTATATTATGCTAAGACAAATAGCCAAGTAGAGGCCATGAACAAAATAATTATAAGTTTGATTAAAAAGCATAGTGGTTGACAGCTCAGAAATTGGCATAATACCCTTAACCAAATTCTATGGACATATAGAAATTCACCAAGGGAATTGACGGGCACTTCACTATATAAGTTAGTATATGGTCATGATGCGGTATTACTTGTCGAGATTAATCTTCAATCAGTTCGTATTAAAAAATAAGATGAGTTATTAGTTGAACATTACTAGGACTTGATATTTGATGAATTAAATGAATTAAGTGATGAAAGATTAAATGCTTTAGAAAATTTGATTCGACAAAAAGAAAAAATTACCAAATTTTATGATAGTCGAATTAAGTACAAATCTTTTAAGGTTGATGATTTGGTTTGGCAAGTGATTTTGCCTATGGATAAAAATTATCGAGAATATGAGAAATGGTCTCCAAAATAGGAAGGACCATTTAAAGTCACTCATGTATTTTCAGGAAATGCTTATGCACTTGTCGAAATTAATTCAGGCCTATTAATGGCAAATATTTGAAGCCATATAGACCGATAATGTGTGAAGTTAAGATTGACAAATGAAAAATGAAATTCATTCATATATTTGGCGATTACAAGTTACATTGTCAAGTAGTTTAAAGTTAGTAAGAATATTTGACAAATATTACCACTTGATTAAATTGCTAAGACTTTACAAAAAGAAAATAAACTGACAACTAGCTAAGAGTGGGAAGGGAAGAATTATATCTAAAACTTTTGCAAAACCTCCCAAGAATCTTCCAAAGATTGTTTGTCAGTGCTTCAAGGGAATTTATTTTTGCTAACACTGCTTTGGCTTCGACAGCCCATTGTTTGGTGTTGTTAGCAATGCTTTGCTGCCTAGCAGTCCCTTGTTGCAGTGCTATGTTAAGTTTTTGCTTACGACGTCGAGCTTCTTCAATTTTTTTCTCCAAGCCTTCAATTTCTTTGTCAAATTCTGCCTCTTTGTTTTTTCCTTTAATGAGATTTTCTTTCAATTTTGCATTCTCGTTCTTTGTGTCGGTCAGCTGCTTCAAGATCTTGGACTTTTCTTGTACTTCTTTCGTATAAGCAGGAATGACTCGATGGATAGTGGGCATTTTTTATGTTAAAATTTGAAGAAAATCTTTAACAGTTGTAAGAAGAGCTTAACTAGTTATTGGTAGTTGCTGAGCAAGGGGTTCCAATTCGGTCACAATGGCCAACATCCTTTCTTGAAGAGGTTGGTTAAAAATCAAGTGCTCAAAAGAATAGGTGAAGGCATTTTTTAGTTCAGCCAAAAGTTCAATGACATAAGAGTCACTAGAATCTTGCCCATGTTCTGTAGAAGAGCGGGCTGATTGTGGAGAACATCTGTGACCACCCGATAGCATTGTTATTAGTTCATCTAAATCTACCTCTATATCTTCAGTATTTTCTGGCCCAGCAACAATTAAATTGATTGGAAGAGATGAAGGTGGATTGATTGGGGCAAATTCAGCCATAATAGTGTCCATATCGAATTCCTCTGAGAAAATGTGGACAAGATCGACTCTATTTGCCTGAGAAGGACTCACAATGCTTGAAAGGATTTGAGTTTTTCCAGAAGTCATGTCAGTTTGAGTTTCTGTCGGAGGAGGTGGAAAGCTATCAGGCATTGTAGGAGTTGGAGAAGTTTGAGCTTCTGGGGAAATTTTTTCATTTCCCTACCTGGCAAGACTGTCGGGTACAACAAGATTCGTTAAGTCCTGTAGGTAAATAAGGGAAATGTTAGAACAAATAAAATCATGAAAAATAGTTGAGCTTAGTGAAGTATTTTACCTCGGGAGATTGTTGATTTGGTTTTTCAGTTCTTGGTTCGACGTTGGACCCTGGAGGATTGCCGACAGTTTGTTCAGCTTCTGAGTCCTGGAATGATAAAAAATCAGATCTTGAATGAAATCCAAGTATCAAATACTTGAGGAAATGAATTATGTCGATTGAAATTTACCTCGGATAAGAGTGAAATGGTTTCTGTCTCGAGTTCAATGGTGGGTTTCAAGCTGGAACTTGAAGATTGAGTCTTCTTCTTTTTCTTCTGTAAAGATAAAATGAGATGAGATTTTACTAAGAGGTATAAAAGAGGAAGTAGCAGAAGACATACCTTTAAAGGGTTTTCAAAAGATGGGCTTGAAGACTCAATATGTACAGCAGAAGTGACAGAAGTAGAGTCACCAATCTGTATTCGACACAAGATTTAGTTTGAACAAGTTTTAAAGACTGAGTTCTAAATTTTGGTCGAAAAAAGAAAAATATATATACCTTGAGAGTTTTTGATTTTGGAGGTTTAATAGCAGTTTTGTGTTTTGACGGAATTTTTGTCGAAGCTGTTGTGGTCGACATGGCCTTTGGAGCTTTGGGGATAAGAGGATTTTGAGTTTTCTTGCTCTTCTTTTTTAAGGAGATGGTTTCTTCTTCCTCTTCCCCTTCCCCTTCTTGTGGTTGCTTGTACTCCAAAGGTCTCTTCAATGGGGTTGCTGCAAGAAGAGAAGTATAAATAAATATTATTAGATGGGACAAGAATTAAAATGACAGAATATAAAAGAAATACCTTCAGGTATTTTAGTGATGATTCGGGTATTCCTGGAAAATTGTTCGTGCGACAAGGCAAACCGACGAGTAAACTTGACTTCTGGAATTCTTGTAAGAAAGATATTACTCATAGAATAGATCCTATTTGAAATAGGCAAATTACCAGCCCTAGTAGGTTTACCTGGGAATTCATTGGACAAACTGAAACGAGCACAAGGAAGAAGCACTGGTTTTGGAAAAGGAATTTGAAAAGGTTCAAGCCGTACTAAAGGATTTTTAATGGAAACTGCAAGGAAATTAGTGGAGCTTTTTTCCTTGGGTGCTTATTTCAGTTTGGCCACGACTTCTTCGCAGTGTCGAACAATTAAGCTAGGATACCTGAAGTCCCACTTTGTGTTTGGATGCATACTTTTGAAGACTTGTTTTGATGATAACAAACGTGAAGAATAAATGAAGATGATAAATAGACCAAGTCCAAGTTCATATTTGATTAGTATTAGGACTTAGGATCTATTGTACGGAGCTTACATTGATATCTTTTTGTTTTTAATCAAAAAGATAAAGCTTGTTTTTAAACTTAGTTTTCAAAACATTTTTGAACTGAGTTATTCGAATAGAACCTAGTCTATTCGAATAAACCCTTTTACGAGACTCTGTGTTTTAAGTTTTATTCGAATAGCATGGCCTTTTATCCGAATAAATGAGATTTTTCAGAACTGTGCTTTAAGTGAGTTATTTGAATAACTCATACGTTATTCGAATAAATCCATTCTGTCTGAACTTCCTTTAAACTACATTATTCGAATAGATAAGCTGTTATTCGAATAACCCCTCGTTTTCAGAACTCTGGTTTTAATAGAGTTATTCGAATAACAGGTTGGTTATTCGAATAATCCATTTCAGACGAGCTTTTAAATTGGTTTTAGGAACAGTGTTATTCGAATAACCTGTTAAGTTATTCGAATAAACACGTTTGAATACGCAGTCTGACATGGAAACTTTCAAACATTTTAATTCGGATAAATTTGTTTTAAATGCTCTTAATTATACCCAACGGCTATTTCATCTGTTTTTCCCTATAAATAGCAAGCTTGGGTCACGAATTTCATTGCCCGTAATTCTGAACTATTTTCTGATTACTCTGGTTTGTGAAAACTATTTTCTACGCTCTTCTTGTTTAAAAAACTTTGAGATATTTCTGTGAGAGCTCCATTAGCACTTCAATTTATATTACTTACTCTGAGTGAGAGTTTCTCTTCATCTATTTTCTGATATTCTGTATCGAGGGTGAGGTATCCCTCAAGGTTTGTATAAAGGGTGAGGTATCCCTGCAGGCTGAGATTTTAGCACAAGGGTAGAGTGTCCCTGTGTGTGAAAAGTGCTCTATTTTGTAATGGTAGCAAGCACCTATTGAAGCTTGTATACTTAGTGAAAAATCTCAGCTTTCGAGGACTAGACGTAGACCACAAGTAGGTTAGTGATCGAACTAGGATAAATACTGTGCCTGCTTCTCTTTTTCCTAATCTCTTTATTTTATGCAATTTAATTTACTGCACATTTATTTTTCGCTGCTCTTTATTGTTTCTTTTCTTCTTCTCGTTCCTTCTGTGCATTTATTTATCAAGCTTTTAATATTTGTCTTAATTAAAAAAGAGGTTTTGCGAAAAAAAATTATACTCGATTCACCCCCCTCTTGAGTACTGGAAGCCACTTGGTAACAAGTGGTATCAGAGTTAGACTCTTGTATAAAGAGCTTAGTAGCTTCAAGAGAACATGGCTTCTTCAAATGATTTTTCAGAAGGATCTTCCATTAACCGACCACCCTTTTTCAATGGGGATGGTTATGCATATTGGAAGGAAAGAATGAAAATATTCATCGAAGCTATTGATCTAGATGTATGGGATGCTGTCGAGAACGACGCTTTTATACCCACACATGAGCTCAATGGTGTAAGGACCGAAACACTATGAAATAAATGGTCTGATGAAGACAAAAGAAAAGTTCAATTTAATTTAAAAGCCAAAAATATTATTACTACTGCTTTGGGATATTATGAGTTTTTTAGAATTTCAAACTGTAAAACTGCTAAAGAAATGTGGGATACTTTGCAAGTTACCTATGAGGGTACTAGTGAAGTTAAGAGGTCAAGAATCAATTCTCTAACTCATGAATATGAACTATTCAGAATGAACCAAGGAGAAAGCATTCAGGAAATGCAAAAGAGGTTCACCCACATAGTTAATCATCTTGCATCTTTAGGCAAAAGTTTTTCTAACGAAGATTTGATTAACAAAGTTTTGAGATGTCTTAGCAGGATTTGGCAACCCAAAGTAACAGCCATATCAGAATCAAGGGATTTGTCCACAATGACTTTAGCTACCCTCTTTGGAAAACTTCATGAGCACGAATTGGAACTGAGCAAATTAAGCTAAAGCGAAGAGAACGATAAAAAGAAAAAGGGAATAGCGCTCAAAGCCACATCATCAACATTCGACAATGATGATGAAGAAAATGAAGAAAGCTCAGAGAACATCGAGGTAAGTGAAGAAAATCTGAGTTTATTGGTTAAAAGGTTTGGTAAATTTCTCAGGAAAAAGGGAACGCAAAGAAGACCTCCCTTCCCTTCGAAAAAGACACATTTCAAAGGCGAAGGAGCTTCATCGACTCCAACTTGCTATGAATGTGGCAAACCTGGTCACATGAAAATGGAGTGCCCAGTTTATCAAAAGAAGAAGGAGAAATTTGAAAAGAAGCCCTTCAAGGAAAGAAAAAGAAGAAAAGCCTACATAGCATGGGATGAAAACGACATGGACTCAACTGACAGCTCAGATAGCGAAGAAGCTCAACTGTGTCTCATGGCAAACGGAGATGAAGAAGAAAGCGAAAACGAGGTAAGTTCTAATACTACTTTATTGCCTTCTTACGATGAGTTACAAGATGCTTTTGACGAACTACATGAAGAATCTTTAAAATTCACAAAAATTATTTCTTCTTCTAAGAAAATAATTTCTTCTTTAGAAAATCAAATTCTTGTTTTAAATAAAGAAATAGAAGAATTGAAAATTGAAAACGAAACTTTAGGAATCATCGATGCATGCACAAATCATTCTACACATGCTTCTACTTCTTCATCTTGTTCTTCATGTCATATACTTGAAAAAGAAATCGAAGACCTAAAGAACACTCTTTCTAAATTCACCTTTGGAAGAGATAACTTAAATATTTTATTAGGAAGACAAAAAGTGATTTTTCAAAAAGCCGGGATAGGTTATAACCCGAAAAATCAACAAAAACTCTATAAAAATTTCTTTGTGCATTCTAGTGTTTCAAGTAGTCCTTTTATTAAATGTTTCTATTGTGGAAGAAAAGGACATAGTGCTTCAACATGTAATGCAAAGAAAAACATAAATACAAAAATTGGAACAAAAATGGTTTGGGTTCCCAAGGGTACTATACCCAAAACTGACACACAAGGACCTAAGAAAGTTTGGGTACCAAAAGTTAAAAACTAAACTTGTGTTGTAGGTATGCTTGAAAGCTAGGAGTTCAAATTGATATCTTGATAGCGGCTGTTCCAAGCACATGACCGGGGATGACTCAAAATTCACCATGCTTATTCCAAAGAATCATGGACACGTCACTTATGGTGATAACAATAAAGGAAAAATCCTTGGAATTGGCAAAGTTGGTAAGAACCCTAACTCCTCTATTGAAAATGTGCTGCTTGTTGAAGGTTTGAAACATAACTTGCTTAGTATTAGCCAATTATATGATAAAGAAAATAAAGTGATATTTGATTCAAACTGTTGCATAATTGAAGATAAAAATGACAAGCATGTTAAATTCATTAGTCATAGAGTAAACAACATTTATATGATTAGTCTTGATGATATATCTTCAAATGATGCGAAATGCCTTTTAAGTAAGAATGATGATTCATGGTTATGACATAGGAGAATTGCACACATTTACATGGATCACTTAAAGAAGTTAGTCTCTAAAGAGCTAGTAATTAGACTACCCAAGCTTAATTTTTTATAAAAGATAAGTTATGTGATGTATGTCAAAAGGGTAAACAAATAAAGGTCTCTTTTAAAGCAAAAAATATAGTTTCAACTACTAGACCTTTACAACTTTTGCACATAGATCTGTTTGGACCTTCTAGAACTATGAGCTTTGGTGGGAATTACTATGCTTTAGTGATTGTGGATGATTTTTCTAGGTTTACATGGACTTTATTTCTTGCAAATAAAAATGATGCATTTCTAACTTTTAAAAGACTTGCCAAAGTTATTCAAAATGAAAAAGGTTTTCAAATCTCTTCTATAAAAAGTGATCACGGTGGCGAATTTGAAAACAATGTTTTTGAAAATTACTGTGATGAATATGGCATTAATCATAATTTCTCTGCTTACTAGAACTCCGCAACAAAATGGAGTTGTAGAAAGGAAAAATCGTTCCTTAGAAGAAATGGCGAGAACTATGCTTAATGAGGTCGCTTCTTCCTAAATACTTTTGGGCGGATGCTGTAAGTACAGCTTGTTATGTAATGAACCGGGCCCTTATAAGGCCTATTTTAAAGAAAATCCCATATGAGTTGTATAAAAGAAGAAAGCCAAATGTCTCTCACTTTCATATTTTTGGTTGTAAATGTTTTGTTTTAAACAATGGAAAAGATAATTTAGGCAAGTTTGATGCTAAGTCTGATGAAGGTATATTTCTTGACTATTCAAATCATAGTAAAGCTTTTCGTATTTACAATAAAAGAACTATGACTATTGAAGAATCTATACATGTTGCATTTGATGAAACTGACCCAAATGGATCGAGAAAGGATCTTGTTATTGATGATGTAGCAGAAGTCTTGGCGGAAACACATTTGGATAATAAAGAAAAAGAAATCAAGGAGCAAGAAGATAAGCAAAGACAAGAAGATTCGCAAGCTTTGGAACTCCCCAAAGAATGGTGAATTTCAAAATATCACTCCCTTGATCAAATTATCGGTGATGTATCTAAAGGTGTAAGTACTCGTAACTCCCTTAGAAATGCTTGTAATCACTTAGCTTTTGTTTCTCAAATTGAACCTAAGGATTTAATTGAAGTTTTTGATGATGAACATTGGATCTTAGCTATGCATGAGGAATTAAATCAATTTGAAAGAAATCAAGTTTGGGAATTAGTTGCTAGACCTAATAATCACCCTATAATTGGAACTAAATGGGTTTTTAGAAACAAACTTGACGAAAATGGGTTAATAACTAGAAACAAAGCTAGATTGGTTGCTAAAGGGTATAATCAAGAAGAAGGAATAGATTATGAAGAAACCTATGCACCTGTAGCTAGATTAGAAGTTATAAGAATGTTACTTGCTTATGCTTGCATCATGGATTTCAAATTATATCAAATGGATGTCAAAAGTGTTTTTCTAAATGGTTTTATTCAAGAGGAGGTATACGTTGAACAACCTCCAAGTTTTGAAAATCATGAACTACCCAACCATATTTTTAAACTTAAAAAGGCTTTATATGGTTTAAAGCAAGCTCCTAGAACTTGGTATGAAAGGTTGAGTAAGTTTCTTTTGGAAAATGGTTTTTCAAGAGGAAAAGTCGACACTACCCTTTTTATTAAAAATAAAAAGCATGACATTCCTCTTGTGCAAGTATATGTGGATGATATTATCTTCGGTGCTACTAATGAATCCTTTTGCAAAGAATTTGCTAAGTCAATGCAGAATGAATTTGAAATGTCAATGATGGGAGAATTGAATTTCTTTCTTGGACTTCAAATCAAACAAACGGACGAAGGGACTTTCATAAGTTAAACCAAATACTGCAAGGAATTGCTCAAGAGATTCGAAATGGAAAACGCTAAACACATGGCCACTCCGATGGGCACTTCTTGCTACTTGGACAAAGATGAAGGAGGTAAATCAGTAGAAATAACGAAATATAGAGGTATGATTGGTTCTCTCCTTTATCTTACTGCTAGTAGGCCAGATATAATGTTTAGTGTATGCATGTGTGCTAGATATCAGGAAAACCCTAAGGAATCTCATTTAAGTGCTGTTAAACGTATAATGAAATACCTAGTAGGCACTTCACAAATGGGCTTGTGGTACCCTAAGGGTGCCTCTTGTAGCCTAATAGGCTATTCTGACTCTGATTTTGCTGGGTGCAAATTGGACAAAAAAAGTACTAGTGGGACATGCCACTTGCTTGGTAGTTCTTTAGTTTCTTGGCATAGCAAGAAACAAAATAGTGTGGCTTTGTCTACCACTGAGGCTGAATATGTTGCAGCCGGGAGTTGCTGTGCTCAAATCCTATGGATGAAGCAACAACTCTTAGACTACGGTCTTCAGCTTGATCACATCCCGATAAGATGTGATAACACTAGTGCAATAAATATCTCTAAGAATCCCATACTCCATTCCAGAACAAAGCATATAGAGATAAGATATCACTTTATCAGAGATCATGTACAAAAAGGGGATTGCATTCTCGAGTTTGTTGAAACATCTAAGTAACTTGCAGATATCTTTACTAAACCCTTAGCAAAAGAAGCATTCTTTTATATTCGAGGAGAATTGGGCATAATTGATCAATCCAATATTTAAATTGCTTGTTTATTGCTGAATATTATCATGAATATATGCTTTCAATTTCATAAATGTAAGTCTTTACTATGCTTCTGTGTTAGTTTTATTCGAATAAGCAAGGCTTTATTTGAATAAGCTCCTTTACTGCTTGTTAAAATGTGTGTTGAACATCAGCCTTATTCGAATAGAACTCAGTTTATTCGAATAAACTGATTCCTCTATTAAATCCTGTGTGTTTTTCTTCTCTGTTTATTCAAATAACACCATCCCTATTCGAATAACCAGAAGCCTTCGTTTGTCTGTGTTTCTTTCTGCCCTCTGCTTATTCAAATAAGTCCCTCTTTATTCGAATAACCAGAGTCCTTCTTTTATTAGGTTCTGGTCTTGGCCTCTGTCTATTCGAATAAACCCTAAGTTATTCGAATAACCTGAACCTATTTCTATCAGCGTTGACTGATTGGCCTCAGTTTATTCGAATAACTCCCATAGTTATTCGAATAAACCCTGTCAGCTGGCCAAAACGCTTGGCTTTCCCAGACGTTCTATTCGAATAGATCCCCTTCTATTCGAATAAACCCTAGCCGTTTCACTGTTCGGTTCCCGTGCGCGCTGTCATTCAAATTTTTCCGGAAGGTTTATTCGAATAAACTCATATTTATTCGAATAAACACGGGTTTCTTTAAATAAACCCTGCGCGCCCAAACGTCTCCACCCTCTTCTTTCTTCTCTGCTCTTCAAGCTTCCTTTGCTTCTGCCTCTTAAACCTTTTCACCCCTCACTTTTTCACTCTCTCTCACCTTTTTCCACCATGGCCTCCTCCTCCAGCAAGCATCCACGCACGAAGAATGCTCCAGGCACCAACCCTCTTGATCTGAGAAGGCTCTCCTCCAACGAAGAGCATCGTGCACGCTTCATCTCGCACTTCTGGGAGCGCAACTTGGTTCAACCCAAGTACCTGGACTTTTCTTTCTTCCAGCAACATCGCGGCTTCGACTTCCTGACTCTGCTGCAAAACTAGGGAGTTCTTTAGCTTTGCTCTCACCGGGCCACCATCTATCCAGCTCTGGTGAAGATGTTCTTCTATAATCTGGCTTTCGATGGTCAGAATCTTCTTTCCGAGGTATGTGATCAGAACATTGTGATCACACCGCTGGACTGGTTGACTTTGTTCGGGCTGCAGTTCTCTGGCGCCCTTGTTGAAGATGATGACACCCCGTTTCTCGAAGAGTTCAACAAACTTCAGGCGGTTGAAGACCTGCTGAAGCCTGGTCTGGCCCTGCCTGATAAGGGTCTCAAGGGTGGAATTAGGGGTGTAAATTGGTTCGGGCAATCCGATCAACCCGACCGAACCGATTAGTTTGGTTCGGTTTGGTTCAAGTATACTTAATGGTTTGGATAAAATCCAAACCAATTGATGCTCAATTGGTTCGGTTCACGGGTTCTGAGTTTTAAACCCGTGAACCGAACCGAACCAAACCAATTTTTTTTTAAACTCCTTATTGACTTCGTTTGTTACTGAATGCTGATTACTTCATTCTTCATATTTTTCATTTCCTCATTCCCTTCCAAATTTCCCAAAACCAACCCTAACTATTCCTCCTGCTACGCCGTCGCAGCTCGCCTGTCTCCCTCGTCGCGTCCTCGCCGTGTCCTCGCCGCGTCCTCCCCGCATCCTCGTCGCGTCCTCGCTGCGTCCTCGCAGCGTCCTCGCCGCGTAGCTCGTTCCCTGGCTCTTCGTCGCTGCACCGCGTCATTTGCTGTCTCTCCGTCGCCTGTCTCTCCCTCGCCGGTAAGTCTTCAATCTCAGCATATCCCTTGCAGTGACTGGCGTTTACTATTGCTGTTATGGGCAGGGAACAGTTTGTGGGTTTGGTTCTGGTTGAGTATGTGGGATTTGGTGGTTGAATTCAATAGTTGTGTGCAAACCGAAACCATCAATGGATGCATCTCAATTAGTGGCTGGTGTGGACTTTCCCTTGAGTTTAAAGAGTTAGGATGAGGTTTAAAGAGTCAGTTAGTGGCTGTTATGTTGCTCTGAATGGTACATGCGAATTTTAGAAAAGTGGGAATTATCTTGAATCAATGGATGCATCTCAATTCTCAAATTTGGTAAATTAACATTCTTCATTGAAACCAAATTTAGCTTGGTGTATCACCTTGTCTAAACCTATATCCTTTATATAGATTTACAAGAATTCTGGGATATGTTTAAAGCTATGTATAGTAAGTTGGTCTTCTTGTTGCATTTACCTTGTTAATGATTTGAGAGCTTCTGTTTAGCCATGTGCTTTCTGTCTCTAGTTCTGTCTTACTCTATATTCTTTTTGTTACCCTATACTCTTGTGTTTTTTTATCACTATATTTAACAAAAGGCTCCATGATGTCTGAGTTCTAATTGGATATACAAAATAATCTTTAATGAATTTCATTGCATCACTGTTCATATGTTTAATGATATGATTGAATAATTGGGCTGTGAAAGTAATTTAAGGTTCTGTTTCCCTTCCCTTCATTATTCCTTTCAAACCTTCTCTTTCTTCCTTTCAAGCCTTCTTTGTGATGTTTACAGGCTGGTGTGGACTTTCCCTTGAGTTTAAACCACGACAAAGTTTTCAACAAGTAGATTGAAGAGGTAGAATGTTTTATGCAAGGATGATAAAGTGACAAGGAAAAGAATGAATTAGTTGAAGTAGAATTATATTAGAGAAACTAAAAGCTGAGACTTTATATGGTTGGCTACCTTGAGGTGTAAAACTTTTCTAATGGCTAATAGCAAGCCTGTCATGAGACACTACACATCTGTGATATCATGCTTGAGAGAGTAAATTTACAGCCAGTTGATCTGATCATCAGAATTCAGAAGATACACTTGCCAAAAATTGTAGAATCATATTAGTTCACAGGATATACCTCTCACAGGTTATTACCCCCTGCCCCTCCAAATTCTTAGAAATGCCCAAATTCCCTTAGCATATCTTCTTCCCTCACTTATTCTGCAAAGCTTGCATAGGTTTGTAATCACCATAGTAAAATACTTGTCTAATAGCAACCACCCATAAGTTAGGAGCTTTTAGCAAAATACTTGCAAATAATATGCCTTTATTATTGGGATTACTTTTGTAACTTAAGAATGTTTATCATTCCCATTTCACCAAGTTTCCAGTCAGCGATCCTTGCCCTCCAATTTTTTAATTCATTAATCAACCATATGCACCCAACCTGATTAAGGAATATATTTAATTAATAGTTATATTTTTGTCTTTTTTGCAGGTTACTTGATACTAACAAATGGCAAGTGATCCATTTGGAACTAGTGAGACTCCAAGCACTGGTGGTAGTGGAACTCAAGTTGGGAGTGCTACCACTCCAACACCAACTTGTGACATGCAACTAGGAGAGGTTCCAACGCAAGCTCCAACACAAGGATAAGAAACATCATCACATGGACAAGATACCCTCCCATCACAACAAGAGGTATTGAAAAGGAAACCTAGTAGACCCCCTTCTAATGCTTAGGCTCATTTCAAGAAAGTAAATGATAAGGCTACTTGCAACTATTGCAATAAACAATATGCATGCAATAGTACTAGTCATGGGACCTCAAACATGCTAAAGCATTTGAAGATTTGTGTGAAAAATCCACATAGGGTATTTGATAAAAGGCAAAAAACAATTGGTATTGGAAAACAATGTGAGGATGATCTTGATAGTGTTAGCATGAAACTTGTTGAATTTAATCAAGAGGTAACTCGATATGCACTTGCTAGGATGATAATTGTTGATGAGCTTCCTTTTAAATTTGTTGAAAACCAAGGATTTAGAGATTTGATGAGTGAGGCTCAACCGAGATTTAAAATTCCTTCTCGTGTCACTCTTGCTAAAGATTGCATGCAATTGTTTCAAATGGAGAAAGAGAGGTTGAAGTGCATATTGTCTAGAAATCACCAAATGGTTTCACTTACCACTGATACTTGGACTTCAATCCAAAACTTGAATTATATGTGTGTAACTGCTCACTACATTAATGATGGGTGGGAATTGAACAAGAAAATAATAAGTTTTGGTTTGATAGCTGACCACAAAGGTGAAACCATAGGAAATGCCTTAGAGAAATGCATGAAAGAATGGGGGATTTCAAAGATTTGTTGTGTGACTGTTGACAATGCAAGTGCTAACAGTACTGCAATTGCATATTTGCTTAGAAGAATGAGTGATTGGAATGGTACTTCTTTATTAAATGGAGGGTTCATGCATATGAGATGTTGTGCTCACATCTTGAACTTAATTGTTAGTGATGGCTTGAAGGAAATTGATGTTTCAATTGAAAGGATAAGGGCTGCATGCAAGTTTGTTAGGTCATCTCCAGCTAGATTTTCTACTTTTAAGACGTGTGTCCAAGAGGCTAGTATAACTAGTAAGGCAATGTTAACCCTTGATGTGCCAACCAGGTGGAATTCCACTTATTTCATGTTAGATGTTGCTGAAAAATATGAAAAGGCATTTTATCGCCTAGAAGATGCAGATAATGTATTTTTGTTAGCCCTTGACAATGTAGGAGGACCTCCTACTAGGGATGATTGGAGTCGTGCACGTAGTTTTGTCAAGCTTTTGAAAATATTCTATGATGTAACTCTTTCTTTTTCGGGGTCATTGCATGTTACATCTAATATTTTTTTCACAAGTTATGTGACATTCAAAAGACCCTAAGTAAGTGGAGGAAAAACAATGATGTAGGGCTACAAAGAATGGCAACAAATATGAAAGTCAAGTTTGACAAATATTGGGAAAATAGTGGGAGCATAAACTTTTTTTTGTTTGTGGCTGTGTTTCTTGATCCACGTTATAAACTTGAATATATTGAGTTTAGTTTTAATAAGATGTATGGTGATAGTTCGGATAAGTGCAAGGAGATGGTGGAAAGATTGAAAGGTTTGATTGATAAGTTGTTTGACCATTATCTGTCATTGCATCCCATTCCTCTTGATATTAGTGATTCTAGTAGATTGACCTTAAATGTTGCCTCACAATCTCATGCTAGTGATGATGGTTTTGGTGATGATGATGAGGGTTGGGAAGATGAATTTAGATTGAAAGTGAGGAGAAAGCAAGGTGAGGTGAAAAGGAATGAGTTAGAAAGATACAAAGAGGATGATGTTGAGGACAACACTCCTGGATTTGACATTTTGAAATGGTGGAAAGGGAAATCAATGAAATATTGTGTTCTTTCTCATATGGCTAGGGATATCTTGGCTATTCCAAAGGTCTCATTGTATCATCCGAGTCTCATTCAAGACTTTGGAGGTCGAGTTCTTGACCCATTTCGCAGCTTCCTTACATCCCACCACCGTTGAGACATTGATTTGTACTCAGACTGGATCAAGATTCCTAAAAAGAATCTTGAACTACGTGATGAAATGAAAGAAGTGGAGAAGGTTGAATCAGGTATGGAAACTTAATTTTAATTCTCAAGTTTTTTATTTGTTGTTATATTTACTATTGTTGCTAATTAATCTTGTTTACCTTTTATGTTTATGTTTGAATTTTTAGAGTTGTCTGAATTATCTTCAAATCTTGAAGTGGGGTTTCAATCAGGATTTTGACAATTTGATGTTACATTTACTATTATCTTACTCAATTTATTAATTGCTAGTACTTAGTACTTATATTTTTTGTTTATAATGTAACATTTATTCATTCATTTAATATATTGAAGATCACAACTTGACCCATGATGAGTAATCTTGATGCTTCACTTGACAAAGAAGTCTTGTTAGTCTTTCAAGCTTTTAAGGTAATATTTATAAGTATATTATGATTGATTGTTAAAATCTAGTATACACAAATTCTAACATTTTGTTTGTCCTTATTGCAGGGATGTAGATGAAGTTGAAAGATAAATTGGATTTGATGATTCATGTTTGATGATTCATGTTTGATGTTTTTTTTTTAGATTGAGTTTGGATTGACTTTAGGTGATACCCATTATTATGTTTGTACTGACTATTGATATCGCCTCTTGTGGAGGGGTGTTACATGCTTTTGAAATGGAATGGGATGTTTAATTGTTTGAACTGAATTAACTTAATGAACTGCCACCTTATTCAATGTCCCTTATTTCTCTCTTTTTAAGTTTAGATTTAGTTCTTTAAAATTTCATATTCAAGATCGTATAATTGCTTTTCCTTCACATAGTCATTTTTATCTTGCAAAAATATCTCAGGATCATCATTAAGGGGATTTCTTGCACCAAAATTGGGGCAAATCACCTACTTGCAAGAACTGTATATGTGTCATCCTGAATCACTTTTTGTTTAATCATTGTTATTATCATGTGTCTTAGTTCTGAATATCATGGTTGAAGCTAATATCTGGTTCTTATGTTTGTAGAATTTTGCACGACAATAATCTTATTGGAACAATACCTAAAGAGTTGTAGAATTTTGCATGTCAAGCTTTGAAGGGACTGCCTCCAAAACAAAGACTTAAAACAACGACCTTCTATGCAATGTGGTATGTATGACATGACCTTTTTAGCATTCAAAATTGAAGGCATGAATTAGGATATCTCTTCATAGACATCTCATAAAATTTGAATCATACAAAATTAGGATGTGTTAAAAAAATTAATGGTCAACCCGATTACCCGAACCAAACCAATCCATAAATGGTCGGTTCGGTTTGGTTCGGATTTAGCAATCAAAAAATAAGAAAACCGAACCAACCCGAACCAATTGATTTTGATTGGTTCAGATTTATTTTTTCCCAAAACCCGAACCAAACCACCCACTTACACCCCTAGGTGGAATGCTGAAGAGCCAAGACAGGCTTCTGCATTACGACTATGCTCACATCCTGGCTCCTCGTGGTGGCAATTACGCCTACCTCAGTGAGGAAGATGTCTTCATGCTATGGTTTCTGAAGAATGGCCATCAAATCAACTGGCCTGTGTTCATCATGAGGCACATGATGAGGGCCAAGGGCAAGGAGAAATCTGACTTGCCTTATGGCATTCTTGTCACTACCTTGCTGAGTAAGTATCCTCAAGTCTTGGAGACTGAGCGAGCCATTGCTCTGACTCACCACAATGTCTTTGGAGCTCACACCTTACGGAAAATGAAGATGATCCAAACCGATGAAGGCTGGGTGTACCCAGATGAGGTCGCTGAGGATGAGCTTGACGCTGCTAATGCCCCTGCTGCTCCTGTTGATATACCTACTGCTGCTCCTGCTCCTGTCACTTTGGAACAGATCATGGCCACCTTTCAGGATAACCGAGCTTACATGGAACATACTTTCTCTATTCTATTTGATAGAATAGAAGGCGTTGAACGTGAGGTTGCTGCCCTTCGATCTGCTTCACCTACTCCTGCACCAACTTCTTCACCACCACCTCCGGATGCTTACTTCTAGGAACTTTAGTTCTTAGGCTGTCTGTTTTTGGCTTCATGTTATCTATTTTCTGGCTTTTGTATTTGACTCTCTTTTATTATTAATGAATAAATAATATTTCCTGTTGATCTTTTGATATGAGTATGTTTCCTTTTATGCACTTTGATATATATTTATGAGACTTCCCCTCCTTTTTGCTCATGACAAAAGGGGGAGAAATATTTGATCATTTGACTTTAATTGAGAAAAGACAGGTAAATTTAAAATGAGATTGGATTCAAATTGAAAGGGGGAGCTGCGCACATATCTGATATACATTACCTCTTATAATTAAAGAGGGGGAGTAAACTTTTATACCTTTTTTATGAATTCCAATTATATGCACTAATGCTTTTCTCTTTGATAGTCTCATTGATAGTTTGTCATCTTCAAAAAGGGGGAGAATGTGTTTGGATGCATACTTTTGAAGACTTGTTTTGATGATAACAAATGTGAAGAATAAATGAGGATGATAAATAGACCAAGTCCAAGTTCATATTTGATTAGCATTAGGACTTAGGATCTATTGTACGGAGCTCACATTGATATCTCTTTATTTTTAATCAAAAAGATAAAGCTTGTTTTTAAACTTAGTTTTCAAAACGTTTTTGAACTGAGTTATTCGAATAGAACCTAGTCTATTCGAATAAACCCTTTTACGAGACTCTGTGTTTTAAGTTTTATTCGAATAGCATGGCCTTTTATCCGAATAAATGAGGTTTTTCAGAACTGTGCTTTAAGTGAGTTATTTGAATAACTCATACGTTATTCGAATAAATCCATTCTGTCTGAACTTCCTTTAAACTACATTATTCGAATAGATAAGCTGTTATTCGAATAACCCCTCGTTTTCAGAACTCTGGTTTTAATAGAGTTATTCGAATAACAGGTTGGTTATTCGAATAACCCATTTCAGACGAGCTTTTAAATTGGTTTTAGGAACAGTGTTATTCGAATAACCTGTTAAGTTATTCGAATAAACACGTTTGAATACGCAGTCTGACATGGAAACTTTCCAACGTTTTAATTCGGATAAATTTGTTTTAAATGCTCTTAATTATACCCAATGGCTAATTCATCTGTTTTTCCCTATAAATAGCAAGCTTGGGTCACGAATTTCATTACCCATAATTCTGAACTATTTTCTGATTACTCTAATTTTTGTGAAAACTATTTTCTACGCTCTTCTTGTTTAAAAAACTTTGAGATATTTCTATGAGAGCTCCATTAGCACTTCAATTTGTATTACTTACTCTGAGTGAGAGTTTCTCTTCATCTATTTTCTGATATTCTATATTGAGGGTGAGGTATCCCTCAAGGTTTGTATAAAGGGTGAGGTATCCCTGCAGACTGAGACTTTAGCACAAGGGTAGAGTGTCCCTGTGTGTGAAAAGTGCTCTATTTTGTAACGGTAGCAAGCACCTATTGAAGCTTGTATACTTAGTGAAAAATCTCTGCTTTCGAGGATTGGACGTAGACCACAAGTGGGTTAGTGGTCGAACCAGGATAAATACTGTGTCTGCTTCTCTTTTTCCTAATCTCTTTATTTTATGCAATTTAATTTACTACACATTTATTTTTCGCTGCTCTTTATTGTTTCTTTTCTTCTTCTCGTTCCTTTTGTGCATTTATTTATTAAGCTTTTAATATTTGTCTTAATTAAAAAAGAGGTTTTGCGAAAAAGTTTTATACTCAATTCACCCCCCTCTTGAGTACTGGAAGCCACTTGGTAATACACTTGATTTTGTAGTAATTTTCCAAAGCCATGATATCTTGAATATGCTTACCTTTGGTTTTTGTCGAAGGTTCTTGATCCTGCATAGGAATCATAATTTCAATAATGCGGCTTCGACAAACTTCAACATCGATATGGTAAGGACTATAATATTTAGTCCACCATTCGACAAAATCTTTGGAGACTCCTCTGCAAGGAGTAAATGCAGAATTCATGAAGTGTTGCTTGTGCCTTTCATTCTTCATAGCCATATGTACAAGGTCTGACATGCTCTGTATGTGACCATTGATGAGGTATTTTTTGACTTTTAGAGAAAATGATGCTGGAATGGGCTTGACATAATCCTACTTGTCGAGCTACCATGTTTGGTAGACACAGCTCTAAGGATTTATCCTTCGAGCTAGGAAGACCAGCAACTAGAATTTGCTGACAAAGAAAGTTAGACCATATAGAAATATTATCGGCTTGAGTGGAAGGATTATTGGAAAGTAATGGTCGAGTAAACCACTCGAGATCAAGAGAATGGTCGACGAATGGTCCAAAATAGACGTCTTTAGTATTAAAGGAGATGGAATGAAAAATGCTGAAGAAATGCATGAAATTTTCTAAGTTTTGTTTATGATTTTTTCATGTTTAACATGACAAAGTTTTATGCCATAGGTAGCAAGAGAGATTGTCGGAGGTGAAGTGTCGACCAAATAGTCTCCTAGGATGGCGTTTAGCCAAAGCTGGAGTAGCTATATTGGGCCACTAGAGTTGGTTTTCTTTACCTGAGATCCAAAGCTTTGGACAATTTCACCTATGCTAAGGTAGAGGTTAGCAAGGAGGAATTGACTAAGAGCCAATTTTTCACCTTCATGAAGGAGGTTAGCAAGCTGAAGAAAAAACTTGGACACTTGAACCGACCTAAATCCCAAAGCATAGGCTGATAACCAGAGAAGAAGAAAAGCTACACGTTCTTCGTCGGTTACAGGACCTATTTCTGGAAGGTAGAAACTAATGAAGTTCGAAAAAGAAGTTGGGGCCTTTGAGTAAACATTAATGGTATTCGAAGATTGGAGGAGAGGAGTGATGACTTCCCCGTCTGGGCGAAGACCAGCTATGGCAGCCACGTCAAAAAGCATAAGACTCATCATGTCATAAGGGAATTGAAAAGAGTTGGTGGTTTTATTCCAGAAGAAAAAAGATGCGCCCAATATGCAAGAATCCATTTTTATGGAGTAACGAGAGAGTTGAATGTAGTCAAAGATACCAATGTCACTCCATAAAACTTTTTTAGAGGCTTGAACTCTATCAAGCCACTCCAGATACCCATTGATGTGGGTAGGAAGAGTTCTGAAAAGCCTCTCGGACTTGCTGAAATAGCTGATAGGAATGGAAGAAAGAGAAGTCAAGATAGCTTCTTGAGAATTTTTACAAGGAAAGAAGTTGTGTATTTCAGCAGTAATGGATTCTTTGGGCAAAACTGGGCCCAAGAAAATAGCAAGAGGGTCAAAAGAAAGTGAAGAATCGTTGATAGGGAGAATTACCTTCGAAAGGTTCCATAGTTCAGACTTCTGTAGAATTGGGTCTTGAACAATAGCATGATTGCGTAAATCCACTAAAGGATGGTTAAGAGATTGAGAGCTAGAAGCCATGGTGGAAAGCAAAGACTTGTAGAGAAGACGTATGAGAGCAAGGTTGAAGATGATGAACAGTGTAGAATGGAGTAAAAAGACGTGTGGTTTTACGAATTTAAAAAGCTATTTTTCAATAAGGGTAATTATGATCCCTATTTATTGGAAAATAGCTATTTAATGTCTGAAGTGATAGTTTTGGTTGTGACTTTCCAGATATTTTACAGAAAGATTTTACTAGATTTTTTTTAAAAAAAAGAAAAAAAATAAGTGTCGAGATTGGATTAAAATTTATCTTTCTTCCAGCGGTGTCGAAAGAAAAATTTTGGGGGACATCTGTTGGGGGTGAAATATTCAAGTTCTAATTCGATAGCTGGATGTTAATATTGGAGAAATCCTCTAAGTGTTGAACCGGTGAAAGTACTAAATAGTCAGAAGTTCCAATTCGACGGATAGATATTGACATTGGAGAAATTTCTCAAGTGTTGAACCGACAAAAGTGCTAAATAGTCAGAAGTTGGTTTTTGTCGAAAATTGGGTAAAATACTAGTGTTAAATATGTGACGTAACTGCCATATACGTGTCTAATTTTTAGGAGTCAGTTATTTTTATAGATTGCCTATAAATACTAGTGTTCACAATGTACAAAAGGAGGTTATTTGCTTATACATAATCCTAATATCTCACTCAAGTAGATTAACAGATTTGATCTAAGTATGCCTTCCTTTTTCATTTCAAGTCATTTACTTTAATGCAATGTTCTTTTAATTTCTTTATTTTTAAGTCTTGTTCTTTAAATTTCTTTACATTTCGTTGCATTTTTTTTACATGCTTTATTTTACCACTTTCTTTTAAACTTCTGCACTTCAATATTTTCTACACCAGTTTCTTTATTTTCTTTAAACTTCTCAAAGCGTTTTTACTGAACTTTTGTTTATTTTCTAGTTTCTTGCATTAAGTTTTTACAAATTACTATTATTTATCTTAAGCAAGTTTTCAATCCCTTTTAAAACGAGATTACTTCATAACTCTGAACCCATATTCGATTGATAAATACATATTTATTTGTTGGAATCTGTCTTGATTAAATTACCACATAAACAATGTAATAATTAGGACATCTTTGGTTTTCATTTTAAGTCTAGGAAAAAAATCTGAAAAAAAAGTTTAAAGATCTTAACGAGGATAATCTTAAGCTATTGAACTTGGTCATACTCGTGGAATAAGACAAGATCTTAACTCTTAAGCTATTCCTTTCATTCTTTTTGATAATCACATATTTTATACATTAATAAACCCTCATTATTAGTCATTTACACTCTCCATATACTTAATTGATTGAGCTTGGTTATGTTTTGTAAGTTTGGACTCAAATTGGACTTAATTGATTTTTTAACATAATTTACGTCTTACACTATTTTTGTATTTCTACCATATCTTGAGTTTTAGATGTTTAATAATTATGTATCTTACCTTGTAGGAAAGATAAGAGAGAGCTCTACAACTTTCATGAATAGCTCTAGGTGAAAATCGGACATCTAATGGAACTAATTGGGATTAGAAGTCAGAATACGAGTTTTGTGATTGGAACCTGAATAGTATGCAGTAATCAGATCATAACTTGGGCTGTAAGATCTGGATTAGGCTGAAATTTTGGTATGTACAAGTTAAAACCCATATATACAACTTTCATGAAGAATACAAGACCCAGATCGGATTGCTTATGGGTCATATTAGGCTTATAAGTCAGAACATAGGAACTATAGCTGGGTCTGAACAATGTGCAGTAATCAGACCATATCTTGAGTTGTAGGAATGCTTTTGGGCTCAAACTAACAACATTTGAAATCTAAGATCCAAGCCGACAACTTTCATGAAGACCACTTGGTGAGAAAATGACGAATGCAATGACTTCATAACTGAATGATTTCAGAGATAATGAATCTCAATAATTTTTCACTCATCAAAAGTTATTTGACATTTTCCACTCATTCACCCACGCATCCACTCACTTATTAATCAGTCCCCTTGTCATTTTGTATCCCTAATCCTCTATAAAAGGTACCATTGGCTGCTCATTTAGGAGTCTTGGTCTTAGAGACCAAGATCATGTTATTGTGTTGTTTGTTTATCTTGTTGTAATTTTCTTTTGTTTTAAATTGAAGTTATGTTTTTCTCCTTCTTCTTCTCTCTTTCTTTCTTCTTGTCTATGTATAACTAAGTTTCATTTTACTTAGGTGAAAGGGTGAAACTCTTAGTAATGAAATAAGGTTAGATTCCTTTTTTTCTTATGCTTAAATGATATATTTTCAAGTGGTCATTATACGTGTTGTATTTTGTTTCCAATCAATTTAGAAACCCTCCTTGTAAAGTGGAGATCTTGATTTGTTGTAGACAAGATATTGATACAATGAATGCTTGAGCCCATTTATAAGTGTTGGTGTTAATAGATGATTAAAAGAATCATAATATAATTACGTATATAATTTTTACTGAACTTTGAATGTTTTATTTTTCGATTAGAACCTCTATTATGTGTGGATTCTAATTGAGTTATAAAAAGAATTAATCTTGTCCTTAATTTATTTACCAAGAGTGGACCTCCTAACTCAAGTAAGCTTTTTTTTTATTTGTGACCAAGTTTTATCACTTTTATTGTTGTGACAAAATATTTACTTTACGTCAAAGAATTTTTCTTCATCAATTCCCTGTGGATCGACCTCGGACTCCCGAGAATTTATTACTTGAAATAACCCGCACTTGGATTTGTAACTTTTAATCCGCATCAAGTTTTTCGCCATTGCCAGGGATTTGAAGAACAAATTTATGGTGTAAATATTTTGTATATATATATATATATTTTATATTTTTTTCCGATATATTTTTCTACTCTTTTAATTTTTTTTGTACTTACTAACGTACTAATTTAGTGGGGGAAACTCTCCCTTATCTCTCTGTAATCTTTAATCATTAATGAAATAATATTTCTTATTCTCTTCTCTTTCGCCAGAGCAAAAAATCGGCTTTCCGGTTCTCTAATTTTTACTTTGTTTTAATAATATTTTAATTTTGACTATTCTCTTCTTCCTCCTTCGCCGGCTCTAGTGCGACTCTACCTCTCTCCGATTTTCGTATTTTAAATTTACTTTCTGCACTTTACTTTCTGCACTTTATTTTTTGTATTTTATTTTTTGTACTTTATTTTTTATATTTTACTTTTTATATTTTATTTCTAACTTACTAACATTTTAATTTTCTTACTTACTAACTTACTAACTAAACTATCTAACTCGCTTACTAACTATCTAATTTTTTTTTAAATTTTTCAGCTTATTAACTTATTTGGTGGTTAGTTTATACCACACCCGTGTGAATATTTATTTACTACGTGTTAATATATATTTGGTGGCTAGTTTATACCACACCTTTGTTAATATTTATTTGGTGGCTGGTTTATACCACATCTTTGTTAATATTTAATGGTTGATTTATATCACCTACTTGTTAATATATTTTTTTTACCATGGCAGGTTTACTACCTACTTGTTAATATTTTTTTTAACATGGCGGGTTTACCGCCTACTTGTTAATATTATATTTTTGTTACCATGGCAAGTTTACCGCCTACTTGTTAAATTTTTTTTTATGGAAGGTTGAGTTCTGTATATATTTTTATTTTATTCTTCCTATTTCTTCTTCTCTTTTATCATGTGTAGATAAATTTGTGTATTTCTATGGTGAATACGTAACTTGATTCAATCGACATGTATTAAGATTAAAATTTTAATGAATTTTTTTATTCAATTTGAGTACTTATTATGATTCTTAATGCTTTTATAAATTGGTCACTCATAAATTGATCTAGTAAGGTGTATATAGAATTGGAAGGTTTGCATATGACTTAAAGCATAAATAATAAATGTCATGATTTATAATTATTTAGGAATAGAGGTTATAGGTTGTGTGAGAGAATTGTGGTATTTTTCATGAGAATCCATAGAGTAAAGGTCATGCCTGTAAGAGTTAAGGTTTAGACTAAGGAATTGAGTTTTAATTAATTACTGAATTCTCTTCATCAATTAAATGATTAGAAATTAATTAGAATGAAGGTCCTAAAGCTATTCTATTGTCAATGATAGATTGTTGAATCAAGTAAAGTCAGATCCCTAGTGTTTTAATTTCATGTGTTTACATCCTTAATGTGTTTTGCATTCATGTGCTTTATTTTTTTCTTAATTTTGTGAGTTTTAGTGTGTTTTTTTCCTCTTTTCACTACTTTATTACTTTGACAATTCGGTGTACTTGTCGATTTTCTCAACAAGTTTTTGCAAACCTAGGTTGATACGGTGGATTTTGTTACTTCAAGAATTTAACATCACAATAAAATATAAGAAAGAAGTCAAAAATGTTGTTGCAGATCATTTGTCCATACTTACAACAGGCTCACCTTTTGATATCACACATATCAATGATTCTTTTTCTAATAAATTTTTATTTTCTGTCAATTTTAAGTTTTGGTTTGCTAACATAATCAATTTTCTTGCAACATGTATATATTATCTTGTACATCTCCTAAAAAAAAGAAAAAAGAAAAAGAAAAAAAAAGAAAAAAAGGGGCAAAACTTCGGTTGTACTTGGTCTTTAATTAGATTAGGAGCCTCGGGTAGATGCCCGTCCCATCATTGACTCGGGTGGACCTTCGCACGCTGGTCCGTAAATAAGATTTGTGTGTCATGCTCTGTAGAAAGCCGTGTAAGCATTCCCAGGTTTTAACCATAGGCTCTGCTTGCTGATGGACAGATAGAAGCGTCCCGTGTTTGCATTCTCGCGTGACAATGCCTCTGAGCTCAATTCCTGGTATTGATTTATTAGGTTCCTGAGCATAGCTCCACTGGCTGTGGTCACTGGTCGTCGTATTCAGATTTTCTCTCTTTAACTAGAGGGATGATGTATAGGCTGGGATATTCCACAAACGGAAGGAGTGCCTTTAGTCTGAAATTTCTTAAGGGAATTCGATGTCTCTTTCAAGGGGCGGTAAGATTGTGAAGGCTACTACACTCATGACGCACAGTATAAAGATACGCCATGAAACATATACATAAATGTATATCATCATTTGTTATTATTATTTTATCTTTGTATGATTTTGTTGTATTTTGATTTTGGACAGACGATCCTTTGGGCAGGGTCCTTTAGGGGTTTCTAAACTTCTTTACCCTGATGGTTTTCTTGAAGTTAAAAAAAATAAAAAAAAATAAAAAAATAAAAAAAAGAAAAAAAGAAAAAAAGATTCTTAAATTCAAACTTTTTTGACAACAGCCAACTTGCCCATATAGGTGCTATGATTATATGTTTTCATTCTTTTTCCTATTTAAACACTCTATTTTCTTCACTTTCCTACAACTCATATCATTTAATGAGAGTGTGAGTGTAGAAATAGAGGAAACTTCTTCTTCGGTTTAAAGATTTATAAATATCTGTGTATTTTGTGGGTCAAGTTATGGGAAGAGTTTAGAGTATGTAAATGCAACAAGCACTCTTGGTCGAACACTTACTGCGAGGAACATTCATATAGTATATGGAGGAGGTAGCATTGGGTTAATGAGGGCTATATCACTTTCTGCACATATAAGAGGTGGTCAAGTTTTAGGTGTCATTTCTGAACCTTTAACTCGAAGGAACATCATTGGAAAGACAATTGGGCAGGAATTTCATGTATCATCTATGCATGGATGAATGAAGACAATGCTTGAAAACTCTGATGCATTCATTGCCTTACCGAGTGGTTTTGGTACTTTGGAAGAAGTTTTTCAAATTGTCTCTTGGGCCTAACTGAACATCCACCATAAACCCATAGGTTTGTTGAATGTTAATAAATTCTTTGATAATTTGTTATCTTTTGTTGACCATGCTATGGAGCAAAAATTTATCACACATTCAGTAAGACGACTCCTTATCTCTGCTTCCACTGTTAATGAGTTGATTGATAAATTAGAAGTTTTTGTTTATGAACCTGATCTAGTAACAACTCAGATAGATTAATCAGAAGGAAGCGGTGAGGAAAGCAGTATGAAAAGCAAGCCAGATCAGACTCTCCAACTATTTAAATAATTACAAGCTTTGATTTTATTTATTGTACTTTGTTTCTGTTTAAATTTGTGTCAGGTTTCTCTTTTCAATAATTATAACAATAGGTATTATCCTCTATCCTTTACCTATCTATATTTTGACATTGAGGATAATGTTGTGATCTGATTGGGGGAAGGATGGTTGTGTAAAAGAAAAAAAAGAAAAAAAACCTAAAAAAAATTTATAAAGTGTGTGTATTAATATATTTGTTGTGTTTATATGTTTGTCAGTAACTTACTAAACTAGTTAAGGATGACAGAATAATGAATAAATTTTACTCTTGAGATGCATCTTAGTTGGGGTAGATAATTAGTTTGTGTGGAAGTAGCAATTCAAATTCAGAGAAATTTGCATGATTGAGTAAATTGTCTTCTTTCTTAAAAATCACATGCTTGGTTATGGATGTTGAATTATTGAACTGAGAATGATAAAATTATACTTTTTGAGATTTTGAGCCTATTGATGAATGAATTGAACATTTGTACCATTCTCTTCTTTCTTGTGTGAATTTCACTCATGGAATTGTCATTCCAGAACTTGGTTTAATTCTTTTTGAGACTACATTTTCATATGCATACATAAATATGATTGAGGCATTTTTCTTGAAATAGCTACTTTAACCAAATAGCTAAGAATGACTGGTGCACAAATAGGCAGCCTTGCTCAGCAGCATATTGTTTCAATATGATATCAAACACTCTTATGACTTCTTAAAAATTCTCTGATTCCTGCCAACGTAAAGCATTGGAAATGACTTATTTCCCTTTACTTAACCCCTTTGAACTTATTTGATCATTCTTTGTTTCGAACTCATTATGTGCCTTAAATGAAAAACCATGTTCTTACCCGGTCTTAGGAAATAAGAGAACATTAGCTTTGTCATTGGATGAGTTCCGAAACAAGTGTGGGGGTGTGTGTGCAGAATGGTTAAAAAATATTTACTTAAAGAAATATATATATTATGTTCTTAAAAAAAATTTAAAAAATGTGTAAATAAGGGCCAACAATACAATAAAAGAAAGGAAAAGAATATGTAAAAGGAATTTGTATTAGGTGGAGTTGGGATGAACTTTCATACTTGTTAATTGAACTCAGCTTCCATGCTCTTTTATTCTATTTGGTATTTAACTTGTTGTATCCATATTATCTTCTCATTTACCTTAACTCATTACAACATTGAATAAAGTCCTCATGATTTATGTGTGCATATGTTTTGAGTAGGGGATAAGTAAAAGATAAGCAAGCTTATAGTAGTGCAATTTTTATGGGTTGAATTGAGTAAAATACCTACCTTTTAAACACTTGAGGGATTGAGAGTGAATCTTGTGAAGATCTATCATTCTTGACTCATACTTTTCAATTGAAGTTTCCTTACTTGTTGGTTTGAGATGTGAAGAAACGTTACCTCATAAATGTTTTGATTACTTGAATGATTGGTTGCTCTTCATTCTTAAATATTATTAGAAATTGAGTCTTTTAGAGTGTTTAACTTTTGAGTCTGTGTCATTTTTTTTCTTAGTTTTGGTCTTGTGTGTTTTGTCCAGGAGTGCAAAAAATTAAGTGTGAGAGAATTTGATAATCACATATTTTATACATTAATAAACCCTCATTTTTAGTCATTTACACTCTCCATGTACTTAATTGATTGAGCTTGGTTATGTTTTGTAGGTTTGGACTCAAATTAGACTTAATTGATTTTTCTAGCATAATTTACGTCTTACACTATTTCTATATTTCGATCATATCTTGAGTTCTAGATATTTAATAATTATTTATCTTATCTTGTAGGAAAAATAAGAGAGAGCTCTACAACTTTCATGAAGAGCTCTAGGTGAAAATCGGACATCTAGTGAAACTAATTGGGCTTAAAAGTTAGAATACGAGTTTCGTGATTGGAACCTGAATAGTGTGCAGTAATCAGATCATAACTTAGGCTGTAAGATCTAGATTGAGTTGAAATTTTGGTATCTGCAAGTTAGAACCCATATATACAACTTTCATGAAGAACAGAAGACCCAGATCGGATTGCTTAGGGGTCATATTGGGCTTACGATTCAGAACAAAGGAACTGTAGCTGGACCTGAGCAGTGTGTAGTAATCAGACCATATCTTGAGTTGTAGGAATGTTTTTAGGATCAAACCAACGACATTTGAAAGCTAAGATCTAGGCCTACAACTTTCATGAAGACCACTTGGTGAGAAAATGACGAATGCAATGACTTCATAACTGAATGATTTCAGAGGCAAAGAATCTCAATAATTTTCTACTCATCAAAAGCCATTTGGCATTTTTCACTCATCCACTCACTCATTAATCAGTCTCATTGTCATTTTGTATCCCTAATCCTCTATAAAAGGCACTATTGGCTGCTCATTCAGGAGTCTTAGTCTTAGAGACCAAGATCATGCTATTGTGTTGTTTGTTTATCTTGTTGTAATTTTCTTTTGTTCTAAATTGAAGTTATGTTCTTTTCCTTCTTCTTCTCTCTTTCTTTCTTCTTGTCTATATGTAACTAAATTTCATTTTACTTAAGTGAAAGGGTGAAACTCTTGGTAATAAAATAATGTTAAATTCATTTCTTTCTTGTGCTTAAATAATATATTTTCAAGTGATCATTATACGTGTTATATTTTATTTCCAATCAATTTAGAAACCCTCCTTGTAAAGTAGAGATCTTGATTTGTTGTAGATAAGATATTGACACAATGAATTCTTGAGTCAATTTATAAGTGTTAGTATTAATAGATGATTAAATGAATCATAATATAATTACGTATATAATTTTTAATAAACTTTGAATATTTTATTTTTCGATTGGAACCTCCATTATGTGTAAATTCTAATTGAGTTATAAAAAAATTAATCTTATCATTAATTTATTTACCAAGAATGGATTTCCTAACCCAAGTAAATTTTTTTTTATTTGTGATCAAATTTTATCACATTTATTATTATGACAAAATACTTACTTTATGTCAAAGAATTTTTCTTCATTAATTTCCTATAGATCGATCTCAAATTCTGAAAAATTTATTACTTAAAACAACCTACACTTGAGTTTATAACTTTTAATCCGCATCACTTTTCATTGCTAAGCAGAAGAATATCATATGTAGAAGAATACATCTCTTGTACAGGCTACGGCATGTTAAGAGTTATGGGTGAAAATAAGTTACGTGGTGTATCAGAAACTTATGCCTTAATCTATTTAAAATTTAATTTTACCATATTCATTTAATAAAAAAATTAAGTTAATATCTTTTAGAAAACCTATTTGATTAAGCAGTTCAAGTTTCAAACTTTAAAAAAAAAAAAAAATTAAATTTAATAAATTGATTTATTTAATTATATATATTATTATTTTATATATTATAAAATTTTAATATTTATATAATATAATTAATTTAATAAATAATATAATTTTTTTAAAAAATCTAAATTTGTTAACTTATATAAAAATTTAAACCTATTGACTTATTTTATTAATTTATTTAGTAGTAAATTTATTGATTTATTTAAAATTTTTATTATAAATTATATTTTTAAATATATTTTTAGGCCAACAAACATTAAAAATAACTTATATCAAATAAAAAGATCAAATTCAAAATTTACAATTAAAAAATACATCAACCCCATTTAAAGAAAAAGCCATGTCGGTTTCTATCCGCACGGGAGCTGAAGAAAGAGTACAATACAATACAATGATATAATAACCAAAAAAAGAAAAAGAAAAACAACACCACACAATTAAATATAATAAAATAATAATAAAAATAAACTCGAGTGAAGTCAAGTAAACCCTTGACCATTAATCACGACTAAGTAGACAGTGATGAAAAGTGCTAGAAGCGTACGATAACGTCCACGGAGCTTAGGTGCGCCGGACTCGACCCTAGCTGGGAAGTTCCCGAGCCTGATGTCTTTGGGGTACACCTTCACACCGGAATCGTTAATTTCCACATTCCCCCCGCCCCATAAACTGTGCCGTTTCATGTAAAACACCAAGATCTTATACTTCACCGCCGTCGTAAAATTCACCCGAAAATACACCTTGCCGTTCACCGCCGCCGTCATGTTGGCGACGACGGTGGCGTTGCCGGACTTGCGGGCATTCTTCTGGTGGCCCTGGTAGAAGCTGTCGACGGTGGAGTTGGCGAGGGGGCGCGTGGTATTGGAAGCGTTGAAGACTGCGAAGAAGAGGTGAACGTCGTCGTATTTGATGCCCTTGTCCTTGTTGGGGTTTTTGAGCTTGAGGCTGAAGAAGACGGTGGAGTTTTGAGGGGAATTGAGGGATTTGTTGAGGGCAGGAACGTAAATTGACTCGATGTAGCATTTGGGTTCGTCCACTCGCAGGCTCAGCCACAGGAATAAGGCGGCGAGGCCCATGGTGATTATGAAGCTGAAACAGCACGAGCAGCAGCTCTCTGGTTTCGCCGCCATCTACGGTGGCCGGTGAGTGGCGGAATATAGAGAGAGAAAGAAAATGAGTGAGAAAGAGAAAGTGAGAGAGTTAGTTATTGTAGACTTCTTTTTTAGTGCTGCTTTTGCTCTTTACTTTCTCAAGATTCTCTGTTTTATTTCTGGTTTTGGGAGGAAGTTTCCATGTTTTTCATGTGTTACTTACTTGAATGAGCATAATTAAAAAAAAAAAAACATAGTAAAGTTGTTTAGCTAGAAATATGGATGTGGAATATGAATAAATACGATAGGAATATGTGGATATAATAAATTTTAAAAAATAATTAAAAAATATATAGATAAAAAATATTCAGAAGTATTAAAATATTTTAAATGATATGTATTAGATATAATATGATAATTATTTTAAAATATCAGTGTTATATATTTTTAGGTGTCTGTGATTTTGATTTCTAATATAAAATATAATATGTGTTTTATTTTTTAATTATTTTATTATTTTTTAAATTTTTATTGATAAATTGTAAAAAAAATATTTTATATTTTTATTAAAAAATAGTATCACAAGTACATGAAAAAAATTATCTAAATTTTATCCTAATTATTTTTGTTTTGTAAAGTTATTATTGGACATTGTCAATAGAAATTTAAAATTCTGACATCATCTTATATTCCATACGATTTAAAAGGCGAAATTGAAAATGTTAGTAGGTGCTTGGGAAAGCTTAATAATTTCCCATAAAAGTTGTTTTTTTGTGTGTGGATAAAACCTGTTTTTAGAAAAGATTGGGATGTTTGGATACTCCAGTTAAAATTGATTATAATCAGAGATTATAATCTTTACACTAGGAAAAGTTTTTTGTTTTCTAAAAGCAATTTTTTGAGCATTATAATTATAATCAAAAGTTGATTATGTTAGTATTGTGATATTTTTATCAAAATAATCGTAAAATAAAATATTATATAATATAAATAAATTATTTTATATCATTTTTAATAATTTAATACATAAAAATAATTTTTTATATAATTTAAATGAAATAAATTATTTTAAAATTATTTTTTAATTAATATATATCTAAACATAAAATTAATTTCATCATAATTAATTATAAAAAATTAATTATATATATAATTGATTACTAATTTTTTTTCACAGTTATTACAAATTGTGATATGAGGTGTGCAAATTATTATTAAGTATACTCTTTATGTGGCAGCAAATGTTTGTATGTATAGTGGAGTTTCTTGTTTGTAATGAATATAACTAATTAATTTAATTTCTTCTCTCTTTTTTTCGTGTATTATATACATTTGCATAGTAATTGCGACTATCAGTGTATGGTAATGGTGGCCAATACAGTGATCAGTGATGGACACACACATGCCACGGTTTGACGAGGTTTCGAGGAATGTTCATCCGTCTTTCAACTGAGCAAATTCAACACGCGTTGCCGTTGCCTTTATGTTTTGGTTGAAGGTAATCAAGATTCAAGAATCCGCGTCGCGTTAGGAAAAAAGAAACAGATTTGGTTGGAGCTTTCTTCCATGCTTATAAAATAAATTTAGGAAAAGTGTATATAGACTTTTTAAATTTTTAATTCTTTTATAAATTATCATTCAGAATTTTAAATTTTTTTAATTAATTTTTAAATTTTAATTAATATCTCAATAAATTTTTATATTTAATTTAAATATATTAATTTATTAACTATAATACTGTATATTATTATTTTATTTTTATTAATATTAATTAAAAACTATTTATTAATTAATTTATTAAAATATAATTTATAAATAATTCAAAAATATTAATATAAATAAGATATTATTAGATAATATTATTATCAATAAATTAACAAATTTAAAGTAAATAAAATAATTTATTAAGATATTAATTAAAATTTAAAAACTAATTAAATTTTTTTAAAATTCATAATAATAATTTATAAAAAATTTAAAGTTAACGAGAATTGCATACTCTTTTTCTCAACAAATTTTGGAGGATGGATTATCTCAATTTTTAACCTGATATTACCTGTTTTCAAGAAATTTTTAAAAAGTTCTTGATTTTTTTTAAAAAAATTAATCTCCTTACCTTTGTGCATTTTTATCCTCTCCTATATTCCCACCTCTTCAGCTTCTACCTCACCCCACACCAGAAAACCCTCCTCATTATCATTCTTGATCTCTTGCAGTGTTAGCCAAAAGATGCAGTATTCCCACACAGGTAAAATTGAACAACAAACAAGATTGAATCATTTGAACTCACCATTAAACTAATAAAATAAAAAAAAAAAAAAAGCTACAAAACTGGTACACAACTTAAGACTCGGTTCTTGGATAGAACGGTGGTCTTGATGGCATACAAGCTCCTGCAAGCACCATCACCGAGTGCCACAACCCAGCAACGATGAGGACAAAGGCACAAACATGGAAAAGGGAGCGGAGGTGGAGACTCCTGCTTCGCCGGTGGCTGAGGAGGTGAACGATTTTTGCAAAATACTTAAAAATCAGGGGCTAGTTTTGTAATTTAAAAATGTTTGTTATTACCTCTTTATCAAGTTTCCGGTAATTCCTCTTAGTCACCCATTTTTTAATTCATTAATCAACGATTCTACATGCTTAGTACATTATGTACCTATATTTTTAAAAAAATTACCATCTTACACTTTAAAAAAGAAGTGTAAATACTATTTATATTATTTTTAAGAGATATAATTAAGTGAAAAATAATAATAAAAAATAAATAATAAATAATATTAGATAAAATATAAAAAAAATATAAATACTATTTGATCCAAAAATATAAAAATTGATATTTGTACGAGCATTGAAAAAGTGCCCAATTTGGTTGGTCTGTTTTATAGGCCAAACAAAAAAGACAAGGAGCACGGTGCTTAGCTTAATGTTAATGATATTATATTTTTTGCGGACCAAAAAGTTTGACGCTATTTTCTTGGAACTATTATATAATTTTTATATCTTCTATTTTAATTTGATATTATATGAGTTTTAAATTGTTTTGTAAACAATTAATATGGTTGTTTTATCGTAAAGTATCATTCTTTTGAAATACCATTAAAAAAGTATAACACTTTTGATTAATATTTTAGATAATATAAATGTTTGAAGATTTTATAACCAAAACTAAAACCTTTTTGTTTCAATTCTTTTATTTGAATGATTAATTGAAAATTGATATGTGACATCAGTGATCAGACTAAAAAAAATTAAATATAATGCAATATAAGTATTTAATAATTTTTTATCCTTTTTTTATTTGATTTAGAAAAGATGATTTTCTTTTTATTTTTGCTGAGATAAAAAAAAAAAAACATTTAGCTACCATGATTGCTTAGTCTAGTATACCAGCAGAAATTTAACTCAATACATCTTTTTCAATATTGTTTAATCTCATCAATTGAGTTAACCCTCATCGACGATTTGAGTTATAGCAGTATTAATATTCAAAAGGCAAGCCAATCATGTGGGGACCAAGACACTAGCAGTCCCAACAATCTTCCATTTTTTAATTGGACACAAAGTGAGAGGATTCTAAAATGCACCAATAATCTTCCATTTTTTCATTGAAAGTGATCCATAATAACAAGTCAGTGTAGGTTTCTTAGTTATTATATTTGAACCCGTAGTTTGTGTCATATTCCATTTTAGTCATGCTTATTATTACAAATTAGTCCTTGATTGGCTTTAGTTTTATTTTCACAGTATGCTAATACTAAGTGTGAATATTGATTTTGTTATAGACTGGAACTATAGCCAACTCAAGTTTTAGAATTGAAAGGTAAAAAGAGATTGAAACCCTAAATTGTGCAGAGATAGTTGAAATCAGAGATTGGCCACCATTAACTTGTAAGACTAGTTATTGACAAGGATTGTCCATGGTCGCGTAGGGCATGAGCGCAATTGGAGAGTTGGGGCTATTGGGCAAAGTGGGAGTTAGTTCGTGTTTCAGCAGGTAGTCAACAACCCCTCCATATCCCTTCTTGATAACTGGAACATAATACTATAGGAAAGTACAAAGCTATCCCTTCTGTCAACCGATTCCAATTGCCAAAACAATACCATCTAATCAATTATACAAGATGCAAATTGTAGGATTGGATTGTACCTACAACACATCCCAGGAAATTAGGTGCATTTTAGATGAATCCCACAAATTAATGTATCATGATATCATTTGTTAATAAGCTTGTGGCTAAATTTACACAAGTTTAGATTTTTAGGTCTTAAATGTGATGTTAATACAATCATTTATCATGTTATATTTTCCCCTCCAATGTACCCCACCCCCCCCCCCCCCCCCAAAAAAAAAGACGAAAAGTGATACCATCTTACATTGAACCCGTGAAGTAGCGTGAACTAACGGCCTAAGAACATGAAAAAGTAATAAGTTAGTAAGATGAAATTTTTTTTTTTGGGTCATAAGAAAACATGAAGTTAAGGATGAGATAATTGGCCCAATATGGCGATCATAATACATAGGAGAGAGAGAACAACAAGCCCAAATGTGAATTAACATAGTGGCCTTAAACAATATTGGGCTCAGCCAATCTCAACTATCCTTATAGTGGACTGGATCTTCAGTAATTCTACCATCTCCTCCACAGCGAATTTCTTTTTTTTTTTTCTTTTAGATTCGTCTTGGATTAACAGTATTGAGAAGGAAAAAAAAAAAAAAAACCTCCCTCCTTGTACTAAAAGAATTTGAGAAATAGTTGAAGCAAAATGAATAATAGGTAATAAATAAAACTACCAGATATGTTCTAAAATCACAGTAGTTAAAACAGCCATATGCTCAACTTTAAAATTTTGTTGTTGATTAGGTATCCAAAGTAAGGCTATCATTTCTCGTCAATCAACAATAATCGAATACCATGTAACAAAAGATGGAAAAGAAACAGTCTCTTCATTGAACACAAATTTGACATATGATGTTGAACACTATCCGACGGTAGAAATGACTCCACACAAAAAATAGTTGGTCAGTCTCATACTCTCATTGTACACTTGAATTCAACTGAGTAGAAAGGTTAGGCTTTAATGGCTGGCTTATTCATCCGGGAGTTCAATGATTTGTACTAACTGAAGGGTGCATTACATTTTCCACTTCACCCTGTACCTCTTTGACCAACTCCAAGTATTGGCAAACAATTGAACATTCACTTCAAGAGATCATAAGCAGTTTATTAATTCTTGTGGTCCTCAAATTGCTAAGACACTTATCTCAAGCAAGTAATATATATGAGACTTGTTCCTCCTACTGCTGAAGCCTGGTGACTAACGTAATCTTTTTAATTATAACTTGTCCAATTCTCATCTCTTTTGACTAACTAATCGAAAGTTTAACAAATAAGCGTCCATTTCTAACGAGCCAGGAGAATAATGTAAGAAATAAGCCTGAAACCTGTAGCTAGCATATTCCAACTAATATTTAACTATGAAAACACTAGAAGATTCAAAGGAGATAAAATCCACCAATAAGTAGCCATAAACTAGAAATTAACCACGTATGTAAGAACAATATTATCTGCATATAAATATCACACGAAGTGCAATGTCAAATCTCTGTTGAGAAAAATGGAGCATATGGATATATATCACACAAAGTGTAATGTCAAATCTATTGAGAAAAATTTAATGGAGCAAAACACATTACAAGATAAAGCACTTCCATTATTTAAAGTGCTTGTATAATGTATATCTTACCAAACTACTTCACTTCACGTTTGGTAAGATATTTTTTAGATATTATCTAATTCTAATCTCTGGAGGCCAAACCAATCCTTAGCATTAACAAGGCCAAGTGGGCAACGTGAGCGTCTATTTGTACCTTCTTAGGAAGCTAATAGTATGAGAAAACCACAATATAGAAGCCAGCCTGAGTGAAAGCAGAAGCTAGCATATTTCAACTAACATTTAAAACAACTAGGAGATTCAAATTAAGAAGAAAACCATAGTACATATCAATACGTACAAAATCATACACACGGTTATCTCTATAATGTAATCAGCTTCATGTATAAACCCTTAAACTCGTTTGGAAGTATCAATTGATGTCTGCATACACAATTCAAGTCCCGTTGATCATCAGATGATTTAGATCGAATTTAGGTCTTCTTTTTGGCATGTTAATTCCACGTCCAGCAAAGCAAGCCTTGTTCCCCATTAAGTCATTAACTGCCAATGGACCTACATCTAATTGATAGTGCTAAGCTTAGAATCTTTCTTTGGTATTTTTGCTGTACAAATATAGTTGGGAACAATATAATCAGCCTTCTTATACTGACCGACTTATACTTTCTCAAGACAATAATTTGTCAATCTTTGTCCTAAATTCAGTAAAATATGATATAGGCCTAGGTTTAGCAATGAACTGAATAAACTCGAGATTAGTTTGAGACTCAACTCGTTAATTAGTTTGATAAACTTGATTTATGAATTAAATAAGTTGAATTTGAGTCAAATATTGCTCGACTCACATTTGATTCATGAATTGGCTCACACACACACATATATATAGAATAATATAATTAAAAGAATAAACACAAACACACACACATGCATATAATTAAAAGAATAATTATGAGAACATTAATTAGTTGAACTTAATTATGAACCAAGCTAATGAATCAGGTTCACGAGCTAGCGTGGTTCATTTGGTTCATATTGTCTTTTTTTTTTTTAACATTTAGTTCATATAACTAATTTGAACTCAAGAGCCAAGCTTAACTGAACAATTCATGAGCTTGATTTGAGCCGAATTCGAGTTACAAAAAAAGTTCATATCGAACTCTCGAGTCGAGATTCAAATTGAATAATTTCTTATCAAGTCAATTCGAGTTGAACCAGGTTCAGCTCAGTTTAACACATTTTCATCCCTACATATATAGGCGTACCAATTTTGCGGGGTTGACAAACATCCATTTAGAAGATTAACCAAAACTATACTGTTATCACCCATATAGATAAACTACTTGTACTCCAGCACGTGAAATGACAAAATGCAATAACGATCATGATAAAGAGAGTTATAGACTGCAGGTTCATTTTTTCTTTTCTTATATATTAAAAAAAATGCTTTCCGTGAATTATGTACTGTAAGGGAGGCATCAATTCGTTTTTCAAACGTAATCATCTTGATTAACAATATTTATGCTATACTTCAACGCATTTTTTTTCCTTCTTCAAACGGCATGTTTCAACAAGATAAAACTCAAGGCTTTTTCTCTTTCGAAGAGAGGATTGTTGTGATTGGTTTTAACAATGTTTTATAAATCCAACTGAAAATTGAACCAATGAAACCTTTAAGTCATGTTCAATTGGTTCAACCAATTAAAGTTGTGATTAAACGGAATAATGTTCAAATCGAAAACATAATTAGTTCACGATCCCACTAATTCAACTGGCTAACTTGATCCGGTTTTTAAAATATGAAATTTTAATTTATATTGTTGTCCAAATATTTTATAGGCTACTATTTATATTTAATAATTTTTTTAATATTTATTATAAAATCAACAATTAATAAATACTTAACCATTTACCTTAAATACCATACTTATTCGGAGACTAAAACAACTCTCATATTTCTAGAAACTAAAGAAGAGAACTATATATGTTGAGTTCACACATCCAACTAAAATAAGATCCATTACAACTAAAAAAAATAAAACATAAAAAAATAGTAACCTTAAATGCATTATCTAATCCAAATCAACAACTCAAACCAACCAACCATAAAACCCCAATCAGAGAATGTGAACTGATTTTGTATTGACTGATCGATAACAAGACATCACCAAATAAGGTCCCATTCCTTTGCGTTTGTGTGGCGAAGATAGAGTTTAGAGGGTTTTGGGTGGGGAGAAGGAGGATCGAACCGTGGTTGGTAAAAGAACACGATAGTCCATAAGTAAAACAGGAATGCTTAAAACTAGTCCTTAGTCAATTGAAGGATCCCACATATCATAGAAGATAGAATATGTCTCCCAACTGATAGGAAAAGTATATATCTAGATAAATAAAAGTTGAAATTGTAACTCAAGTTTCAGTCTCGGTATTTTATTAGTTTAGCAATCCTTTCATTTCATATGTTCTAACAGTTTTGGATTCATCTCTCTGGCTGTGAAGAGTGATTGGATGGTGACTGTGTCGACACATAGTGGGGATCATATGGTGTTTAATCGCTTATATCTTTAAAATCAAGCACTTTGTCACGATGATCTTTCCCATTCTAGCTACCTCATCACACTGTCCCTAATTAAAGTTAGGGTTATAATTTTAGCTGTGAAAGAGTATTTATTCTTATTATAAAAAAAGAAAATAATACTTAAAGGGCAGTTGGTATAAAGCTACTGCTATGTGTGTAATACAAGGAGTTGGACCCACTATGTGAGTGTATAATAGACATCTTTATCTTACATTTGCAAAAGAGAAAAAAAAAAAAGGAAAAAAGTAAACCCCCAATTTGGTTACTGAGAAAAATAACGCCTTTTAAAGTAGTTCCTGAGCAAAAAAAACTCTCATATTAGTTCTCGAGAATGATAATTGTTGGATATGTTAGTCTCTCTGTTAAACCTAACAGATATGCACATGTGACACGCACTACAAGAATTTTACAAATTTCCTACAAAATTTAACTACAAAATTTTTTTATAACTAATACGTAGCTAATTAACTATGGATTAACTATGAAATAAATTTTCCTAGCTAAATTTCAAATGCAGGAAGGAAAAAAATTTATTAAGCACATAGATACAGAATAGTTATGATTTAGTTATGAAATAAATTTTCTTGCTAAATTTCGAATGCACAAAAAAATTTTATCAAGTAAATAGTTACAGACTAACTACAATTTAGCTAGGAAAACTAATGTTGTAGCTACTCCATAGCTAAGTAACTACGGATTAGCTACAAAATATTCTCGTAGCTAAATTCTAATTGTATAAAGAAAATAATATGTTGTAGCTAATTCGTAGTTAATTAATTATGGATTAGCTACAAAATAATTTTATAGCTAAATTTTAATTGTATAAAAAAATTAACTTAACCAAAGCACCCCTCTTTACGCGCCCAACAGCCCCTCTTACTTTAAGAACCCTACCCATTCAACTTTAGACGTCATCGCTCTTTTCTCCCTCTATTGTGGTTGGCGCTCAAGAAAAGCAAGGATTGAGAGAAACCTCTCCAGCCTTCACTGGTGTCATTGTTTCTTCGACAGCCTTGTTCATGAATCGAACTCCTGCAAGTCACTATTCTCACGCCGTCATCGCGCTTCATTTGGCGCCGCTGTTCCTCACTCGTTTGCGTCACTATTCCGCACCATTGTCACTCTTCCACACCACTATTGACTCGTTGTTCATTCTGTACTTTCACTGGCTCGTGAGTCCAAGTAGTTTTCCATACTTTCAGCTCATTCCTTCATTAGTCAATTTCTTCATTAGTTCATTCTCTATTGTAGGCATTACAGTTCATTCCCTGTTGGGTCCTTTGGGCCTTCATTAGTTCATTTTCGCTGCTTCGTGCCTCACTCTTACTCTCACTCTTAGTTTCTTTTGCTGATAATTTGTTTTAGTTGTTACAATAACATCATCTTGAATTAATTTATTTTTGGTGCATCATTGAATTGCTTAGTTATGTAGTTATTAATCAGTGGCCTATGCATTTAGTTGCATTTGTTTGTTGGTAATTTTTGTGAGGTATGCTCAGTCTAAATCCTTGAAATAACACAATGATTAGCATCTAAATGAGAGGTAAAGTTAATGGATTGTGCCACTGTGGTAAGTTTAGTGGAGCCCAACATTTGGTAAAACTAAATTATTTTACCAAGTGGCCTCAAACTCAAGAGGGGGGTGAATTGAGTTTATGAAATATTTTCACAAATCTTTTGTAAAACGTTTGTTGATCAAATTTTGTTGAAGCTATTGGATGATTGAAGTGAATAGATAAATGAGATTGAATACTTCACTCACAAATTAAATAAGCTAAGATAAATAACATTCAAGCAAACATATAAAATAAATGCACAAATGTAAAGAGATGAGTTTAGAAGATCAAACACAAGATTTATCCTGGTTCAGCCACCAATCCACTTGTGGCCTATGTCCAGTCCTCGAGCAACCACTAGAGATTTTTTACTATCTTTAAGCTTCAACAGGTGCTTGATAACCTTTACAAGCTAGAGCACTCACCGCACCTTGGGATACCTCACCCTTGTGCTTGAGCCTCAAAATAGGGATACCTCACCCTTTACAATCGTTGAGGGATGCCTCACCCTCTTTACAAATCAAGGGATACCTCACTCTCTTCACAAACAAGGGATACCTCACCCTTTTCTCTAGAGGGATACCTCACTCTCTATACAAACAATCAAGGTGTTTAAAAGATGAAACTCTCACAATAGTAGATTAATACAAATTGAAACTCTAGCAATGCTCTTCAAGAATATCTCAAATATATAAAAAAAATAGAGCACTTGATGATTCAAAGATGATTCTCGAATTATAGTGATTGAAATATGTTTCTCAGTTATTGGTTAGTCACAAATGATGCCCAAGATGTGTATTTATAAGTTTTCAACATTAAAGAGCCATTGGGTAGCATTTATGGCAACATTAAATGCCAAGAAAATAGTCGTTGGCTGCTGTTAGACCACTGGTAATCGATTACACAATCTCTGTAATCGATTACATGGTTGTTTAAACGTGTTCTTGGCTTTCTAGGTACGATGTAATCGATTATCAGACTTGTGTAATCGATTACATGACCTCTACCAGACTTGTAATCGATTACCACACTTGGTGTAATAGATTACAAGGCTTCTGTCCTGCTTGTAATCGATTACATGCTTAATATAATCGATGACTAACTCTCTGTTTATCTTGTAATCGATTACAAAACATGTGTAATCAATTACCTTGCCCTTTAAACACATTTTTAAAGCCCAATTGAGGATCTATGTCATTTCTAACTTTAAGAAACTTGGATTGAACAATATTGATATATGTTTAACATGATCCAAGATCAACATATTTTTAGAATATGAACTTTGAAAAACATGTTGATTAAAAACATCTTTGAAAAACCATTTGAGTTATCTTGAGAGCATTTAATATTGATGTTCTGAGGCCTATGTCTAAATAGACCTCTTGATTTTTTTCTTTGATCTTGATCTTCTCTTTTGTACTTGATATTCATCTTTGGCTTTGTTATCATCAAAAATCATTTGACATGCTACAGGATATAAGTATTCACATTCTCCCCCTTTTTGATGATGAAAAATTATACATTGAGAAGAAGAGATATGTATATAAGAGATTTAAGCGCAACTCTCCCCCGTAATGTATGCACAAGAAATGGTTAGTGAAGTGTCCATGTAAAAGCTTAAATCAAGCTCCCCCGTATTTATGCAATCACTAATTTCTCCCCCGTTGGCATTATAAAAAAGACATAAGCATTTCAAAATTAGATATAATCATTTCAGCCCAGTAGGATCAATATCTGAGTATAAACCGTTTAGCACATCAATATGTGATACCAATAGCAAATGCATATGAAGAAAATCTTAGATAGTATTTATCATTTATGCCAATAGAATTTAGAGTCATATACAAGAGCAATATAGGGTTAGATAAAGATTAAGCATAAGGAAAGCGTCATGAAAGAACAGAACATCAAGATTAAGCAAAATTATGAAAAATAAGGTTTTGTAATCGATTACACGCGTTCTGTTTTCCTTATAATCAATTACAAAGTTTGTATAATCGATTACATGCTTTCTGACTTAGCTTGGAACACTTGACAAAGCCTTTGTAATCGATTACAATGGTCCTATAATCGATTACCAGAGTACTAAAGCTCAGTTTTTACATTTTAAATAGTAAAGGACCAAATTTAAATCATTCAAAATTGTTCCAAATCATTTCAAATCAATTCCAAACATCATTTAAGCATATAGTCCAATCAGATTATGATCCAAAATACATAATTGTGCAAAATTACTATTTTTACCAAGAATTACACCATTAGGATGGATTTGTGAAGTTTTTGAGTTTCTTGGAAGTCTTTGACATGAGGAAGCACCTGCAAAACAACTTAGGGGGAATCTCCAATGCTTAAGTTAATATTGGATTCAAAAAGATTGAAAGCAAGGAAATTATGCAGCAAATCCACATTATTGTGCAGCAAAACAACATATTATGCATCAAAATAGCATATTATGCAGCAAGTTAATGTATTATACGGCATAATTAGATGCATGATTGATCCATTATGTCAAGTTCAAATATATTGATATTATACATGTCATTTTACACAAGAAGCATATTCATTTAGCATATTCAAGACATGTAGAGATATTTTTTAAGATGTTAAACTAGTAAAGCATAGAACAAGTCTCCACTTAACCAAAGGATGCAAATTCAAGTTTCTTGGAGACAAGGAGAATAGCTTGAAGTATTTTCTGAACTTGTGCTTGCAGCAACCGCTTTTGAGATTTCAAAGTCCATTATTGGCCTTTAAGCATACTTACAACATACTTCAATTTTTGGCTTTTGGTACCCAAATTTTCTTGGGTCCTTGTGTGTTAACTTTTGGCAAAGTGCCTTTGGGGACCCAAATCATCTTAGTCCCAACCTTAGTGTTCAAGTTCTTTCTAGCATTGCATGTAGAGGCATGATGCCCTTTCCTCCCACAATGAAAACATTTGATGAAGGGGCTACTTGATGTACTTGAGGAAATAAAGAAACTCTTGAGAAACTTTTGTTGGTTATTGGGATTATACCGTAAACCAGCCTTTTGAAAAATACATCTTTGTTTCCCTAACAGTACATTTAAATTATCTCTTCCAAAAGTAAATTTTGAAAAAGTGTTTTTCAAATCCTCAATCTCAATTTCAAATGCTTTACATGATGAGTAATATGAGGGTGTGAGTGCATTATTATGTGAAGAACATGTTATGCATGAAGAATTTGCATCAATCAGCCCAAGAGTTTCATTTTCTATTCTTAGTTCCTCAACTTCCTTGTTTAAAATAGAGATTTTGTTTTCAAAAGAGGAAATTATTTTCTTAGATGATGAAACAAGTTTTGCAAGCTTCATAGATTCATTATGCATTTCTTCAAATATATCTTATAATTCATCATAGGAAGGGGAATAGTTTAATTCAGAATTTAAGGACGTTACCTCCATGTCATCTTCATCTCCCTCTTCTCCTTTAGCCATGAAGCATAGATTGACTTTTTCATTGTCTGAGTTATCGGTTGAATTCATGTCATTATCATCCTAAGTTATGTAGGCTCTTCTTTCTTTCTTCTCCTTTAAGGATTTCTTCTCATACTTTTCCACTTTCCTTTGATAAATTGGGCACTCTATCTTCATGTGACCAAATTCTCCACATTCATAGCATTTAGGAATGGATGAAGTTTTTTCCCCAATATGATAGACATTCTTTTGGGGAAATGAAGGTCTTCTTTGAGTTCCATTCTTCTTGAAAAATCTTCCAAATTTCTTTACTAGTAGAGCAAGATTCTCCTCATTTATTTCCAAGCCATCTCTATCATCTTCATCTTCATCATCATCATTAATCATGGAGTAAGTGGTCTTGAGAGCTATTCCTTTCTTTTTCTTTTCAAGCTTCTCACTTTGGTTAAGTCTATTTAATTCTAATTCATGTTCTTGGAGCTTGCAAAAAGTATGGCTAAGGTCATGGTTGAGAGATTTCTTGACTCCGCAATAGCCGTCACTGTAGGTTGCCAATGCCTGCTCAAACATCTCAACACTTTGTTAATAAGATCTTCATTAAGAAAAGTCTTTCCCAATGAAGCTAGATGATTTACAATATATGTAAAACGTTTTTGCATTTCTTGAATGCTTTCATTTAGGTTCATTCTAAAAAGCTCATACTCATGAGTGAAAGTATTTATTCTTGATCTTTTCACTTCACTAGTAACTTCATGGGTTACTTGTAAGGTATCCCACATTTCTTGGGCAATTTTATAATTTGACACCCTAAAGAATTCATCATACCCCAATGATGTGATAATGATATTTTTGGCACTCAAATTATATTAGACTTTTTTCTTATCATCATTGGTCCATTCACTTCTTGGTGTATTAACTTTTATACCATTAATAACTTATGTGGGGATAAAAGGATCATTTTCAATAGCATCCCACACATCTAAGTCAATAGCTTCAATAAAAATTTTCATTCTTTTTTTTCAATATGCATACACATTCTCATTAAAAAAGGGAGGTCTATAGATAGAAAAACTTTCTGAAAAATCATTTGAGGAGGCCATCACTTTCTCTTGAAGCTGCTAAGTCCTTTACACAAGAGTCTAGCTCTGATACCACTTATTACCAAGTGGCCTCAAACTCAAGAGGGGGTGAATTAAGTTTATGAAATATTTTAGCAAATCTTTCGTAAAACGTTTGTTTATCAATTTTCATTGAAGCTATTGGATGATTGAAGTGAATAGATCAATGAGATTGAATACTTCACTCACAAATTAAATAAGCTAAGATAAATAACATTCAAGTAAGTATATAAAATAAATGCACAAATGTAAAGAGATGAGTTTAGAATATCAAACACAAAGTTTATCCTAGTTTAGCCACCAATTCACTTGTAGCCTATGTCCAGTCCTCGAGCAACCGCTAGAGATTTTTCACTATATTCAAGCTTCAATAGATACTTGATAACCTTTACAAGCTAAAGCACTCATCACACCTTGGGATACCTCACCCTTGTGCTTGAGTCTTAAAACAGGGATACCTCACCCTTTATAATCCTTGAGGGATGCCTCACCCTCTTTACAAATCAAGGGATACTTTACCCTTGACAATCTTTGAGAGATACCTCACTCTCTTCACAAACAAGGGATACCTCACCCTTTTCTCTAGAGGGATACCTCACCCTCTTTACAAATAATCAAGGTGTTTAAAAGATGAAACTCTCACAAGAGTAGATTAATACAAATTGAAGCTCTAGCAATACTCTTCAAGAATATCTTAAATATATACAAAAATAGAGCACTTGATGATTCAAAGATGATTCTCGGATTATAGTGATTGAAATATGTTTCTCAATTATTAGTTAGTCACAAATGATGCCCCAAGATGTGTCTTTATAAGTTTTCAACATTAAAAAGCCGTTGGGTAGCATTTATGGCAATGTTAAATGCCAAGAAAATAGTCGTTGGCTGCTGTCAGACCACTGGTAATCGATTATACAATCTATGTAATCGATTACATGGCTGTTTGAACGTGTTCTTGACTTTCTGGGTATGATGTAATTAATTACTAGACTTGTGTAATCGATTACATGGTCTCTGCCAGACTTGTAATTGATTACCACACTTGGTGTAATCGATTACGTGGTAATCGATTACAAGGCTTCTGCCCTACTTGTAATCGATTACCTGCTTAATGTAATGGATTACTAACTGTCTGTTTATCTTGTAATCGATTACAAAACATATGTAATCGATTACCTTGCCCTTTGAACACATTTTTAAAGCCCAATTGAGGATCCATGCCATTTCTAACTTTAAGAAACTTGGATTGAACAATATTGATATATGTTTAGCATGATTCAAGATCAACATCTTTTTAGAATATGAACTTTGAAAAACTTGTTGATTAAAAACATCTTTGAAAAATCATTTGAGATATCTTGAGAGCATTTAACATTGATGTTCTAAGGCCTATGTCTAAATAAACCTGTTGATTTCTTTCTTTGATCATGATCTTCTCTTTTGCACTTGATCTTCATTTTAGGCTTTATTATCATCAAAAACCATTTGACATGCTACAGGACATAAGCATTCACAAATTAGATTCAATTCTTAGTCTCATTTGGTAAATGCCATTGTGGTGAGTTTAATGAATCCTTGAAATAACACAGTACTTTCATTTGGTAAAGTTAATGAATTTTGCCATCTAATGTTCCGCACTTTTTAAATTTGGTAAAGTCTCATTTGGTAAATCTTAATTTAGTAACATGGTCCTTGAAATAACACAGTACTCTTATTTGATGATTATTGTCTTTGAAGAAAAAATTCTTTAGGTGCTCCTTGGAGATACAATGTATGAATTCAACATATTAAGTCCCTATTCTTCTTTTATTGTTTTCCTTTAACATTTAAGCTTAAATCACATAATTTAGTTCGTTTGTTATGAATGTATTCTAATTTTATAGATTGCATGTTATACACCATATATTCTGACATTCGTATTTTATATTTGTAGAATATCTACCAAGAAAACTTTTACTCCTGTGGGCAATGAGCAAGTTCCATCACTTGTTATAGGTGAAACACCAGCACTTGATGAATTAAATACTATTAGTGAATCACTTAATGTTTCTTTTGTGGAAATAAGTTTGTCTCAGTAGTTTAATATATTAAGTTTTGATGATAACAAATACAAGATAAAAAAATGATGTTTATAGATGTGCTTAATAGATTATATTGGATCATGTATGATCATGTGCTCCATCTTGTTATATTTCATATAAGAATCATGCATATTCTTTATAATATCTTTTATAGGATATATTCAATAATATGTTATATGAGTGATATTAAATTAATATTAGATTTGTCTATTTTAAAAAGAAAATGTACAAAGTGCTCTTTGTTGCATCTTATATAGAGCATATCTATTAATAATTGATAAATGTCTTATTTGAAAATATTTATGAAAGTCTTATATGCATGTTAGACTAACTAGAGTTATACATTTATGAATCATATATATGAAGATATTGAATTATGAATTTGGACTAACTATGTTTGTTTAAGTGAGCAATACTTTGTAAGATAGTTCAAGTACTAAGAGTGAGCATTGCAACAAGAAAGTAAAAGATTACAATTATGCTCAACTCAAGAAGAATGAGAATGATAAGATATTCCAAGCATTTGCAAGATTTGAAGAAAAGAATTTTTTTGGAAGCTTGGATTATATCAAGAAGCCTAAAGATTAGAATTGATATATTTTCTTTTTAGGCTTTCTCCTATGTAAAGATAGAGATTTTATAAGAAAAGAACTCAAATATATTTTTAAATCTTTACAAATGGTTTTTACATGTTAAAATGCCTAATAAACATGTTTTGAAAAGCTAGTCATGGTGATAGTTAAAACTATAAAAAATAGTCAAGTTTGAATTTTAAAAAGCTGACATTTAGTTACTCTTTTGATCATAACTTTCAAAATGCTTTGAGTTTTGTTCCAAAACTTCTTTCATATGAAAATAGACTCAAAGATCTTTCCAATGAGTAGTCATTTTCTTAAAACGAATGAGAAATGAAGAAGTTATGACTATTTAAAGTCTGATTTCAAAACCAGAGTGACTTATTCGAATAAGCATGTATTTATTCGAATAAACATGTCAGAATGCGTTGCCAACGACTATAAATAGCTAGTTTTCATAAGAAATCATTTCTAAATACTACTAATGACTATTTAATAACTTGAACTCTATATATAAGTGATATTTGAAGTTTTTACAACTCTAGAACACTTGATTTGATTCTTGAATCACCAAACTCATATTTTGAGCTCTTAATTACAAAATCCTTCTATTCATTTATTTTTCAAGTTGTATATTTACTCTTGTGAGAGTTTCTAATCTTTTTCTTCATCTTAAAATCATTGTAAGAGGGTGAGGTATCCCTCAAGAGAGAAAATAGTGAGGTATCCCTTGTAGTGAAACTTAAACATAAAGGATGAGGTATCATAAAGTTGTTGAATGTAAAAGCTTTTCAAGTAAAGGTTTTTTTCTTCAACTCTAGTGCTCTTGAATATAAAGGCTTTTTAAGTACTTGTGAAATTTGAAAAGTTGAAGGCTCTTGTACAAGGGTGAAGGATCCCAAGGTGTGAAGAATGCTTTTATTTGTAGAAAGGTTTTCCTAGCATCCATGAAGTCTAGGAGATAGTAGAAAAAATCTCAAGTTAAGCTTGGGAATTGGATGTAAGTCACAAGTGGTTAATAGCTGAATCAGAATAAATTTTTGTGTTTGCTCTTCTCAACTCTATCTCTTTACTTTGATGCTTTACTTTTATATGTTTGCTTGAATATTAATCATCTTGGTTTCAAAATGCTTAATTTCTTAGTTGTGTTTTAAAAATTTGTAATCACCTAATTCACCTCCCCTCTTGGGTGATAGTTATCACGTCGTGATGTGGTTAATGTCGTGATGTCCCCTATTTTTCTGCACCTATAAATACTATTTTATTAGATTTTAGAAAAGAGCTTTACTTAGTTTAGAGAAGCTGCGCTAGGTTTTACTATTTGGAGGCTGAGAGAGTCTAAAGAGGCAAGGATGGAGGTCATCTTTCTTAGGGAAGATGATTCAAGCATGAATGATGACATCTTAAGAGTTTCCTTCCTTCTCCTTTCTCTTTTCTCTTTTCCCTATCTTTTGAGCATAATTTTTGTAGTTTTGTTTTCGTGTTCAATGATTAGTTAAGCTGTATTTAGGGAAAACTTTGAATCCTTCTATGAATATTAATGATTTTGTAATATTTTGAGTATATATTGATATTTGGTTATGTTCAATCATATGTGTTTAATGTTCTTGATTGTTTGATCAACTTTTGAATGATTTGTTGAAATTTGATGAGCCTAGACATAGGCATTTGGATTTTAGATCTAATGTATGATTGATGCATGTTCGATTTCATTCAATTGACTTGGATAAATTGATTCGCTAACTAGATAAAAATATACCTTTTAGTCATGAATAATGTGTGATTGAGAATAGATTGTTCATGAGTGAATTTTACATCAAACTAAGGAGTTTTTGGTAAATGAAGCTATAGTTAATTGATCTAGACATAGACTTTTAACTAAATCAGATTCTCAAGCTAACTTAATCATTTCATTGATGTTGTTTGTAAAGATTGCATGTTATTAGTTGAAATAGGAAGTAAAGAGGGATTTTCTAAAGCTCTAAACATTATCTTTATTGCTTTGTAGTTTATATTTAGTTTATTTACACTTTATCTATTTTTATGTTCTTGAATAGAATTAGTTAAGCTATTAGTTGATACTTAGTTTTGAAAGCTAACATTCTTATAGGAACGAACTTTATTCTTCACTGTATTACTTAAATGATCGGTGTATTTACAGTACACAAATGATCTTAACGCCTATCCCCAAACGACATCATTTCATAAAGGGGGATTACTTTTTTAAATCCATCTAAAAAAGAAAATGCCATGATAGAAAATTATGGGCCAAGTTACACATTTAACGTGGTACATGTGCACATTTGTTAAGCTTAATAAAGTAAAATTAACTGAGCGACTAACGTGTCCATCAATTGTAACTAATAAAAGAGTAGTTTTTGTTCAAGAACAACATTGCGAGAGATTGTTTTTCTCAAGACCAAATTGGAAGGTTAGTCAAAAGAAAATAATACTTACCCAAAAGAAAATATGATTTGGTTATTCGCATTTTAATTTAACCGGTTGAATGATTTGGTATAAGGAAAATAAAAAAGAAAACAGAAAAACAAAGTTACCAAGTCTTCGGAGAAATTTTCATGTATATGGTAATGGGTTGTACTAATTGGTCAATTTTATATTTGTTCTCCTTGCTATAATTCTTAGCCAATACAACGTATTAGGATCCACTTACATTAAGCTCAGAAAATTGTAGAAGAAGAAATTAAAACTAGGACAGATTTTATTATTTAAATAAGCTTACTGCCAAACATAAAGAAAGAAATATGCAAGTCGCACCCACATACGATACTTATACAACCAAGCTGTGGCTGCCACATGAATAAATGCCATTTTATGTTGTACCAAAAAAATGTCATTTTATGTGTATGTGTGCGTGCAAGTAGTCAAACGCAAATCACTGGGATCCAAATCTCAAGTGATAGTTTTTTTTTACGAGAAAATAGAATTCAACTACTCTAAACTTAATTTCACCCAATTATAAATAGTCATTATAAATTTAAATCTTTTAATTTAATTTTTAAACTATTTTTAATTATTATAATTAATCCTTCATTTAATTTCAATTAACTAACTAACAAAGCACTGCATTATATATAAGCAAATGAGTCATTAATTGATGTGACAAATCGATCATTAATGACTCTTGATAATCACATATTTGATACATTAATAAGCCTTTAATTTTAGTCATTTATACTCTTCATGTACTTAATTGATTGAACTTGGTTATATTTTATAAGTTTGGACTCAAATTGAACTTAATTGATTTTTTCAGCATAATTTACGTCTTACACTGTTTTTGTATTTTAGTCATATCTTGAATTCTAGATGTCTACTAATTATCAATTTTACCTTGTTAGAAAGATAAGAGAGAGTTCTACAACTTTCATAAGAGTTCTAAGCCAAAGTCAGATATCTATTGGAACTAATTGAGTTTGGAATTCAGAATATGGGTTTTGTGATTGGAACCTGAATATTGTGCAGTAATCAGAGCATAACTCGGGTTGTAAGATCTGGATTGGGCTAAAATTTTGTTGTCTGTAAGTTAAGATCCATATCTACAACTTTGATGAAGAACACAAGACTCAATTCGGACTCCTTGGAGGTCATATTGGGCTTGAAAGTCAGAATAGATGAGTTGTAACTGGGCCTAAATACTGTGTAGTAATTGGGTCATATCTAGGGCTGTAGGAGGCCTTTTGAGGTGATTTTGATGGCATTTGAAAGCTAAGACAAAAGTCTACAACTTTCATGAAGACCATATTTCAATATTCGGACACATTCAATGATTTCAGAACTGAATGATTTCGTAGATAAAGAATCTCCATAATTTTTCACTCATCAAAAGTCATTTGGCATTTTTCACTCATTTTTTACTCATCCACTCACTCATGAATCAGCCCCTTTATCATTTTGTATCCTAATCCTCTATAAAAGGGAGCCTTGGCTAATCATTTGAAGGGTCTTGGTCCTAAAGACCAAGATCATGCTATTGTGTTATTTGTTTATCTTGTTGTAGTTTTCTTTTGTTCTAAATTGAAATCTTCTTCTTCTTCTCTCTTCCTTTCTTCTTGCGAGTAATTAAGTTTCATTTTACTTAGTTGAAATGGTAAAGCTCTTGGTAATGAAATACGGTTAGATTCATTTCTTTCTTGTACTTAAATGTTATATTTTCAAGTGGTCATTATACGTGTTGTATTTTGTTTCCAATCAATTTAGAAACCCTCCTTGTAAAGTGGAGATCTTGATTTGTTGTAAACAAGATATTAGTACAATGAATACTTGAGCCCATTTATAAGTGGTGGTATTAATAGATGATTAAAGGAATCATAATACAATTACATATATAATTTTTAATGAACTTTGAATGTTTTATTTTTCGATTGGAACCTCCATTATGTGTGGATTCTAATTGAGTTATAAAAAGAATTAATCTTGTCCCTAATTTATTTACCAAGAGTGGATCTCCTAACCCAAGTAAGTTTTTTTTATTTGTGACTAAGTTTTATCACTTTTATTATTGTGATAATATTTACTTTACGTCAAAGAATTTTTCTTCATCAATCCCTGTGTATTGACCTTAGACTCCCGATAATTTATTACTTGAAACAACCTACACTTGAATTTGTAATTTTTAATCCCGCATCAAGTTTTTGGCGTCATTGCTTGGGACTTGATTTGAATAATAAATTTATGGTGTAAATATTTTGTATATATATATATATATATATATATATATATTTATATTTTTTCATGTGGATCTTGTATATATATATTTGTTCTACTCTTTTAATTTTTTTTTTCTTTGTACTTACTAACGTACTAACTTAGTGGGGGAAACTCTCCCTTATCTCTCTATAATCTCTAACCATTAATAACATAATCTTTCTTCTTCTCTTCTCTCTCGTCGAAGCAAAAAATCGACTTGCCGATTCTTTGATTTTCATATTTTAAATTTACTTTCTGCACTTTATTTTCTGTGTTTTACTTTCTGTATTTTATTTCTAACTTTCTAACTTACTAACCTACTAACTTTTTAATTTTCTTACTTACTAACTTACTAACTATCTAACTCTCTTACTAACTTTCTAGCCTTCTAACTTTCTAATATTTTACTTTACATGCTTCTAACATTTTAATTTACTTGCTTCTAATAGTTTAATTTACCTGCTTTTAACATTTTAATTTACTTGTTTCTAACTTTTTAATTTATCAGCTTACTAACTTTTTAATTTATCAGCTTATTAACTTTTTAATTTATTAGCTTATTAACTTATTTGGTGGCTAGTTTATACCACACCCATGCTAATATTTATTTGGTGGTCGGTTTATACCACACCATTGTTAGTATTTATTTAGTACGTGTTAATATTTATTTGGTGGTTAGTTTATATCACACCCTTATTAATATTTATTTGGTGGCTGGTTTATACCACATCCTTCTTAATATTTAATGGTAGGTTTATCGCCTATTTGTTAATATTATTATTATTTTTTATCATGGCAGGTTTACTGCCTACTTATTAATTTTTTTTATGAAAGATTGAGCTCTGTATATATTTTTATTTTATTCTTCCTATTTCTTCTTCTCTTTTGTCATGTGTTGGTAAATTTGTGTGTTTCTAGGGTGAAGACGTAACTTAATTCAATCGACATGTATTAAGATTGAAATTTTAATCAATTTCTTTTTTATTCAATTTGAGTGCTTATTATGATTCTTAATGCTTTTATGAATTGATCACTCATAAATTGATCTAGTGAGGTGTATGTAGAATCGGAAGGTTTGCATATGACTTAGACCATAAATAATAAGTGTCATGATTTATAATCATCTAGGAATGGAAGTTATAGGTTATATGGGAGAATTGTGATATTTTCCATAAGAATCCATAGAGTAAAGGTCATGTCTTTAAGAGTTAAGGTTTAAACTAAGGAACTGAGTTTTAATTAATTACTGGATTCTCCCCATCAATTAAATGATGAGAAATTAATTAGAATGAAGGTCTCAAAACTACTCTATTATCTATGATAGATTATTGAATCAAGTGAAGTCAGATCCCTAGTGTTTTAATTTCATGTGTTTACATCCTTAATGTGTTTTGCATTCATGTGCTTTGTTCTCTTTTTTCCCTATTAATTTTGTGTGTTTTAGTTTTTTTTTTCCTCTTAATCGTCAACTTTATTACTTTGACAATTCAGTGTATTTGTTGATTTTCTCAACAAGTTTTTGCAAACTTAGGTTGATACAGTGGATTTTGTTGCTTCAAGAATTCAGTATCATAATAAAAGATGAGAAAGAAGCTGAAAATGTTGTTGCAGATCATTTGTCCATACTTACAACAGGCTCATCTTTTGATATCACACCTATCAATGATTATTTTCCTGATAATTTTTATTTCTGTCAATTTCATGCCTTGGTTTGCTCATATTGTCAATTTTCTTGTAACAAGCGATGTCATTCTTTGGGGATGATTTTCGTAAACAGAGAAGATAAAATATTCTTCATTAAGAATGGACTGAGTAAGGAGTCATTAGATGCTATCTTATTGACTCTTGAAACACATTCTTGTGGAGTTGTACATCGTGAACTTATTAATTTGTGGAGTCTCTTCAGGGACGAGCAAGAGCGTTACAGTCTTGAGAATCTGACTCAAAAAGACCCTGTTTGCCAATTTATAAAAAAATTGGATGAGAAACTTATCCTCAACTCATAGAAGGCGTTTAAGCCGTTATCAGATGTAAAACTAGAGGAAGATGTGAGCCACAATCACAATGTATATATTATCTTGTACATCCTCAAAAAAAAAAAAGAGAGAGAAAAGAAAAAAAGAAGAAAAGAAAAGAAACAAAAAAAAGAGGGCGAAACTTCTGTTGTACTTGGTCTTTAATTAGATTAGGAGCCCCTGCTAGTGGCAGACCCGTCATTGACTCGGGTGGACCTTCGCACGTCGGTCCGTAAATACGATTCGTGTGCCATGCTCTGTAGAGAGCTGCGCAAGCATTTCCAGGTTTTAATCGTAGACTCTGCTTGTTGATGGACAAATAAAAGCGTCCCGTGTTTGCATTCTCGCGTGATAATGCCTCTGAGCTGAATCCTGTGATTTAATGCCATGAGCTCTCCAGCGACCTCTCATTGGCTATGGTCGTTGGTGGTAACTGTCAGATTTACGCACTTTAATTAGTTGCGTTGTAGCTCAATCCAAAATATCCCACAAGCAGGAGAGAGAAGAATTCCCAGATTGGTTGAGCCATCTTGGTATTTCTGCACTGGTGACACGCAGTATAAAGATATGCCATTAATTCCCTGTACATAAAGGTATGTCATCATTTGTTATTATAATTTTATTTTTGTATGATTTTATTGTATTTTGGTTTTGGACAAACGATCATTTGGACGAGATTCTTCAAGGGTTTGTAGACTTTTTTACCCTGATGGTTTTTTTGAAGTAAAAAAAATAAAAAAAATTGTGTTTCTTAATTTCAAACTTTTTTTACAACAGCCATCCTACCCATGTAGGTGCTATCATTATCTTTTTTCCATTCTCTTCCCTATTTACCAGTATCTATGTATTTTGCGGGACAAGTTATGGGAAGAGTTTAGAATTTGTAAATGCTGCAATCACTCTTGGTAGAAAACTTGTTGCGACAAACATTCGTGTAGTATATGGGAGAGGTAGCATTGGGTTAATAAGGGCTGTATCACTTTATGCACATCTAAGAAGTAATCAAGTTTTAGGTATTATTCCTGAACCTTTAACTCGAAAGAACATTACTGGAAAGACAATTGGGCAGGAACTACAAGTATCATCTATGCATAGACGAATGAAGGCAATACTTGAAAACTCTAATGCATTCATTGCCTTACTGGGTGGTTTTGATACTTTAGAAGAAGTTTTTCAAATTGTCTCTTGGGCCCAACTGAACATCCACCATAAACTCATAGGTTTGTTGAATGTTAATAATTTCTTTGATCTTTTGTTATTTTTCTTGACCATGCTATGGAACAGAAATTTATCACACCTTTGGCAAGACGACTCCTTATCTCTGCTTCCACTGTTGATGAGTTGATTGATAAATTCGAAACTTTTGTTTATGAACCTGATCCAGTAACAGCTCAGATAGATTGGTTAGAAGGAAGCGGTGAGGGAAGCAGTATGAAAAGCAAGCCAAATCAAACACTCTAACTATTTAAATAATTACAAGCTTTGGTTTTATTTATTGTACTATGTTTTTGTTATATTTGTGTCAGATTTCTCTTTTCAGTAATTGCAACAACATGTACTATCTTCTATCATTTACCTATCTATGTTTTGACATTGAGGATAATGTTGTGATCTGGTTGGGGGGAATAGGATAATTGTGTAAAAAAAACCAAAAAAAAAATAATAAAACCAAAAAAAATAGGAAGTGTGTTTATTAATATGTTTATTGTGTTTATATATTTGTTAGCAACTTACTAACAACAAAACTAATTAAGGATGACAGAGTAATGAGTAAATTATGTTGTTGAGGTAAATTTGCTCTTGAGACACATCAAAATTGGTGGCAAAGTAAGGAGTAATTAGGTAGATAACTAATTTGTGTGGAAGTAGCAATTCAAATTCAGGAAATTTTGTATGATTGAGTAAATTGTCTTCTTTCTTAAAAATCACATGCTTAGTTATGAATGTTGAATTGGTGGACTGAGAATGATAGAATATGTCTTGTGAGATTTTGAGCTTATTGATGAATGGATTGAACATTTGTACCATTCTCTTCTTTCTTGTGTGATTCTCACTCATGGAATTGTTACTCTAGAACTTGCTTTGATTCTTTTTGAGACTACATTTTCACATGCATACATAAACATGATTGAGACATTTTTCTTGAAATAGATACTTTAACCAAATAGACAAGAATGACTAGCGCACAAATAGGCAGTCTTACTCAACAACATATTGTCTCAATATGATATCAAGCACTCTTATGGCTTCTTAAAAATTCTCTGATTCTTGCCAACGTAAAGCATTGGAAATTACCTATTTCTCCTTGCTTAACCCATTTGAGCTTATTTGATCATTCTTTGTTTCGAAATCATTATGTGCCTTAAATGAAAAATTATGTTCTTACCTGGTCTTAAGGAATAAGAAAACATTAGCTTTGTCATTAGATAAGTTTTTGAACAAGTGTGAGGGTGTGTGTGCAGAATGGTTAAAAAATGTTTACTTAAAAAAATGTATATATTATGTTCTTCTTCAAAATAAAAAATAAAAAATAAAAATAAAAAATAAGAAAATGTAAATAAAGCCAACAAGGCAATAAAGGAAAGGAAAAGAATATGTAAAGGGAATTTGTATTAGGTGGAGTTGGGATGAACTTTCATACTTGTTAATTGAACTCAGCTCTCATGCTCTTTTATTCTCTTTGGTATTTAACTTGTCATATCCATATTACCTCCTCCTTTACCTTGACCCCATTATAACCTTGAATAAAATCCTCATGATTTGTGTGTGCATGTATTCTGAGTAGTGAAGAAGTAGAAGATAAGTAAGCTTATGGTAGTACAATTTTCATGGGTTGAATTGAGTGAAATACCTACATTTTAAACACTTGAGGGATTGTGAGTGAATCTTGTGAAGATCTATCATTCTTGACTCATGCTTTTCAATTGAAGTTTCCTTACTTGTTGGTTTGAGATGTGAAGAAACGCTACCTCATAAATGTTTTGATCCCTTGAATCTTTGGTTGCTCTTCATTCTTAAATATTATTAGAAATTGAGTCTTTTAGAGTGTTTAGCTTTTGAGTTTGTGTTGTTTTTCCTTATACCCTAGTTTTGGTCTTGTGTGTTTTGCTCGGGAGTGCAAAAGTTAAGTGTGGGAAAATTTGATAATAACATATTTGATACATTAATAAACCCTCATTTTTAGTCATTTACACTCTCTATGTACTTAATTGATTGAGCTTGATTATGTTTTGTAAGTTTGAACTCAAATTGGACTTAATTAATTTTTTCAGCATAATTTATGTCTTACACTAATTCTGTATTTTTGTCATATCTTGAGTTCTAGATGTCTACTAATTATGCATTTTACCTTGTTAGAAAGATAAGAGAGAGATCTACAATTTTCATGAGAGCTCTAGGCCAAAGTCGGACATCTAGTGAAACTAATTGGGCTTGGAAGTCAGAATAAGGGTTTTGTAATTGAAACCTGAACAGTGTACAGTAATCAGAGCATAACTCGGGCTGTAAGATCTGGATGAGACTGAAATTTTGCTATTTGCAAGTTAAATCCATATCTACAACTTTGATGAAGAACACAAGACTCAATTCAGACTTCTTGGAGGTCATATTGGGCTTGAAAATCAGAACAAAGGAGTTGTAACTGAGCCTAAACACTGTGTAGTAATTGGGCCATATCTCAGGCTGTAGGTGGCCTTTTGAGGTGATTCTGAGCATTTGAAAGCTAAGACAAAAGTCTACAACTTTTATGAAGACCATATTTCAATATTCTGACGCATTCAATGACTTCAGAATTGAATGATTTTGGAGACAAAGAATCTCCATAATTTTTCACTCATAAAAAGTTATTTGATATTTTTCACTCATTTTTCACTCATCTACTCACTCATGAATCAGCCCCCTTGTCATTTTGTATCCCTAATCCTCTATAAAAGGGAGCCTTGGCTGATCATTTGAAGGGTCTTGGTCCTAGAGACCAAGATCATGCTATTGTATTATTTGTTTATCTTGTTGTAGTTTTCTTTTGTTCTAAATTGAAGTCATATTCTTCTTCTTTTCTTTTCCTTTCTTCTTGTCTATGAGTAATTAAGTTTCATTTTACTTGGGTGAAAGGGTGAAGCTCTTGCTAATGAAATAAGGTTAGATTCATTTCTTTCTTGTGCTTAAATGATATATTTTCAAGTGGTCATTATATGTGTTATATTTTGTTTCCAATCAATTTAAAAACCCTCCTTGTAAAGTGAATATCTTGATTTGTTGTAGACAAGATATTGGCACAATGAATGCTTGAGCTTATTTATAAGTGGTGGTGTTAATAGATGATTAAATGAATCATAATATAATTACGTATATAATTTTTAATGAACTTTGAATGTTTTATTTTCCGATTAGAACCTCCATTATGTGTGGATTCTAATTGAGTTATAAAAAGAATTAATTTTGTCCCTAATTTATTTACCAAGAGTGGATCTCCTAACCCAAGTAAGTTTTTTTTATTTGTGACTAAATTTTATCATTTTTATTGTTGTGACAAAATATTTACTTTACGTCAAAGAATTTTTCTTCATCAATTCCCTGTGGATCGACCTCGGACTCCCGAAAATTTATTACTTGAAACAACCTGCACTTGAGTTTGTAACTTTTAATCCCGCATCAACTCATGTGCATACATGTGGCACATGAGAAGTTCTTACCACATTACTCCAGTCAAATTATAGCATGTGGTATTTATAATCATACATACCGTTATATTAAAAAATAAAATATTATTAAATTAAATATAAATTGTTACAAATATGTCTAAAGTACTACTTTGAGAGTATTTTAGAATTTCTCATGACGTAGACTCTGTTAATAAGCTAATTTAAATTGAACGAACTACGAAAGACTAATTACAGAAATTAGTGTAGTTTAAGGATTAAATTAAAAAAATTAAAAATTTAAAGTTACTATTTACAAATGAGTGAAACTTAGGATAGCTGGATGCTACTTTATTTATTTATTTTATCTCTAATTCTATTGCTCCAAATCTTTTCATTCTATTGGAGCAAGGTAGAGGAGAAACACTTCATATATATACCTTAAAAAAAAAAAAACAAGGTAGAGGATAAAAAATAATATTTGAGTCCAAATCAATTCATAATATACCCTTTAACATATTCTACTCCTATCATTTCATTACTCAATAACCTCAACGCTCTAATTGAAAGTAGAATTTTAAGCTTAAATGTCATGATTGAACCAGGAGAAGAAACCCCATTGGAGAAACAGCTGTCGAGTTATGACTGGGAGATGACAACTTTCCCCATGCTATGTGGTCCTTGATTCCTGAATATATCTATGATCAGATGTGACTGACTCATCCCATTGCATTATTACTGTGTTCATTTTTTCTTGGGGTGTCATTGAATCTATGTTTCTACAAGAGAAACCTGGAGAGCCCCGCTTTATTACCAGTTTCCTTAACATCTTTCTGTGTCTGCTCTTTGTACTCTCCAAAAGTAAACTTCCTGTACACCGGCGGCGTGCCATAGCTTTGTATCACTGCATCAGTGGAAGGGTTATAGAAATATGCCACAGAGAACCTCTCAATCTTCTCAGCAGCAACCACTCGGTGTGTAACACTTTTGTAAACGTCATTGCTTAGTGCCTGCACAAAATGGTAGCCACTTATAAAATATAATTCAAGTTATCTATGTGTCCTGGATCTAAATATCTAGTCATGCAATATCTATATTTGGCTATTCTTCAGTCTTGTTCAGGGAGTTAGCCCTAAATTACTTAGACTCTAGGTAGCGGGTTCATGTTGTAACTTGTAAACATCCTGTCATGTACTCATCTTTAATTATTCTTTTTTTTTTTTGGTACAATCATCTTTAATTATTCTATTCCCCCATCCCCCCACCCCTTTTCCTCACGCATATCATTGCTGTTGATCAGGCCCCATTTTGTCCATTATATATGGTCTGCTGAAAGATTTTACCATTAGTGAGAGTACTAATTGATAGTGATGGAAAGCAAATGTTTGAAATTATATTAAGAGGAATGTTATTTGCATACTAAAATTTATTATTATCACTTTTTACCATGAGTTATCTTGAAAAATAGATTATTTTCTATGCAAGAATTGAAAGGGGAGTAAATATCACATCAAGATTTGATATGCAAGAATCATGAGGAGCTCATTATTATTAGATAAATGATTCTTGCAAATTTTCTTCCCCTTACACCACTTTTCTTGCTTGTAGATTGATTTTCCAATAATGTTTTTTTTAATACCCCAATTTGACATCTTGGGATACTGTATATTTATGTGAGCGGGACTACTGATATATACCATATGTAAAGGTTGGATGTATTGTATGCAAATATAAATGAGGTGTCGTCTTGTCTGATTATCGTATTCTGGGTATTCAAATAACAAAACTCATGCATATATAACATCTGCATACACAGATAAAACTCCTCTAAAATGAATTTGCCTCTAAAGTGAGAAAGTAAAAGTATATCCACTATTGATTTGATAAAGTACATCGAAATTTCAACTCACTAAATGATCTAAAGGTAAATACACCTCTATTTATTTATTTTAAAAACAAACTTATTTTATAGGAATCTTTTCCTTACACATGATGATTTTTTTGTATAAGAATTGAACCATCTCTACGAAAAGAGTGATTTAAATTTTACATCACGAAAATAATTAATGTGCAAATATTGGAATACTTACGTTATAATATACCTTTACATTTGCTCACTACTTTTTGTCTACAATAATTTATATAATTTCAATCCTGAATTGATCCAATTCCTTCATAGGAGATTATGTGTGTTGGACTGTTGGCCCTAAACCCTGAACTATTCGCTTATACTGAAAAGCTTTGTGAAAGGTGATATGAGAAAAAGTGAATGGAAGAAACATTTTCGTATTAAGGTATTATGTGTTCTGGGTAATAATAGTCCTTTTGAAAATATACTTCATCCGTACCAATCAATATATATATATATTACTATCTCCATCATGCAAGCTATTTTAAGTGAATATATAACAAAATATCAGCTACATTCTAAGAATATTGCAAAGAGTGCTGAGATCATTACCTGGAATAAATCACCAATATTAACAATCAGAGCTTGTGGGTTTGGTTTGACACCAACCCAATTTCCATCTTTCATCAATTGCAACCCCCCAACCTTGTCTTGGTGTACTATAGTGAGGAAACTAGAATCACAATGAGGTAAGAGGCCAAACACCTCTGAAGGGAATGGACATGGTGGATATCTGTTCAGGCGAAGAAAACTAGTGTTTACTGAACAGTTCTCTTGGAAATAGCTGAATTTGATGTTCAGTTTCTGAGCTAGAATTTGCACTAAGCTTTCTGCCAGGGGGCCAACTACTGTTGCAAAAGCTTCCATAATTGATCTAAATTTAGAAAAGCAATTGATTAGAGAAAATAGATATTAGGAAGTAAAGAATCTATTGTTAATTAACTGAAACTGTAAAAGCAATTTAATGGTCCTCAAGATCGTAACAGTTCCTAAATAAACTCAACGTGCAGAATCAAAAGCGGAAGACGGTATATAATCATCAACTGAAAAAATAGTTTATATACAGAAACTTTTGTCCACCTTTGTTAGGGTGTTACCACATGCAATCACTGTATATGCAAAAGCGGCTTTCATTTTCTTAAAAAAAATATATTTTAGTTATTGATCTACATTAATTCTACAATGATTTATGTATGGATCATGCATATAGTTAGATATATCAGCAGAACGGAAATGAACAAAGAAGGCTCAGTGAGAAGATGAACCTTCCATATGTATCTCAGATGGGTCACAAATTCAATTGATCTAATACAAAAACGTTATTCTTACACTCCATTTTCTACTCTACACCTCTCTTTTATGATAAAAAGAAGAAAGATAGTTTTACTTTTTTCTTTTCTCTTTTTTTTTTCTTCTATAAAGGGGATGTGTAGACCATGAGTATAGAGAATGAAGTGTAGGAAAAACTTTGTTGATTCTAATTAACCCATAGATGTATGTCAAATGGCTAATTGACTAATAAAGTTACTTGGCAATATAACCAAGACTCCTGATCAAGATTTTACTTTTGAGCTGGAAAGTAATTGAAGAATAAGGGTTTTAAAATTTAAACTAAATCCTATTTAATTTAGCCTAATAATAAGGTCATCTTTTGGTGTTTGCAATTTTTTGTTGCATGTTTTGACTCTAAAACTCACATGTAGTTTCTTTCCCACCCAGAATTTGAGAAGAGATGACGATAACAATGCATTATAAAAAATAAAGTGATGTGTAACCCCCAAAGCGTGCAACTTCAAACTTTTAGAACAAAGACATGAGTTTAAATTTTAAAGAAGTAACTCTTGTAGAAAGATTACATAATTTTCATATTTTTTAATTAAATGAAATTAGTTTTATAGGCGACTTAAATGAGTCGAACTTGTAGAGATATCTTTGTTATTTCAAAAAAATATATAAAATAAAATAAAGAGATGTTTACCTCAGACTTTTGTGCTGGTCCATCCTTGCTATATCTGGAAGAAGCATATGGAAGGCTTCTGACCATGAGAGTTGCCTCAGGTTAGTAGCAGATGGGTTGCCCCACCTGTAACTTCTGGCAGGTAAGTTCAAGAAATTCTCTTGGGACTTATTTGCAAAAGGCCTGCGGAACACTTTGATTTGCTCAAACTGCAAGCTCTGCAGCAACTCTTGTGAAACTCCATGATTCACAACCTGGAAAAAACCCCATTTTCTTGCAGCTTTAGTGATCTCTTTCATGCACTCCTCTCTCTCAAGGTGGTCAAGATTTAACCGGTTTAGATCAATTAATGGCAGCTCACACTTCTCCACCAAAGAGAATTTGTCATTTTTTATGTCACCAAGACCAAGACCAACACCAAGTGAGCTTCGCAAAAGGGTCTTGTAGGTCTCTAAGAATGGGGGTTCATAATCCATTTGGGAGCAATAGTGGGTTGTTGAAGTACTTGGAATTGTCCTTTCAACCTCGGAAGGATCATATATATATATATATATATTCGACTTCCACCTAAGCATTCAAAGGAAAACAATTATTCTAAATGATACAAGCTTGGAAAACAAGTAAAACACCCTTTCCATGCAAGCACGCATAATCACCCTTCTATTTCTGGATATATATGTAATTATGAATTTCTGACCTCCAATAATGTCAAACTTTTTGTCAGCAAACACTATGGAATATCTAAAGCCGCAATTCTCTCTTACTTAATGTAGATTATTCTCTCATAAATATTTTTTTTTTCCTTTCGAATGTTCAACTTGTGTTTTTGTAGCCCTTCTTCGTAGCATTTCCTCTATTATTTTAAGAGAAAAGTTTAAATTATATCATTTAACTTTGTCTCATGTGTATTTTGCTTCTTCAACTTTCAAAATGTGCAACAAAATTCTTAAACTTTCAAAATTATGTAAAGTAGTCTAAAATTATGATAGATATTAATATTTGGATGGTCAATGTTAATCAATAGAGAAAAATTTAAATTATACCCTTCAACTCTATCTCATATGTATTTTGGTCCTTAAACTTTTTAAGAAATACAACAAGATTTCTAAACTTCCAAAAATGTATAAAGTGATATAAAGTAATTTAAAATCGTGATAAAACATGTAACACTTTTCATCCTAAAATTAACGTTTGCCACGATTTTAGATTATTTGCACACTTTTAAAAGTTTAGAGACATTATTACACATTTTGAAAGTTAAAGAATCAAAATATACACGTGACAAAATTAAATAGTGTAATTTGAATTTTTTATTATTTTAACTTTAATTTAAATTCAAAATTAATATTGATTTAAGAATTAAAGTGATATATACTTACATAACTTCTATCAATACGTTGATACATTTATTTTTATTTTATTTAATAAAATAAAAAATATTAATAATAATTAATTTGTCAAAATATTATTAAATGTTATAATGCATATTAATTAAATTCTTTATTTAATATATTTGAAAGGATGTAATGTACTGAATATACAATTATCATACTTTTTGACTTTTCGAAATATCTCTTCCAATATCTCATTACACAGTTTCACATTTCTTTGTGCACTTTTATATAGAGTATCAGAAGAATTAATTTGGAATTATATATGTTTCGGCAACTGCCTTTACTTGGTCAAAGAGGTATGAGAGTCAAAATTTGCTTAATATCTACCTAGTTCTATTGGTTGGCACGAATTGGCCTCTGACAATCAACCTTGTTTTGGTATGCTTAGGGTTAAGTGCGTTGCCGTAATATACTTGGTACTGACTGCTACATAGAGATTGCTTGTGAGGATGAACAATAATACGATCCAAATCGTTTACAATTGTGTGCTGGATAGATCAAGCGATATGCCATTTTCAAAATAAATGGTCAAATATATGTACTCATCTTTAAATGTAATCAGAATCCTACTGCCTCCATGTAATTAAACTATAGGAGGAAGTCACATCTTTGTTCGAGCTTTCTTGTCCCTGATATTCATGAGAGATTCTTATGGAGGATTTTTTTAAAGAGGTTTTTAAAAACACTTGTTAAAGAATAAATAAAAATTAATAAATAAAAAATACAGCATTTAATATATTCAAAACTAAAAAATCTTAGAAAAAAAAAATTCTATTTTGTATCTGAAAGTTTTATTTTTAATTTTTTAACAAGTGGCAACATTTGTTAGAAAAATCCTCTTATGTATTTTTTTTTATTTTATCTCATTAAATATATATTTTTTTCTTTACAGATTAGTAATGTTTCTTATTTTAATTATATTTCAAAATTAAATTAAAATTTTAGTCCTTATACTTTATATTAATTTTTAATTTAATCTCTATATGTATTTTTTTAAATCAATCTTCACACATATAAATCTTTTTAAAATAATTCAGGTCATTAATTTTTTATAACATCATTATAATATCATTAATTAACTAATAAAGTAAGTGTTTATTTATCCAATAAAGACTCTTTTATATGTTTGTTTTCTTTGTAAAATGTTAAATAAATGTTCTTTTATATTTATTTTTTTTGAGTATGTACTCTTTTATTTAATAGATGATCTTTTATTCAAATATGTATTTATTTCTTTTGAATAGATATTATTTTGTCAAATAGGTACTCTTTTGTATGTGCTTTTTTGTTTTATAAAATGTTAGTGGGAATTAAATTGACGATGTTAAATAAAAGTTATCAGTAAATATTATTTTGAAAACTTTTATAAATGTAAGGATTAATTTAAATTTTTTTTATAAGAACTAAATTAAAAATTAATATAAATTATAAAAATTAAAACTTTAATTTAACCTATTTTTAATGTCATGATTAATGTGATATAAAACGTAGGAATTTCTCAATATATTTATTATGTATAATGTTGCTTTATTCACCACCCTATTTAAAGGAAAGATATAAAAGATTTTGAACTTAAGCTTACAGTATATCTTACATAGGTTTTTAGTGCGTAGATAGGCATCTAATTTTAGGTTGGATATCTTCAATGTGTGAAACTGTACATGAACAAAATAAAAAATGTTCAAATCTTTTTAGGTACATAACAAATGTTCATATTTGATATTTGATGTATGATTACGAGATTAGCATTAGTGCCACCCACTTATTTCGGTAAGTTATCTATTGTGTGTGGGTATGTAATACTCTTTGAATTGATGAGAATTTTAGATGTCGACTTCAACCATTTTTATGAATTGTCAGTTTTTCCTTTTTAACTTCTTTCTTTTTTTTTAATAAGTACACAATAATTATTGTTAATTTTACTATCTCAATAACTTAAAATAAAAACTTGTATAATAATGAGAAAATCCTCTAATAAATTTTTTTTGAGTATTAATACCTTATTATTCTTACTGTTAATAATTACCATACATGTTTATTGTTATCTATCATTGAAATTTAAAAAATTATATGGTATAATAAATTGTGCTATACCGACAAGGTTGAACATAAAGGTAGGTGAACTATGTTATCAGGAGAGAACAAAAGTTTAAATCCTGAAATCGTTATTTGTAAAAAAGGCCTAATCGTATTGCTTCATGTCAAAAGGTTTTGGATGTGGGAATACCCTAGAAAAAAACTATTGCACTATTAATATTGTTCATTAGTTATGCACAATTAATGTGGTATTTTAAAAGTAAAAACTACATTAAAATTATTAAGTACAATTAAACATCATACATAATTACACATATCTAAACATCTAAAGTATTATATAAATACGATAATCTGACATGCATGTCTAAGTATTAAATCTAATGTAAATTTTTATATCCCAGTTTGCAAAATGAGATGAATATGCAATACACATCATTCCATTTTCCAACTTCTCTTTCAATAAGTGAAAACTAAGCAAAATTTTAAAATCTCAACACCACCCTTTATTTCATTTTCACTTATCAGTCTTTTCTACTAAGCACATATCCTTGGTGACTGTTTGGTACCAAGGTTAATATAAAATTTAATAGTATAATATTTAATATGTAAGGGTTGAAAATATTAAAATGTTTAAAATTGTAATAAAATTTTTTTATAAGAATTTATATATCAAAATCCAATCAAGCCTATAATTTCACCTTTAAGACTTTGATTAAATTATCTATTATTTTAATATATAAAAAAATTTAATAAATAAACTTATACAATACAATATTTATATTAAATAAATGATAAAATTATAATTTATTATATTAATTTATCATATCAAGTTTAATATAACATGTCAAACAAATACTTATATTACTTTTTAAAAGCAACTCCAACAAAAATCTCATTAGTTTGTCTAATTTTTTTCTTGGGAAGAGTGTACATATACCGACTCTTTAAACTTTCGTATATTTGCAAACTGCTGCATGAAATTTAAAATTGTCTTAAGTTAGTTATAAGTTATAACAATTACACTAATAAATCATTCTATTTAACTACTATTAAGTCATTAACGGATAAATAATGTGACCAAATCAGAGTCCTATATTTATATGAAATTTTAACCATTTTTTTTTTTTTAAAAAGTGGCGTCAGGATTGGGTGCCGATGGATCTTAGATAGAAGGGATTGTTAACGAGAAGACTCTTTTATTTTTCTTAATTTTATTTTCTTTATTTAGGAAATTCTAAAATTAGATAAAATTAAAATATAAAGAATAAATTAATAAATGGTTCGAATTTCATAAAAATAGAAGGCTTAGATTTAATCATGTCACTTCTCTATTGATAACTTAACAGTAGTTGAATATAAGGGTTTATTGATAAAATTGTTATAATTTAAAAGCAAATTAAGATTATTTTAAAATTTATAGTAATAGTTTGCAAATAAACCAAAATTTAGAGGATCTGTATGCACTTTTTTTCTTAGTATAAATGGTTGCCCTAATTTGTACTGCCACATTGTTACACATAAGCATGTTATGATCTCAGAGTAAATAATAATATTTCTTCTTTACATGTGTTTCATGCCGCTTGTCTAACAACTAATGAATCATGCAATATTGATGGACTGTAGCGCAATTCATCCCGACAATGCATTAATATAACATTGAAGAGAAAACAAACTGCTTGGGACCCAATAAAAATTGAGATACATGCTATAGTGTCATTAATTATTCCTTTGGGATGAGATAGCATATTCCAATAACCCCATTGCACGATATTTTGACTTCCAATTCAATCGTGTTTCTAGAAGGATTTATGTGATACGAAGTTTAAATAGAACCATACCAAGATGATCAATACTAGAGGACCCTAAAGATAGTAAAACATAAACACAAAATAAGTAGTGAAGGATGACGCAATGTCACCTGTGCAGGCCGTGCTCCCGCGAGGATACATGATAAAGATGCGTCATCATTCCATTTCAAGCAACGACAAATGTAACCTCTGGGAAACAAGTTTCAGGAAAATAATTACTAGAATACAAAGGACGGCTGGTTTTTATTTTCTCTTTATTTTTTTCCTAGCAAGTCATGCACGTACAAAAATAATAAAGTAGTTTGCTCTTGCAATAGATCTTCCTAATTTGCAAAGTACAAACCAAAGAAATGGGTTGAGTGGTGCAATAGAACAACAACAAAGGGTTGTTTGAGATGAAAATGAGGATGCCAAGGAGATTAAGCTTATATACAAGCAGACCCTGAATAGGTTTTGACTGTGTCTGTGCCAATTACAGGTCTATATATGATTGATTCAAAGAACACGCATCCACTGATTAATATAGATGGATGATTTATATACACATATGCAATATAAGATTAGAACGTGGTGGGCTAGTAGTTGAAGCATCCATTAATCAAAATTCAAGCTTTCATTAATTGGTCCAGCCGGCCCTACACATGTAATCGGAAATGAGATGCAAACAAAGAGAAATTAATACCACAAAAGGTGAATCGAGGTAGTAAGTAACATTAATTTTTTAAGATAATGATGCAAGTCTAAATATTAAAGAAACAATTCTTATGAGGAGATTGGATAATTTTCGTACTCTTATGATCAAACAGAAATTGATCTTATAAGTAGTTTAAATAAATTAAACTTATAAAAATATCCCGTAATTTAAAGAAAAAAAAATAAAGAGAATATGATCACCACTATCGGACACCCCGTATAATTAAAAATTGGGGTCCAATAAAGGGAACTTGTTTTGAATTCCATCATAGCCTCTCCATATATATATATATTTTTAAATAAACACTTTTTCAATAATTTCACGACGTAATCAAACAGCCTCTTAGTATAAATATAAGTTCTTTTGCGATTATTATGAATACAACTTTTATTAATCACAACACATCTATATGTACGTGTAAGAATGGTAAGAGTATAATTTTACCCAAGAGACAAAAATCAAATTACTAGTATTACTAAATATTCTAGGTTCTGTTTTGCATGCTCTCAAAATGTTTTTAGCATAGATACTCTTAGAAAATTATTTGTTATTATAAGTAATTTTGTGTTGACCTTAAAGTTTTATTTCTTTTAATGTAAGGTGTTTTGTTTAATTTTAAAATTTTTAGTTATTTTATTTTGTTGAATAGTCTCTCGTCCACTTTTGAACTTTCTCTCTCTAACTTTCCCTCACTTTCTCTCTTTGGAACAAAAAAATCATTCAACAAAACAGAAAATTCAATTTTTTTTTAAAAAAAGCTCAGAAAAAGAAAAAAAGTAGAGTCTAATTTTCATTCTTCTCTTATTGAACGAGATATGTTCCCAATCTAGTAACAAAGCATTGACGAAGGCAACGGCGACGGGAGATAGAAATTAATTTCCAAAGAGTTCTGCTGTCATTTTCTTTGGGAGAGATGATTGGTCTTTGGGTGGTGCTTGCGTGGTTGGCAATGGGGGTTGGATATGGGTTGACGAGGCTGTGGTGACTGGGCTCATCGGCTAGTATGGTTTTTTGCGAGTTTCGGGTTCAAGTGATAGTCGTTGGTGGTGTTGGTGTGGGTTCCACCATCGTTTACGTTGATTGACAAATATGGAACATAATATTTCAAATTTACAAGGATTAAGTATGTAATTACTTATTATAACAAACATTACCTATTGTTAAGATTGCAAATAAATAATATCAATCATTAATCAATTTTTACACAAGATTTATAATTTTCACTATATAAAACATGAATAGAGAACATGTTAATGTCATCTATATTGTAAGTTTTACTTCTACACAACCAAAATTTTGGCAGGAGGTGAGCTGTTGATGGTTTGAGCAGATAGAAATTAAGTTTGGTGTCTGTCTATGTTATGCTTTAAATTTGAAAAGAATGAGTCGGCAAAGAACACCACGTGATGGTTAAATGTCAGAACATGAAGTAGAATTCTTAATCAAGCAAAGGTCCGTCACAACGAATGGCTCTGGAATTGTTTCAGATCATTTTCTTCGTCAACGCGTGCATCAGAATTCATAAAACAAGACAAGCTCAAAAAGACAATAAAGGAGCTATAGTGGATAGGAACTGCCATTCAAACCTTCAATGGTTTTTCAGTTCAGCAGTTCCCATCACGAAGCCATTTTCATCTTTATAGCTTTTTTGTTTTTGGTAAATCATCTTTTATACTTGAGATAGAGACTTGACTTGAATGCCAAGGCCCCATAAATTAAATGATAAATATACCTTTTTAAAAAAAATATATAAATATACGTTTTTAATTAATCATGAAAATGGTTATAATTAACGTATGTTGAATAAACCAATTTTTTAATTTAATTGTGAATTAAAACAGGATTTAATTTTAATATACTGTTCATGTAAAAGTTTTTTACACTGTTATTTAATTATATATTAATACGTCAATAAAAATATTTGATTCTTATATTAATTATCTCAAAAATTACACATGTGATAAGGTGTGATTAGTTAATGACATAATTTTTTTATACTGATAGTATATCAAAATTAAATTCATAAAAATAAATTACTAATTAGAAGTTATTTAGTTAGAAACTTTTGATTGCCACTATAATTTGAAATATGATTCAAATAATTTTTTAAAATGAAGATTTTTATTTGAGTAAATATATGAGGCTGACTGCCCTGCCTAAACAGCAATCATGAAAAAATTTGAAGTATCTCAACAATAATTTTCTTTCTTATATAACTATATTCTATAAATACAAATATTTTTACATTATTGAATCATTTTGAATTTATGTAGAATTATATTATTATTTTTACACACATTCATACTTAACCTAATAATTTTGTGAATAAACTTAGCTTTTTATATCTTTAATTTTCGTGAAACTTACATTTTTTTTATAATTACTGCTAGCCTAACAACTTTGACAGAAAATAATAAAAGTATCACAGGATAGGGGTTTAACAAATAAAAAGAACCTATCATGGACATTAAACTGATTGGAAATTTATCAATAAAAATTGTTAAGATTATAATTGTGTGAGATTTAATAAAAAAATAATACTTGAGAAGTAGTGATATAATTGTAACAAAATTAAAGTAAATATCAATATCAAAAGAGTGATATTAGTCAGACATGAAAACTCACACATTATATCTGCTATTATAAATTTATTTTTAACTTTATGTTTGATCATATCAACATTCTTTTATGCACCCAAAAATATCAATATTCTTTTATAATTTATATACCATTCAACAAATGACTCATATTTATGTCAAAAAAAAAAAAAACAAATGACTCATATCTGCATAAACGTTTGAGTAGAATTTTATCTTCTACGTACTATGCATAGAGATAAGGAAATGTTACTTTCACATTAGGTATACTTGTATAAAATGCGGATTGTACCTGAAAAACCAAATTAAATAATATAATTGAGTTCAATTAAATTTAAATGAATTTAAGTAATTCAAATATTATTATTATATATGTATATATAATTGTAGAAGATGTCGTATTTTATATGATCTACTCCATTTATTATTTTTTATTTGTCTTTTTGAAAAATTTATTTTTTCATTTTTATTTATCAGTTTAGAAAATAAATAAAACATTAATTATTTCATTTTAATTTTATCCTTAGTATTAATAAGTGAAAGAAAAAATTAATAGAGTAATAATAATATTTTGAACATTTTAATAAAAAAATTCAGTCAACTATAATTATTTTTGTTTATAATTAAGATTATTTAATGATTTTCTTCATTCATATACAATAGTTTTATAAAATAAATAAAAGAAATAGAGTGAGTAATAAGCATAAATACTAGTAATAACTAATATGTTTGCAAGAGATCGATAGATAAATTTATTAGTCTCGTTATTTATTTAATTTTTATATATTTAATTTTTTATAATTTATTCATAAATTTATTTTATATTTTATAAAAATATTATAATTATATATAACATAATTTAATATTAATCTCATACAAATATATGATGAATATATATCTATCATATTTTAGGAGGAGTAAAAAACATTTCCGTAAATTGATGGAATCAAAAGAATAGAAACAAGAAAATACTTCATTTATTGGTCGGCAAAACGTACAACAGCACAAAGCCAGCTAGCTAATTTTTAACTCCAATAATTTTACTTATTTTTAATATTATTTTTTACATCACATAAAATTAGTTAATAAAATTTAAATTTGTAATTAATGACGTATAAAAATTAATTAATGAATATGTAAAAAATTAGTTAATAAAAATAAAAATAATTAATAATATATATATTAGTTAATAGGATCAGATTATTATATATTTGTATATATTTATTAATTAATAATTTATATTTTATTAATTAATTTTTATATGATATTTAAAGAAATGTAAATCCTATTTGAAGTAAAATGAACTTTATTAGTTGATTTTAGTGTCCATAAGAAATGAAATGACATGCACTGCCATTCCACAACCACTTACATGATGTCGGCAATCTAAAATATGCGGTGTAAGAAAATTTAAGGAGGAATGATACTTGTAAACTTTGTCCTCGTAAAGTCCTTACAAATTTTAGGGATTTGTTAATGAGTTTTGGTACGCATCAGAGAAGTACATAGCCCCGCTTTTCCCAATTGTGCTATGAGTTTTTTTTTCTTCTTAAAAACAAAATTAAAACTGCAATTTAAAACTTATCATGGTTAGTTAGCTTCACGCTAATTGGAAAACCAAAAAGTTGGGACATATAGCTTTTTCCATTGTGAATATGTGCCTTTAGTCATATATATTAAAGAATAAAAATAGTATTTATTATTTATTTTAATTTTGTGAAAAATATTAAATATTTTTTCAATTTTTAAAATATTTAATATATGTATTTTGCATTTAATAGTCACGTTTACGGAATCCCAAATTTTAAAGTTTGATTTATACGAATAAAAGAACTTTACGGGACCAAAATGTTATGTTGTTATCTACTAATAAGAGTCTTTAAAGAGTTTGGAAAGATAAAACCCGTGCAAATAACTCTTCTATTTTAAAATATTTATCGTTCTTTTAAAAAAAAATATTTTGTTTCAATTTAATTATTTTATAAAATAAAAAAGTATTAATTTTTTTAACTTTATTTTTTATTTATTGATATCCTGACTAATAAAATAAGAGAGATCATTAATAAAGTAATAATATTTTATGTAAAAAAGTGATAATATTTTAAATATTTTAATAAATAATAATTTAATCAAATAAAATTATATTTTCTTACAATTGAGACTATTTTATAACTTTCTTAATCTTTGTATAATTACCGATAAATATTTCAAAATAAAAATAATATTATTTTTCTAATACTAAGTTCTTAAGTAGATTGTGCTTACCATAAGCATGCCACTCAAATTTTAACAATAATTATTATATTCTTATATTAAATAATATATACACTTTTACTCTTTTTCACATATTATCTAATATCATTTATTATACATAATTTTTTATTACTTTCTTTATTCAATTATATTTTTTAAAAAAAAAATAATACTTATACTCCCTTTTAAAAATGTAAGATTATAATTTTCCTTTTAGCAATACGTACAACCCTACATTAAACTACGTAGGTCTTACATTTTGCTAAAATCTAAGTAAGAAACCTATAGCTGGCACGGTCTTCTCAACAATTTGTGCGTTTTTCAAATTTAACTATTTGTAATAACTGAATTTTTTTTTGTGACCACTTATCCTCACAAAATTTACTTAGAGATTAATTCTTAGACACTATCGCTATCGTAAGGAGAAGATCCTTTCAACAATTGTTTCTTTATAATAATACAACTCATTTACTACTGTACTTAATTTTATTATTTGTAATAACTTAAAGTTGATATTTCTTTAGGAATAATTACATTTAATCATGTTGTTTGACTCAAAATTATTTTATTCTTTATAGTACAGAAATTAATATTTTGTTTCTCTATAATTTGCTCTATTATGACTATGATTATATTATATTATTATTTTTTACTTTTCTCCATTTATTTTTAACAGTAAGATTAGAACAAAAATTATACATAGTTCAATAATTAATATTTTGTTATTATATTGGAAGTGCAAGTACCCAAGTAGAAAATGAGAAAATTTGATTTGGTAAATGATTAAACTTCTGACATCAACACCATATAAAAAATTTAAAGACGTGAACTACAAATTTGTTGACTTATTAGTCTATTCTTAATATATTACCAGCCTTTATAGTCATTAAATCCTGAAAAAAATTATTTATTACTAATAATAAAAAATTAGCTATAAACAATTAGATATAAATCAAATATCATCATTTTTTTTAGTTTCAAATAGTAGTACTGCTGTTTATTACAAACAATTTTAGATGACTTGTATATACGTATACACAATCACTCTTTTGTTTATTAAGTTATTAAAGTGGAATAAACAAATTTTAAAAATATTATTTATAATTTTAAAATTAATATTCAAACAACAAATATCTTTTGTGTATACATTTGTAAAATTTAATTTATAATATTTAACTATACTTGGATCATACAGGACTATTGGGCTGGGGCTAACGCTCGAAAATCAACACCAACACTAATAACCCAACCACCCAACCTAACTCGGGTCTATGTGCCCTCCATTAGCTAAGCCCGACCCAAAGTCCTTATCCGGCGAAGATGTAGCTGGCTCGCCTGCCATACGCAATTTGGGAGATGCTTCTGTTAGTAAGTAGGACATTCGTCGCCACAGGCTTGGTCGATGTTCAACAAAATTCATTCTCATATCATATTATTGCAATTATGAGCATGGGTTTAATGCATACCCGAATGCAAGGCGTCACTTCTGATCCCTATTTAAGGAGAAATTCTTCTATACTTTCATAGAAATATATTGTATTAATAAAAAGGTGATACATGAATATGTATAACTATACAAGTCGTTAGATTCAAAATAAAATATTATTAAATTATATTTAGACAATTATCTTATCAACCAGAGTATTACTCTCATTCTATATAAGAATTTTCCCTATATAAGAGGTAAGTAAACAATACTTAAGTATATTTTCTTTTTAACCTAAACACTTATACCTCGCCCTATTCAAATATTGACTTAGGTATTATAGTGCCTTTGCGTGTACTCTCACTTCCACACTCAACCATGAAGCATATTTCAACATGACCTAGGCTATCGCAGATTACCCACCAAGACCAAGGCAAGAATAATACGCACTTTAAGAATACAAGATTTGATTGGTAGTTAAGATTACATTTAAAGACGTTTAGAGTGCTCTTGAAAAGTTTGGAACATAGATGCTTTACCTTTTTAACATTGTTGATGTTGGCTTAAAATTGATCAATGGCTATAGTTTTATACCAGTAACTTGGATAACAGGCAAAAATTGGTATAATGAGTAATATGAAGAATTTTGTTTATGAATTGCAAAATGATCCCGAACATTTCTTCCCTCATTTATTTCTTCCCTCTTTTGCTGTTCTGGTTGGACAGGTTTGTGGATTACGGTTGTGTTGTGACATTAACAACAAAAACAAGGGGAAGGAGTCGCAAAAATAACTTAAAGCAATTCTATCTAAAAGTTGTGAATTTAAATGACTTCAATGGCCTAGTGAAGTTGTAATTTTTTTGATTTAATGAACCAAGTGTTGCACTTACACAGTGGTCCACTGAGAATCTCAAACTACATAGAAATTAGACGGGTTAATTAATTAAGCTAACCCCTTGAAGATCTTCCTTGAGCAGCTTTCCACACCCATTGGTTGGATAGTTGAAATGAGTCACCCCGATTGAAAACCATAAGACATGGCAGCAAGGAAACAATATAATCATCCATGCCGTTACAACTTTCTAAGCCCCCATAATTCACTAAATTAAAAATAATAATAATAACAATCCCAATTCAAAAGGAAACTCAAATCCACCATCCAAAGTGTTATAACTAGCAGCACCATTTGGGGCGCGGAGGGGGCTTGCCGTCGACAACGAAGGATTAAAATCACATATGCTTTTTCAGACAAAGTCTGACATGGTGTAAGAAGGACTAAAATGAAAAAAGAAAAGATAAAGGAGGTGATAATAAATGTTGAAAACGGTAATTAAAGTCTAGAAAACTTAATGAAGCAGGTAAAGTCAACGAAGGATGGATGCTCCAAACCCTTTAGCAACATTCTAAACGTCGCCCCATTTAAATACTTCTTGCACATACAAAAGAAAGGCTGGAAATTGCAATACGGAGTTGACAACAGGATTAATTAGAAGTTATTTAAAATCCAAGCGCAAATGATCAAGCGCCATTTTATATAAGCTTCACAAGCAGGAGCACGGTAGTTGACAAGTTCTGCAGCAAATGGAATTGTACACATATATCCTACGCCCTTAAAGATGTTTTTGTACCCTGAACAATTAAAAAGAGAGAGATACAATCTAGTGAAGCCTAGATATATAAAAGTTTCTTCGATTAAGAAATATTGTAGATTATTAGCAAAAAAATCTCTTTAGGGTAAGGACAGCTACAAGAGGTATTAGGAATGACTGCCAAATTATTGAAATATGTAATTTTTTTTCAAGTTTAAGGGTAAATTTTACCGCATAGTTATAAGGCTCGCGATGTTGTATGGTATTGAATGTTGAGCGGTAAAAAGTCAACAAGAGCATAAGATCAGTATTGCGGAGATGAGGATGTTGCGTTGGATGTGTGGTCCTACAAGACAAGATAGGATTAAAAATGAATGCATTAGAGAGAAAGTAGGGGTAACACTTATTGTGAAAAAGATGGGAGAATCTCGCCTTAGATGGTTTGGACATGTAAGGAGAAGACCCTTGGAAATCCCTGTAAGAAGAGTAGATCAGGTAGATAATAGCCCAATAGTTAGAAGTAGAGGAAGACTAAGAAAGACTATAGGTGAAACGATTAAAAAAGATTTAAATCTGAATAACATATCTGAAAACTTGGTTTATGATAGGGTACAATAGCGTCGTTTGATCCATGTAACCGATCCTACCTAGTGGGGAAAAACTTGGTTGTTTTGTTGTTGTTGTTATAATTTTTTTTCCTTGGTCTTAGAATTAAAAATTGTAAATGACTAACTTTTGTAAAAGTTTATGGACACATTATCCTGCACTGAAATTTACTTTTTTTTTTTAGAAAATGAGAGTAGTAGGGATCAAATTTTTAACCACTTTATCATAGAAATTCTGATATTATATTAAGGACTGGCTCGCCTAAAAATTCAAGTTATTAGGTGAAAAATATAAAATTAATTTTTTATGTCAAACAGGAATGAGCCGGAAAAATTATACGGTGGTTGTGTGATGACGACACAAACTAAAGGAAAGACAAGTGTCCATCTTTATACCATATGAAAAACAAATTGATTTCGAACGAACTACGTGATACTTTTACCCATTTTTGTTAGTGTTACAAGTTATTAATATATTTTGACACAAAAAAAAATAACAATTACGAGTACGTAAAGTATGAATGGTTGACTCGTTATAATAAATGTGTAAAATGTATTCCACAAAGGTAATATACAAGTAACAATATTCCCCGTCAAAAAAATAAAAATATAAGTAACATTATTCTATATTAGTAGAACTATCCAAGAAACAGTTAAATAATAATTTAACTTTAATTTAATCCATTTTGAATGTAAAATATAGCAATTCATGATCCAAGACGTTGGTAAATAAAAGAATAATGATAGTCTTACATTCCTTTTTAGGAGTGTATTATTATTTATATTATTTTTAAAAGTTATAATTAAGTAAAAGAAAGTGATAAAAAAAAAAAAATATGATAAATGATATTAAAAAAAATATGAAAAGATGTGTATGTATTATTTAGGGTAAAAATATAATTGTTGTAAATAAAATTTAACTTTAAAGTATGCTAGGATGGCTTTGGTAGGGTTTCCCTAGCATCACTTCTCCTACAGCAATAACGTACGCATCCACTTGTGGCGGCTCCTTTCCACATATGGCGGCACTCTTCTGCATTTGGCGGCTCCTTTATTTCGGATTCTCACTTGCCCTCCTGCCCTTCCCCAACCTCGGTCTGTCTGTGATCCTAATACCGACGGTGCATCCCCCACTTCTCAAACACCTGCAACCAGCCCTCCCCCTGCGACCAACCAACCCCATTGATACCAACGAAATTGAAACCACCTATTTGCTTTGTTGGTCTCTTCACTGGCCCTATCTTCTAGAACCCAACAAGCAGATCTATAACTGTTCCGTGGCAACTATAAACCTTGGCCCTCCACCCTATCCTCACCTTACCCTTCTCAACACCTATGACCAAGTCCTAACCCTCGTGACCAACTAGATCTGTGACCCAATCCAGCCCCAATGATTACATTGATCGGTTCGGTGGCCATGAACCCTTGCTCTACATGCACTTACCGTCGACACTCTCTCATCCACTTGTTATGGCGGCCTCAAGCAACAAACCTTTAGATTCTTGTGAGGGTGACAAGGATGAAGAAGACGATGAGGATGACGAAGCAGAGCTAGAACCAAGAATGTAGGTAGAATTGCAAAATTCAATTCATTGGGTGAGCAACCTTCTGAACGCCTCTGTGGACTACGTCAGGAGCTATCTAGCTACTGACAAAGTTCCTGATGACAACACTTCTCTGCCCCAAATCATGTACACCTTGGTCAATAAGCTGAATAACAGATCTTAGAAAGCAGATGGCAAGAAATCTTGTATGATCACCATCTAAATTACACCACTTGTTTTTCACCTTTCCTTCAATATACTTCAAGGCTTGTTGGAAGTTAATTTTGGCCATATGACCCTTACTTTGTTCTTGGGACTTATTTTTCTTTTTTATTTCATTAATGAATTACCTATCTTTGGTAAAAAATAATAATAATTTAACTTTAATTCATTATAAGTGTAAAATAGAACATTCACGATTGGAAATAATAGTCGTTTACTCTGAAAATGGATGAAACCCAATCTTAATTAATGGCAATATATGTAAAACTTCTCGAATGGATCAAACTGTTAAACTTGATGCGTAAAAAAGATTAAAACTAAACTTTCCAAATAATTAATAAGGATTTAGTTTTAATCTATTATTTAAAACTTTTATACATTATTTATGTGTTGATATTATATGATTAAAATAGTTTGACAATAATATTAACTACTAGAAAAGTAAAACAAAAGAGATACCCCTAAGTGCGTTTGAGTAGGCTTTTAAAAAAGTGATTAAGATAGTAATGATAATTGATTAACTTTTAAATATTTTTCTAAATTGTTTTATGAAAAATAGAAATTATTTTACGTTAGGATATAATTATAAAAAGTATTTTTTACTTTTTCTCTCTCATATTACATCTCTCTATAATTGATTATTTTAAAAAAAACTTATTTTTACTTTTTTAAAAAAAGTTTTACTTTTTTCCCCCCTAAAATATTTTTTTTTTCAAAATCTATTCATGTCCATATTTTATAATTATTTTTTAATAAAAAACATTTTTTTAAAATAAAAATGTACAAACAAACGCCCTCAAAATATCACTTTGGCTATTATTGATTATTTCATCGCTGATATCTTAATGAAACATTTACCAAATCAATTCTTCAAATCACAAATAAAAAGAAAACAGTATAATCATTGGTCAGGGGACATAACTTCAACTGTGCATGGGATGGAAGCATAATATTGCCAAGAAACTCAAAACAGATCTAACCTAATAAAACAAACCAGTGCAATTGGTTGATAAACAGCACATTGGGCCTGCTGCGTGAATGACTTATAAGTGGGGTTGTGATTGGTGACTTGTAAGGTTGATAAAACAGTAAATTCCTTTCTTTTTTTTTAATTGAATGTCATCGAAGGAGAGGGTAAATCCCTATTTTAGTGCCTAAATGATAGGTGTCATTACTTTAATATTTTAATAAATTTTGACACTAATTTAATTTTTTAATTATAAAAAATAATATTAATTTGATATTCTTTAAAATTGATATTAATTTAATCTTTCAATCATAAAAATATTAATTTAGTTTCTCAATTACAAAAAAATTATCAATTTAATCCTTTACTCTTGCATTCCATATACATAAAGATGATTTTGATATCACTTTTATGATTGAAGAACTAAATTAATATTAAAATTTTAAAAAATTACACTGATCTCTTTTGAAGTTTAGGATAATTACATGGACACCCTCTTAATTCTAAAAAATACATAGACGCCCCTTCTTATTGACTCTGATAGTTCACTGTTAGTTATCCTTGTGAATTATCTAATATACCCTTAATGAAAAACACCCAAATTCAGACCCTAACTCCCATTCAACCCTACTCCTTCATACTCTACTATCCTCTGCTAGGGTTTTCCATTTGTGATCACAGAGGTGCTCAAGGAGTTGTCTTCTTTGTGCAAGGATGACGAGGGGCCACGACCATTATACTAGTGAGTATTTTTCAGTCCTAAATTCTAATTTGTTTATGCCATAATTTGATTTCACGAAACCCTAAAAATTTTCCTAGAGTGTGTGAGGGGTTATGAACTAAGTATGGCATTTATTGTAATGTTTTTACATTTTGTATTTTCCACACAGGTGAGAATGGGTTCATTTGGAAGTTTTGATATTGTGGTGCATTATGTAGATAAAGGTGGAGGACCTATGACCATTTACAATGTTGACCTAGATAGGTATTGCTACTTCTTGGTTGCTCAATTGGCCTTCGGGGTATCCTTATGATAGTGGTTTTAGGGATCGTGACATTGATAACCATTTCCTTCTTTGTCATAGTAACCTACTCCACATCATGTTTCTTGTACACCATTCGGCATACAGGGCACATCTTGACCTTGTGTCCGACTTCATCCATCCTCCTCAAAAATTGTAATAGTTTCGTTTGACTTGGGATACCTATAAGCAACTTCAGACAAGTTGACTAGCTCCCACAGTCTCTTTTCTTCTTCGATTTTAGCACCCAAGTCCACTCTGATCATTCCTACTTGGAGATTTTGTGGCTTAGCATATCCAGTTTACAACTCGAACAGATTAGTGTTAACCTTCATCGTCGACTTTATTTTGTCAGCAAACTTCAGCCTACCCTCCTTGATCCCATTCTGAATCATATCTATGAATTGAGAGCAACTGTTAGTAGAATTCTTATAAGAATTATAGTATTTATAATAAACTTTATCTTTTATCTGACTAGGCAATGGAAGAAGATGTCCTTCAGTCAATTTTATCGATTTATCTTTCAAGAGCATGTAAAATATTTGATCTGCCTTACTGACATCAAATGAGTATATAGGTTTCAGTGTAGGATAGGTATATGGTAGCCTTTTTTGTAGTTTAGCGATAAGAATTTCCTATGATTCGGTCTCTTCGTCACTATCATACTCTACCATATATACTCTCTATCATTTTGTCCATCCTTTTAATTGAGCTTTCTCCTGTTGGAGCTACTCAATCTGTTGCACTCTAATAGCTAGTTGAGACATATCAACGAATTATTGATTCACTAGATTTTTCTAGATGGCAAATCTAATCCTTCAACGGTTATCTTAACCACTTCAGGTTTAGGGATTGGGGTAAAGCATCTACCCCACATCTATTTGAATTAGGCGAAATAATCATCTATGTTTTCATTATGCCTTCTTTTGATATTGAATAGTTTAGTCTATCCTATTTTTATTTCTGGCCTAAAGAATTGCCCATGGAATAGTCTTTCAACTGACTCCTATAATTGTACAGAATGGGGAGACACTGATGAATACCAAGTGAAAACATTTTGTGTTAAAGAATTAGGGAACAATTTCATCTTTAAGTACTTATCTGCGACTAAGTCGCCGCACTCTGTCGAGAACCTTGCTACACATTCGACAGATGACTCACCTCTTTCTCCTGAAAAGCTAGAAAACTTAGCAATCTTACGTCCTCTAGGGAGATCAAGTTGGTTTATCCATTATGGGAAATCCGATACAAATTGAGGATGAAATGTCGGCTCAACGTTAAAGTTAAACCTATCAAGGCTTCTTCAATGACCCTATTCACTTGTGGTTTAGGGCAATTGACCCATAAGGCTTGTCTTTGACCAACGTCGTAATTCAGTTGATACTGGTATCCAGAAGTGTTGTAGACACGATCACCCACTCTAGCAGTACGCTTTGTCTAAGTTTGAATTTGATTCTGATTTGTAGGGACTTGATACCCTATATTTTGTGTGTTTTGATAAGGATGCAGTACTTCTCTAGTCCTAATCAGCATGGATATATTTCCATATTGTAGAGGAGGTGGTCAAGTAGGTCATTGTGCAATGCCTACGACCCTTAGAGTCGCTTGGCCAATGGAGCTTGGATTATTTTTCATATAAGACTCTCCTTTCAGAAGGCTGTCGAGCCTCCTTACCTGTTGGGCTAATGGCCTATATGCATTACTAGTCAACTCAATCAAAGGATTGAGAATTGTATTCATTTGTTGAGTTACCATGTAGACCATTTCGTGTTTACTATCATCCATTTGTTGTCGAATAGTGACCAACGCCTCAACGGTGTTACGTTGAGGCTCTTGAGGCATGACCCTTGTCATGTTAAGGAAGATTGGAGCAACATAAGCTCCTTGTGACCTTGCCATATCTTACATAGGTATCGCATTAGGACCCACGAAACCCATGTATGGAGGGTATGCTTGTTGGATCATTGGGATCTATCATGGTGAAATGGTACTGTCTCGGGGGAATTATCCCTAGAGGTATTGAGGGATTAGCCGATGCATATATCGGCGTAATGATTCCCACAAAATTAACAGTGGTTAACGATATGTCGTATATCAGCATAAAACTAAGAGGATATTGATGGTTACGAATATCTGATCCATGATCCTTTGGTGTAGAAACCCCTGCCACCACAAAGACAGTTGACGTAGGCACGTTGCTTGTAGCCTCTGCATTGGTAGTGTAGTTTTTATTTCTTAAATTTTCAACTGACATTGTTTTGTGAACAATTTTTCCACTATGCAAGTACATATACAAACGCTTGAACAAAAGTAAAAGTCTTATGACATGAGTCCCACTAGGCGTGCCAATTTATTTTCTAGGAAACTATTCTCAGTTTAATGTGGCCTGCGCAATCAAATCACAGCCTAAACTTTGAATATCGACCTTTCTATGTACAAGAGGAAAGATGATCTAACTTTTTCCATTGCTTTATTCTGTGTATACCCAAGATATTTATTCTTGTGTGTTGCGAAAAAAGATTTGAATATTCAAAACATTAAGTGTGTGATTGTGTCAAACATGAATTGAACATCAAAGAAAATATTGGGTGTATCATTCAATAACAAGTATTGAAACAAATGATCATTGAATTGAACTGGAAAAAATTATAGAGTCATTATGAGTACAAACTGTCGAATAAGCTACAAGCTATGTCTACTCTTAAAAGTGAAGATAAAAATCCTATCTAGAAAGGAAAAATGATAAAGGGTGGTCACTGGTAATTCGTTTTCCTGTTGTGGGTGAGGAGTGTAGAGTGTTTAAGACCTTTTGAAATGTTACCTGACCTCCCTATTTATAATTAAAATGTGGTAACCGCTCTCAGCATCCAAGGATTCTGTAGAAATCCAATATTGCTTAAGATTATGCCACGTATCCATGGCGGTTGCCTCTCTTTCTCCAATAACACACTACTCCAGGTGATGTGTATATGTATAGCTTCATGTGTTAGCTTCTCCATCATAGGCAATTAACATCACATAACCAAAAATCTTCTAGAAGGTCATATGCATGTTACATACTTCATTAAACCAAGCCTTGATGTGAACTTTGTCAACAACATCAGCATTAATGCTATGCAACATGACAAATCAGGTTCTAAGGACTTAGTCATTTTTTAGAGTTATCTACAACAATGTTAGTATTACTACTATGCAACCTTGAGCTCTAAACTCCAATTACTTCTTAGTTGACCTAGCTAAGAAGGTGTTGACTGCATGATAACTTCAATGTTATCATGTCTTTTATTTCTGTTTCGCTTGATAACATCAATATTGTTAAAAAATATATGTAATTAGGTGTAATTAGTAGTACAATTGTTAGTCCCACATCATGTAAATTGTGTAATTATTTATTACCTATTAAGTATATATTCAGTCTTCGTTGTGTAGTTGAAACACATGGTTTAGTTCATGTCTTTCTTTTTTTCTCTCTCTCAACATAGTATCTAGAGTCTAGAGAAAGGCAACCCTAGAACCGTGCCTACTCGGAGGACCCACTGTCCCCCGGTGCCAAAAAGTTTTTCTGGCCACCCGTGTCATCACTCTAGGTACCAGATATCCTCTGTCGTGTCTCATACTGACAAGTCTCAGCCCCTGCCACCGTCGCCGATGTCCTTTTCAGCCACTGCCACCACCGCTCAGAGTGCCACCCTCTACTAGGCCCGATCCTCGAAGTGCAAGCCCAGCTACCCAGCCATGCGCCTGTACGCACGAGTTCAGTGGGTTGCGATCAACGCCTACGTGCCTCTCTCCAGCTGAATGTGACGGCGTGTCTGGCCATCTTTCTGGTTGCCGTTTGTCCCACCATGCTGGCCGGCCTCTCCTCTGTTGAGCCAGTCCTCCACCTCCCCAACCACAACCTTAAGGCATGTCGTACACCTGCTCGTATCCGTTTCAGGTACTGTTGGTTACATTTTTTTTGGTTATTTGTAATCTGATCCATGGCTTTCTTGAGTCCTACAGATGCTCTGAAGGTGAAATTTAGTGTTTTCACTACTTATATCAGTGCCCATCTCTCCACTAACAAATTGGATGGCACTAATTATGATTCCTGGGCCTTCGACGTTAAACTTTGGCTAACCAGTCAAGGGTACGAGGATCATCTCACTACCAAGGTTGATTCTGTGCTTGAGGCTGACCATCCTAAGTGGAAAAAGTTTGATGCTCAGTTGTGCAGTGTGCTTAAGTCCACCATCTACTCCTCTTTGAAGTAGATTTTTTGGGCTCATTTGACATGTGAATCAATTTGGGTGCAGGCCAAAGTCCTATACACCAATGACATTCAGTAATTGTACAGGGTTTGTCATGATCTTATGAGTCTTATTGCCCCTAGGAGGTTTGATGGCCCTATATCTGCCTCCTTGGGCAAACTTCACGGTGCTCTTCACGATTTCAATGAACTGTTGCCTCCGGCGGATAACCTGGCAAAGGAACTAAAACAATAAAACACCTTCTTCATGCTCTTAGACCTTTATGGTTTACTTGTAAATTACTCCACCATTCATGATCATATTTTGGGATCTCCTACTGTTCCTACTTTTTTCGCAACATGTTATACTTTGCTTCGGGTTCTAGCTAAGCATAGTCCAGATTCTCTTATTGTTCCTATCACCAGTGACACCTCCGCCCTTGTCTCTCAGAATAACCGTCATGGTCGTTCCCGTGGGGGTGACTCAGGTTCCAAACCTCATCAGAAATATGTTCATTGTCATCGCTTGGGTCACACCATTGATAAATACTGGACTTTACATAGTCGTCCTCCCCGTATTGCTAATGTTACACAGATTACTCAACTAGACACTCCTGAGCCTTCTGATCCACCTGGAGCCTCTCTAGTTGATTATGTAGATTTTCTGAAATGGTTTGAGTAGCATCAGTCTTCTGGTTCCACTATTTTTGTTGTGCACATCAGTAATTCCTATGCTTGTCTCTTTCAGTCACCATCCCTTGGCTCTTGGGTTCTTGATTCTGGTGCATCCAACCACATTTATGGTAATAAGGTTTTGTTCTCTCAACTCTCTACTTTTGGTTATTTGCCTATGGTTACTTCAGCTAATGGTTCCCAGACATAATCTCAAGGGATTGACACTGCTAATCCCCTCCCTTCCCTCACTGTTGATTTGGTTATTTATATCCCTAGGTGTCCTTTTAATATACTTTGTATTAGTTATTTTACCCTTTCTCTTGATTGTTCCATTACTTTCATTAAAAATTCTATTCTTCTGCAGGACCAAAGTTCAGGATGGATGATTGGCATCAGATATGAATCCAATGGCCTCTACCAACTCTCCAACTCTTCTCGTGTTTGCTCTGCCACAGATTCCCTTCTTACCATCCATGCTCAATTGGGTCATCCTAGCCTTGCCAAACTATAGAGAATGGTGTCGAGCCTCTTCAAGTTATCGAGTCTTCTTTGTAAGTCATGTCAGTTAGGAACACACCTGTAGTCTGTTTCCTGATCATTTCGGTACTTACGCTGCATCTCTTTTTGCCTTAGTTCATTCTAATGTATGGGGTCCTAGTCGTACTATTTTTACTTTAGGGTCAAAGTACTTTGTTACCTTTATTGATGATTACTTTCAATGAACTTGGTTATTTTTAATGCAAAACAAGTCTGAGTTATTTTCCATATTTTAAAAGTTTTATCAAGAAATTAAAACTCAATTTGGTGTTCCTATTCGTACTCTGTGTAGTGATAATGACCGTGAATACTTATCTTATTAATTTCAGACCTTTATGGCTTCTCATGGCATTCTTCACCAAACATCTTGTGCCCATACACCTCAATAAAATGGGGTCACTAAACGTAAAAATAGACACCTTATTGAAACAACTCGGACCCTATTACTCCGTAGTCAACTTCCCTTTCATTTTTGGGGTGATGTTGTCCTTACTGCATGCTACCTTATCAATCGCATGCCATCCTCTGTGCTTGATAAGTGGGTCCCTCATTCTGTCTTGTTTCCTTGTCAGCCTCTTCATTCTCTTCTACCGCACGTCTTCGAGTCCATTTGTTTTGTCCATAATCTCTCTCCTAGTCTAGAAAAGCTCATGACCCGATCCCTTAAGTGTGTCTTCCTTGGTTATACTCGGTCCAAAAAATGTTATCGTTGTTATTCTCCTACTCTACGACTTTATTTTATCTCCACTGTTGTTACTTTCTTAGTCTGTACCCTTCTTTGAGTCATCTCTTTCGATTCTCAAGTCAATCTCTGCAGTCTTTTCGGTTCCTCTTGATCTTGTCACTGTCGAGTCTAAACTGCCCCAACCACTACGCATACAGGTTTACAGCACCATTGATCGCTTCTCCCACACCTATCACAATCGACCACAACCTCTAGTGCCCCATATCCCTCCTCCAGATACTACTGTTGAGGTCATTGCGAACTCTTCCCCGGAACCAACTCCTTTACTGGGTCCGACACTGCCAGACGACTCTGATCTTCCCATTGCCGTGTGAAAAGGTATTCGGTCTACTCGTAATACTTCTCCTCATTATAGTACTTTAAGTTATCACGGTTACCAAGTGGCTTCAGTACTCAAGAGGGGGTGAATTGAGTATGTAAAATTTTTTTTTTGCAAACACTTGAAAAATAATTTTCATTGAAGCTATTTCTTAATTGAAGTGAATAAATAGAGAAGATAGAAAAACTTTACTCACAAAATAAACAAACTAAGAAAGAAAGTAATCAAGCAAGTATATAAAAAAATAAAGTGCAAGAAATAAGGAGTTTGAGATGAGTAGAATAAACACAGAATTTATACCGGTTCAGCCACCAAGTAAACACCCAAGATTTTTTCACTATAACTTCAAGCTTGAACAGGTGCCTGCTACCTTTACAAACCAGAGCACTCTTCACACCTTAGGATACCTCACCCTCGTGCTTGAGCCTCAACAGTCAAGAATACCTCACCCTTACAAAACCTTTGAGAGATACCTCACTTTCTTTACAATGAATCAGAATATAGTAGAAAAGAAACTCTCAGAAGAGTGGACATTACAAAAGAGATACCCCTAAGTGCGTTTGAGTAAGCTTTTAAAAAAAGTGATTAAGATAGTAATGATAATTGATTAACTTTTAAATATTTTTCTAAATTGTTTTATGAAAAGTAGAAATTATTTTACGTTTGGATATAATTATAAAAAGTATTTTTTACTTTTTCTCTCTCATATTACATCTCTCTATAATTGATTATTTTAAAAATAACTTATTTTTACTTTTTTAAAAAAAATTTTACTTTTTTCCCCTAAAATATTTTTTTTTTCAAAATCTATTCATGTCTATATTTTATAATTATTTTTTAATAAAAAACATTTTTTTAAAATAAAAATGTACAAACAAACGCCCTCAAAATATCACTTTGGCTATTATTGATTATTTCATCGCTGATATCTTAATGAAACATTTACCAAATCAATTCTTCAAATCACAAATAAAAAGAAAACAGTATAATCATTGGTCAGGGGACACAACTTCAACTGTGCATGGGATGGAAGCATAATATTGCCAAGAAACTCAAAACAGATCTAACCTAATAAAACAAACCAGTGCAATTGGTTGATAAACAGCACATTGGGCCTGCTGCGTGAATGACTTATAAGTGGGGTTGTGATTGGTGACTTGTAAGGTTGATAAAACAGTAAATTCCTTTCTGTTTTTTTTTTAATTGAATGTCATCGAAGGAGAGGGTAAATCCCTATTTTAGTGCCTAAATGATAGGTGTCATTACTTTAATATTTTAATAAATTTTGACACTAATTTAATTTTTTAATTATAAAAAATAATATTAATTTGATATTCTTTAAAATTGATATTAATTTAATCTTTCAATCATAAAAATATTAATTTAATTTCTCAATTACAGAAAAATTATCAATTTAGTCCTTTACTCTTGCATTCCATATACATAAAGATGATTTTGATATCACTTTTATGATTGAAGAACTAAATTAATATTAAAATTTTAAAAAATTACACTGATCTCTTTTGAAGTTTAAGATAATTACATGGACACCTTCCTAATTCTAAAAAATACATAGGCACCCTTTCTTATTGACTCTGTTAGTTCACTGTTAGTTATCCTTGTGAATTGTCTAGTATACCCTTAATGAAAAACACCCAAATTCAGACCCTAACTCCCATTCGACCCTACTCCTTCATACTCTACTATCCTCTGCTAGTGTTTTCCATTTGTGATCACAGAGGTGCTCAAGGAATTGTCTTCTTTGTGCAAGGATGAAGAGGGGGCCACGACCATTATACTAGTGAGTATTTTTCAGTCCTAAATTCTAATTTGTTTATGCCATAATTTGATTTCACGAAACCCTAAAAATTTTCCTAGAGTGTGTGAGGGGTTATGAACTAAGTGTGGCATTTATTGTAATGTTTTTACATTTTGTATTTTCCACACAGGTGAGAATGGGTTCATTTGGAAGTTTTGATATTGTGGTGCATTATGTAGATAAAGGTGGAGGACCTATGACCATTTACAATGTTGACCTAGATAGGTATTGCTACTTCTTGGTTGCTCAATTGGCCTTCAGGGTATCCTTATGATAGTGGTTTTAGGGATCATGACATTGATAACCTTTTCCTTCTTTGTCATAGTAACCTACTCCACATCATGTTTCTTGTACAACATTCGGCATATAGGGCACATCTTGACCTTGTGTCCGACTTCATCCATCCTCCTTAAAACTTGTAATAGTTTCGTTTGACTTGGGATACCTATAAGCAACTTCAGACAAGTTGACTAGCTCCCACAGTCTCTTTTCTTCTTCGATTTTAGCACCCAAGTCCACTCTGATTATTCCTACTTGGAGATTTTGTGGCTTAGCATATCCAGTTTACAACTCGAACAGATTAGTGTTAACCTTCATCGTCAACTTTATTTTGTCAGCAAACTTCAGCCTACCCTCCTTGATCCCATTCTGAATCATATCTATGAATTGAGAGCAACTGCTAGTAGAATGCTTATAAGAATTATAGTATTTATAATAAACTTTATCTTTTATCTGACTAGGCGATGGAAGAAGATGTCCTTGAGTCAATTTTATCGGTTTATCTTTCAAGAGCATGTAAAATATTTGATCTGCTTTACTGACATCAAATGAGTATATTTGACGTTTAGGGGGTTCCATTATCTCCTTTCCTTTACTAGGTTTCAATGTAGGATAGGTATATGGTAGCCTTTTTTGTAGTTTAGCGATAAGAATTTCCTATGATTCGGTCTCTTCGTCACTATCATACTCTACCATATATACTCTCTATCATTTTGTCCATCCTTTTAATTGAGCTTTCTCCTATTGGAGCTACTCAATCTGTCGCACTCTAATAGCTAGTTGAGACATATCAACGAATTGTTGATTCACTAGATTTTTCTAGATGGCAAATCTAATCCTTCAACGGTTATCTTAACCACTTCAGGTTTAGGGATTGGGGTAAAGCATCTACCCCACATCTATTTGAATTAGGCGAAATAATCATCTATGCTTTCATTATGCCTTCTTTTGATATTGAACAGTTTAGTCTATCCTATTTTTATTTCTGGCCTAAAGAATTGCCCATGGAATAGTCTTTCAACTGACTCCTATAATTGTACAGAATGGGGAGACATTGATGAATACCAAGTGAAAACATTTTATGTTAAAGAATTGGGGAACAATTTCATCTTTAAGTACTTATCTGCGACTAAGTCGCCGCACTCTGTCAAGAACCTTGCTACACATTCGACAGATGACTCACCTCCTTCTCCTGAAAAGCTAGAAAACTTAGCAATCTTACGTCCTCTAGGGAGTTCAAGTTGGTTTATCCATTATGGGAAATTCGATACAAATTGAGGATGAAATGTTGGCTCAACGTTAAAGTTAAACCTATCAAGGCTTCTTCAATGACCCTATTCACTTGTGGTTTAGGGCAATTGACCCATAAGGCTTGTCTTTGACCAACGTCGTAATTCAGTTGATATTGGTATCCAGAAGTGTTGTAGACACGATCACCCACTCTAGCAGTACGCTTTGTCTAAGTTTGAATTTGATTCTGATTTGCAGGGACTTGATACCCTATGTTTTGTGTGTTTTGATAAGGATGCAGTACTTCTCTAGTCCTAATCAGCATGGATATATTTCCATATTGTAGAGGAGGTGGTCAAGTAGGTCATTGTGCAATGCCTACGACCCTTAGAGTCGCTTGGCCAATGGAGCTTGGATTATTTTTCATATAAGACTCTCCTTTCAGAAGGCTGCCGAGCCTCCTTACCTGTTGGGCTAATGGGTTGTATGCATTACTAGTCAACTCAATCAAAGGATTGAGAATCGTATTCATTTGTTGAGTTACCATCTAAACTATTTCGTGTTTACTATCATCCATTTGTTGTCGAATAGTGACCAACGCCTCAACGGTGTTACGTTGAGGCTCTTGAGGCATGACCCTTGTCATGTTAAGGAAGATTGGAGCAACATATGCTCCTTGTGACCTTGCCATATCTTACATAGGTATCGCATTAGGACCCACGAAACCCATGTATGGAGGGTATGCTTGTTGGATCATTGGGATCTATCATGGTGAAATAGTACTGTCTCGGGGGAATTATCCCTAGAGGTATTGAGGGATTAGCCGATGCATATATCGGCGTAATGATTCCTACAAATTAACAGTGGTTAACGATATGTCGTATATCAGCATAAAACTAAAAGGATATTGATGGTTGTGAATATCTGATCCATGATCCTTTGGTGTAGAAACCCCTGCCACCACAAAGACAGTTGACGTAGGCACGTTGCTTGTAGCCTCTGCATTGGTAGTGTAGTTTTTATTTCTTAAATTTTCAACTGACATTGTTTTGTGAACAACCTTTCCACTATGCAAGTACATTTACAAACGCTTGAACAAAAGTAAAAGTCTTATGACATGAGTCCCACTAGGCGTGCCAATTTATTTTCTAGGAAACTATTCTCAGTTTAATGTGGCCTGCGCAATCAAATCACAGCCTAAACTTTGAATATCGACCTTTCTATGTACAAGAGGAAAGATGGATCTAACTTTTTCCATTGCTTTATTCTGTGTATACCCAAGATCTTTATTCTTGTGTGTTGCGAAAAAAGATTTGAATATTCAAAACATTAAGTGTGTGATTGTGTCAAACATGAATTGAACATCAAAGAAAATATTGGGTGTATCATTCAGTAACAAGTATTGAAACAAATGATCATTGAATTGAACTGGAAAAAATTATAGAGTCATTATGAGTACAAACTATCGAATAAGCTACAAGCTATGTCTACTCTTAAAAGTGAAGATAAAAATCCTATCTAGAAAGGAAAAATGATAAAGGGTGGTCACTGGTAATTCGTTTTACTGTTGTGGGTGAGGAGTGTAGAGTGTTTAAGATCTTTTGAAATGTTACCTGACCTCCCTATTTATAATTAAAATGTGGTAACCGCTCTCAGCATCCAAGGATTTTGCAGAAATCCAATATTGCTTAAGATTATGCCACATATCCATGGCGGTTGCCTCTCTTTCTCCAATAACACACTACTCCAGGTGATGTGTATGTGTATAGCTTCATGTGTTAGCTTCTCCATCATAGGCAATTAACATCACATAACCAAAAATCTTCTAGATGGTCATATGCATGTCACATACTTCATTAAACCAAGCCTTGATGTGAACTTTGTCAACAACATCAGCATTAATGCTATGCAACATGACAAATCAGGTTCTAAGGACTTATTCATTTTTTAGAGTTATCTACAACAACGTTAGTATTACTACTATGTAACCTTGAGCTCTAAACTCCAATTACTTCTTAGTTGACCTAGTTAAGAAGGTGTTGACTACATGATAACTTCAATGTTATCATGTCTTTTATTTCTGTTTCGCTTGATAGCATCAGTATTGTTGGAAATATATGTAATTAGGTGTAATTAGTAGTACAATTGTTAGTCCCACATCATGTAAATTGTGTAATTATTTATTACCTATTAAGTATATATTCAGTCTCCGTTGTGTAGTTGAAATACACGGTTTAGTTCATGTCTTTCTTTTTTTTTTCTCTCTCAACATAGTATCTAGAGTCTAGAGAAAGGCAACCCTAGAACCGTGCCTACTCGAAGGACCCACTGTCCCCCGGTGCCAAAAAGTTTTTCTGGCCACCCGTGTCATCACTCTAGGTACCATATATCCTCTGTCGTGTCTCATACTGACAAGTCTCACCCCCACCTTCATCACCGGCCACCGATGTCCTTTTTCAGCCACTGCCACCATCGCTCAGAGTGCCACCCTCTACTAGGCCCGATCCTCGAAGTGCAAGCCCAGCTACCCAGCCACGCGCCTATACGCACAAGTTCATTGGGCTGCGATCAACGCCTACGTGCCTCTCTCCAGTTGAATGTGACGGCGCATCTAGCCACCTTTCTGGTCGCCGTTTGTCCCACCATGCTCGCCGGCCTCTCCTCTGTTGAGCCAGTCCTCCACCTCCCCAACCACAACCTTAAGGCATGTCGTACACCTGCTCGTATCTGTTTCAGGTACTGTTGGTTGCATTTTTTTTTGTTATTTGTAATCTGATCCATGGCTTCCTTGAGTCCTACAGATGCTCTGAAGGTGAAATTTAGTGTTTTCACTAATTATATCAGTGCCCATCTCTCCACTAACAAATTGGATGGCACTAATTATGATTCCTGGGCCTTCGACATTAAACTTTGGCTAACCGGTCAAGGGTACGAGGATCATCTCACTACCAAGGTTGATTCTGTGCTTGAGGCCGACCGTCCTAAGTGGAAAAAGTTTGATGCTCAGTTGTGCAGTGTGCTTAAGTCCACCATCTACTCCTCTTTGAAGTAGATTTTTCGGGCTCATTTGACATTGACGAGCGCCGAACTCAGTCAAAATTATAACCGATGTTATTACCTAAGCTTGTAGCACAGTGACAACACCGGATCATCTCCATGAGGATTGTAGATGCAATTTAATCAAATCAAGTGAAAGTTTAGCAAATGGGGGTTTGACAATTTAAGATCGCACTTAACAAAATTAAAGGAAGAAATAATAATTAAAGAGCAGTCAATTTAGAAACCTATCCAAGATTGGGTGGATTCAATCATAGACCCTTCATAGAACACTTGAAGCGCAATTGAATTGTTAATTTGGATCTAACCGAGATCTCTGCATCAAATCCAGAATTCATACTAGACGATCGTCTAGAATTCAATTAACAAGTGATAAACACAAATTCGCAATCACACTATTCATGAAGATCTATGTTAATTTTAAGTACCAAATTCAATTAACTTAGGCAAAAATCAGTAACCTAACTTTTTCAATTCTGTGATTAATTTAGATCAATCAGTTCTAAGTTTCATCACAAATCTCAATCTTCATTTATGTGATTAGTTTAGATCAATCAGTTCTAAGTTGCATCACAAATCTCAATCTTAAACCAAGATCAAATCAGATCAACATAAATATAATCACCATTCATGCATTCAAGATCAAGAAGAAGAAAAAAAGAAGAAGAAAAGAGAAATTCAATTACAAATCAAATACAATACATAACCAAGGTCTCAAGAATCCAAACCACAATCTCTTCAAGAGTTCTAAATTGACCGAAAGTAACTTAGCCCTCCATTACCATGAAGGGGAGCATCAAAATATATAAAAGCTATGAGAAACTATGAAGAAACAAGAAGAAACTATGAGAGAAATGAAGGAGAATACAACTTATCATTCATGATAACCAATTGTGCCTTTTATAGAAGTCTAGGGTAACAAAAGGACAAAGGGGAGTGGGTGGATGAGTGGGTTAGTGAAGTGGAGTGGTTGAGTGGGTTGGTGGAGTGGAGTGGTTGAGGACGAAAATTTCTTGTCTGACTGGAAGACAAAAACGACTAACTATATTTCAGATCCATGAAAAGTACTCTTCGTGAAAGTTGTAGATCTTTGTCTTGGCTATAACATGCATATCTGGATCGTCCAATTTGGCTTCTTACAGCCCAAGATATGACCCAAATACCACAGGTTATTCAAACCCAACTTCAGCACCTCTGTTCCGACTTGCAAGCTCAAACTGGCCCATTAGACTTCATTTTTTCAAAAAGTGTTTTTCATGAAAGTTGTTTATTTGGATCTTAACTATCAACTATCCAAATTTCAGCCCATCTCCATTATTACAGCTTGAGATATGATTTTATGAGTGCACACCGTTCGGATTCTAGTGACAGAACCCGTATTCTGACTTCCATGTAAACTTAGGTCCCTTAGACATCTGTTTAGGACTTCGAGCTCTTCATCAAAGTTGTAGAGCTTCCTCTTAGCTTTCCTAAAAGATAAAATTCATGATTATTAGATATCAGGAACTCAAGTTATGGCCAAAATACAGAAACAGTGTCAAATCTCAATAATGCTAAAAATATTCAATTAGGACCAATTTGAGCTCAAACTCACAAAATCATACCAAACTCAATCAATTAAGAATATGAAGAGTGTAAATGACTAAACATAAGGGTTTCTTAATGAATAAAATATGTGATTATCAGACATATGAATCAATTTGGGTGCAGGCCAAAGTCCTATACACCAATGACACTCAGCAACTGTACAGGGTTTGTCATGATCTTATGAGTCTTATTGCCCCTAGGAGGTTTGATGGCCTTATATCCGCCTCCTTGGGCAAACTTCACGGTGCTCTTCACGATTTCAATGAATTGTTGCCTCCGGTGGATACCCTGGCAAAGGAACTAAAATAATAAAACACCTTCTTCATGCTCTTGGACCTTTATGGTTTACTTGTAAATTACTCCACCATTCATGATCATATTTTGGGATCTCCTACTGTTCCTACTCTTTTCGCAACATGTTCTACTTTGCTTCGGGTTCTAGCTAAGCATAGTCCAGATTCTCTTATTGTTCCTATCACCAGTGACACCTCCGCCCTTGTCTCTCAGACCAACAGTCATGGTCGTTCCCGTGGGGGTGACTCAGGTTCCAAACCTCATCAGAAATATGTTCATTGTCATCGCTTGGGTCACACCATTGATAAATACTGGACTTTACATGGTCGTCCTCCCAGTATTGCTAATGTTACACAAACTACTCAACTAGACACTCCTGAGCCTTCTGATCCACCTGGAGCCTCTCTAGTTGATTATGTAGATTTTCTGAAATGGTTTGAGTAGCGTTAGTCTTCTGGTTCCACTATTTTTGTTGTGCACATCAGTAATTCCTATGCTTGTCTCTTTCAGTCACCATCCTTTGGCTCTTGGTTTCTTGATTCTGGTACATCCAACCACATTTATGGTAATAAGGCTTTGTTCTCTTACCTCTCTACTTTTGGTTATTTTCCTATGGTTACTTCAGCTAATGGTTCCCAGACATAATCTCAAGGGATTAACACTGCAATCCCCTCCCTTCCCTCACTGTTGATTTGGTTCTTTATATCCCTAGGTATCCTTTTAATATACTTTCTATTAGTTATTTTACCCTTTCTCTTGATTGTTCCATTACTTTCATTAAAAATTCTATTCTTCTGCAAGACCAAAGTTCAAGATGGATGATTGGCATCAGATATGAATCCAATGGCCTCTACCAGCTCTCCAACTCTTCTCGTGTTTGCTCTGCCACAGATTCCCTTTTTACCATCCATGCTCAATTGGGTCATCCTAGCCTTGCCAAACTATAGAGAATGGTGCCGAGCCTCTCCAAGTTATCGAGTCTTCTTTGTGAGTCGTGTCAGTTAGGGAAACACACCTGTAGTCTGTTTCCTGATCATTTCGGTACTTACGCTGCATCTCTTTTTGCCTTAGTTCATTCTAATGTATGGGGTCCTAGTCGTACTATTTTTACTTTAGGATCAAAGTACTTTGTTACCTTTATTGATGATTACTTTCAATGAACTTGGTTATTTTTAATACAAAATAAGTCTGAGTTATTTTCCATATTTTAAAAGTTTTATCAAGAAATTAAAACTCAATTTGGTGTTCCTATTCGTACTCTGTGTAGTGATAATACCCGTGAATACTTATCTCATCAATTTCAGACCTTTATGGCTTCTCATGGCATTCTTCACCAAACATCTTGTGCCCATACACCTCAACAAAATGGGGTCACTAAACGTAAAAATAGACACCTTATTGAAACAACTCGGACCCTATTACTCCGTAGTCAGCTTCCTTTTCGTTTTTAGGGTGATGTTGTCCTTACTGCATGCTACCTTATCAATCGCATGCCATCCTCTGTGCTTGAGAAGCGGGTCCCTCATTCTGTCTTGTTTCCTTGTCAGCCTCTTCATTCTCTTCTACCGCACGTCTTCGGGTCCACTTGTTTTGTCCATAATCTCTCTCCTAGTCTAGAAAAGCTCATGACCCGATCCCTTAAGTGTGTCTTCCTTGGTTATACTCAGTCCAAAAAATGTTATCGTTGTTATTCTCCTACTCTACGACTTTATTTTATCTCCACTGTTGTTACTTTCTTAGTCTGTACCCTTCTTTGAGTCATCTCCTTCGATTCTCGAGTCAATCTCTGCAGTCTTTTCGGTTCCTCTTGATCTTATCACTGTCGAGTCTGAACTGCCCCAACCACTACGCATATAGGTTTCCAGTACCATTGATCGTTTCTCCCACACCTATCACAACTGACCATAACCTCTAGTGCCCCATATCCCTCCTCCAGATACTACTGTTGAGGTCATTGCGAACTCTTCCCCGAAACCAACTCCTTTACCGGCTCCGACACTGCCAGATGACTCTGATCTTCCCATTGCCGTGTGAAAAGGTATTCGGTCTACTCGTAATACTTCTCCTCATTATAGTACTTTAAGTTATCACGGTTACCAAGTGGCTTCAGTACTCAAGAGGGGGTGAATTGAGTATGTAAAATTTTTTTTTGCAAACACTTGAAAAATAATTTTCATTGAAGCTATTTCTTAATTGAAGTGAATAAATAAAGAAGATAGAAAAACTTTACTCACAAAATAAACAAACCAAGAAAGAAAGTAATCAAGCAAGTATATAAAAAAATAAAGTGCAAGAAATAAGGAGTTTGAGATGAGTAGAATAAACACATAATTTATATCGGTTCAGCCACCAAGTAAACACCCAAGATTTTTTCACTATAACTTCAAGCTTGAACAGGTGCCTGCTACTTTTACAAACCAGAGCACTCTTCACACCTTAGGATACCTCATCCTCGTGCTTGAGCCTCAACAGTCAAGAATACCTCACCCTTACAAAACCTTTGAGAGATACCTCACTTTCTTTACAATGAATCAGAATATAGTAGAAAAGAAACTCTCAGAAGAGTGGACAATACAACTCGAAGCTCTATGAAGCTCTTTATATCTCAAATTTTAGTGAAAAAGAGCACATGAAATTAGTAAAATATGAATCATGAATTAAAGCATGAAAGAATTATTTCAGATAGTTTGGTGTATATAAAAAATGACCCAAAACCATGTATTTATAGAGTTCTTAAGAAAATAGTCGTTGTGGGTATTTAATCCTCGCATTGAATGCGAAAATAGCCATATCTTTCTAAAACAGAAATCGTGTTTATTTGAATAACCTATGTGTTATTCGAATAACACTTTTAAATACCCCATGAACAAATTGGTTTTGTAATGTGTTATTCGAATAACATCATGTTTATTCGAATAACCCCTTTTGAAAGAGTTTCTGAAAAATATATTTATTTCAATAACATTCTTGTTATTCAAATAGAGCATTTTGAAAGATACGTTGTGGAACAACTTTATTCGAATAACATAAGTGCTATTCGAATAACTCTTTTTGAAAATAGAAATGCATAGCTTGTTTTAAAACTATTATTCGAATAACACCTTAGGTTATTCGAATAAGCCTTAATAAAAGGAAAACTAGCCATTCTGACTTAGTTTATTCGAATAGAGAGAGCTTTATTCGAATAAACTTGTTTAAAAACATTTTCAAGCACCTTTTAAAACTTGCCAGTTATTTCCAAATTTTCCAACAAAGTTTTAATCATTTAAACACTATTTCCAAAAACCATTTTGCAGTTTTTAAAAACATGTGTGCTATTGGATTTATTGAAAAAACAAGTTTAGAACTTTTCTTCCAAAACTAATAAGATATCCAAAAGGCTTCTTACAAAAAGATTCTAAGTCCTAAAGCTATTCTTGAAGTTCTTGGACTTGGTCTTACCATCATCTTCACATTTGTTATCATCAAAACAAGTCTTCAATGTCAAATAGCCAATTATATTCTCCCCCTTTTTTTATGATGACAAATTAACATTGAGAAAAGAATTAGTTCAGACAAATTAGAATTCACACAGTCAATTTGAGAGACTTGCTCTCCTTTTTTTTATAAGAGATGATTTATATTAGAGATGTGCGCAGATCTCCCTTACTTTTGGAATATTATTTTCGTTTTAGTTTTACCTGTCTTACCTGTCTTTTCTCAAACAAAGAACTTATCAAATAACTCAAACTTTTTCTCCCTCTTTTATCATGATAAAAAAGATGGGGCAAGAGAAAGCTAACGCATTAGTAATTGATATTCATTTAAGTCCAGCATATTATTTTTATTGAAGGCAGTAAATTGATCACATAAATCTAGGCCCAAACAAAAAATAAGATGTAATTCATCAAAGCAAATGCATTTCATTCATAGAATCAATTTGGCCAATTAGATTTGCATTTGCATAAAAAATAGCCAATACAAAAACAAACAGAGATCCTAAGTATAGGGATCTAAAAGTATGCATCCAGTGGCGGAGGAGGGGAGTTAGGCACTCTACCAGTCAGTAAAGCCTGTAAAGCTGTCTGTTCGTGGTCTACACATTCTATCCTATCAAATAGAATAAAAAATATGTTCCCCATGTAAGCTCTGTTGTCCAGCATGGTTGCCATGAGCTGCTCATTCGTGACTGGGCCAATAGCAGCAGCAGCATCAGTAGTAGGAGCAACAGGGTTGCCTTCGTCTTCTACCTCATCCGGGTACACCCAGCCATCTGCAATTCTGATCATCTTCATCTTGTTCAATGTGAAAGAACCGAAGACACTATGATGAGTCAGCTTGGTTGCCCGCTTAGTTTCCAGAATCTAAGGATATTTTTCAAGAAAAGTAATGATGACCAAGCCATAGGGCAAATCAGACTTTTCTTTACCCTTTGCCTTCATCATATGCTTTATGATGAAGTTGGACTAGTTGATTTGGTATCATTTCTTCAAGATCCATAGCATGAAGATGTCATCCTCACTTAGGTAGACATAGTTTCCTCCTCAAGGAGCCAGGATATGTGCATATGCATAGTATAAGAGCCTGTCTTGGCTCTTCAGCATACCTCCTTTAACACCTCCTCGTGGTAACACTAGGCCAGGTTTCAAAATATCTTCAATGGCCTGTATCTTCTTATACTCCTAGACAAGCGAACTGCTATCTTCTTCAATGTTGTGACCAGTTACTTGCAAACCAAACAACTATAACCAATCTTGGGGAGTGATTACCAAGTGCTAATCACTGACGTCTGAGTGAAGATCTTGACCATCAATCGTTAAGTTGCAATAGAACATTTTGACCAAATCAGGGTAGATTACAGTCTTGTAAGTGCTGAGCTGTAGCACTCCTTGATGATTTAGAAAGTCCAAAAAGTCAAATTCACATTCTTCGAAGAATTTTAAATCAATGTACTTTGGTTGTAAGAGATTTATTCCCCAAAAATGAGTCCTGAAGCGACCCAGATCATCCACATTTAAGGAGAGTCGTCGTAGGTCCAAGGGGTTGTTAATGGGGGCTATTTTGGTTTGGGCACATTTTACACAAGAAGAATAGGCCATGGCTGGAGCTTTGGGAAAAAAGGTATAGTGATTATGGGGAAAAAGATGAGTGAGAGAGAGAGAGAGAAAGAGAGAAATAGAAAAAGTAAGAGAGAAAGATTTGCTAAAATGGTGGAGGGTTAGACGATTTGGAAGAGCAAGGGTACAATAATGGTGGAAGAGGGATTTTGGGTTTCGGGTAAAGGGATGCACAACACTCAGAGAAAAGAGGAAGATGAAACAGAGAAAGTGAGGAGAAAAAGAGAAATAAGAGAAAGGGTGCGGTGTTGACATATATAAAGCTCATGTTTATTCAAATAACATGGGCTTTATTTGAATAAATGTGTGGTAACCCAACAGTCTTAGCTTTTTGCTAGACATTATTTCAATAACAATTCTGTTATTCGAATAACTAAGCCTGTAGACTTGGCTTTATGCCAAGCTTTATTCGTATAATCATATGGTTATTCGAATAAAACCAGATAAGATCAGAATTGTTTATGCTTCTGTCAAAATGTTATTTGAATAAGAGGTTTCTTATTCTAATAAAACAAGCAAAAACACAGAGATTGAAGTTACTAACTTTTGTTATTCGAATAGGCAAAGGTCTATTTGAATAAATATATTAGGAAACGTTTAAAGATACAGTTTGAGAGGAGGAAACTTACCCAATGATGGAGTACCTGCAAAACAAATTTTGAGATACCTCCAATGCTCAAGTCAGTAAAAATTCAAGAGTGATAAATCAATGATAAAGCAATAAATACAACCATTCATTCATATGCATAATTAGTCAATTATGCCTAATTCTCTTCTAATATAAAAGAATGTTTCTTTTGCTAATGGTTTAGTGAAGATATCTGCAAGTTGTTTAAATGTTTCAATAAACTCAAGTATGCAATCTCCTTTTTATACATGGTCTCTAATGAGGTGGTGCCTTATTTTTATGTGCTTTGTTCAAGAGTGCAAAATGGAATTTTTAAACAAATTGATTGCACAAGTGTTATCACATCTTATAGGAATGTGATCAAGCTGGAGTCCATAGTTTAAAAGTTGTTGCTTCATCCAAAGGATTTGTGCACAATAACTTTTAGCTGCAACATATTTAGCTTCAGCTGTAGACAATGTCACATTATTTTGTTTCTTACTATACTAAGAAACTAAAGAGCTTCCAAGTAAGTGACATGTTTCACTAGTACTTTTCCTATCCATTTTGCATCCAGCAAAATTAAAATTAGAATAACTAATTAGGCTACATGAGACACCCTTGGGGTACCACAAACCTATTTATGAAGTACCTACTAGGTATTTCATAATTCTTTTTACAGCACATAAGTGTGATTATTTAGAATTGACTTGATATCTAGCACACATGCACCCACTAAACATTATATATGGTCTACTAGCAATAAAATAAAGGAGAGACCTAATCATACCTCTAATTTAGTAATTTCTACAGATTTACCTCCTTCATCTTTGTCCAAATAATAGGAAATGCCCATTGGTGTAGTCATGTGCTTGGTATTTTCCATTCCAAATTTTTTGAGTAGTTCCTTGCAATATTTGACTTGGCTTATGAAGGTCCCTTCCTTAGTTTGCTTGATTTAGAGTCCAAGGAAGAAACTGAATTCTCCCATCATTGACATTTCAAACTCATTTTGTATGGTGTTAGCAAATTCCTTGCAAATGTACTCATTAGTAGCACAAAAAATTATATCATCAACATTAACTTATTCAAGGAGAATATAATGTTTTTTATGTTTAATGAAAAGTGTTGTGTCAACTTTTCCTCTAGAAAAATCTTTTTCAATCAAGAACTTGCTCAACTTTTCATACAAAGCTCTAGGAGCTTGTTTTAAGTCATACAAGACCTTTTTTAGTATAAAAACATGATTGGATAGTTCATGACTTTCAAAACTAGGAGGTTGTTACACGTACACTTTTTCTTGTATAAATCCATTTAAAAAAGTACTTTTAAAATTCATTTGATAAAGTTTAAAATTCATGATGCATGCAAATGCAAAAAGCATTCTAATGGCCTCTAATCTAGCTACAGATGCATACATTTCTTTATAATCTATTCTTTCTTCTTGATTACAGCCTTTTGCAACCAACCTAACTTTATTTCTTATTATTAGGTCAGTTTCATCAAGTTTGTTTCTAAAGACCCATTTGATGCCAATTATAGGATGATCATTGAGCCTTGAAACTAATTCCCAAACTTAATTTCTTTCAAATTGATTTAGATCCTCTTATATGGCTAAGATCCAATGTTCACCATCAAAGGCTTTATTTAGGTCTTTAGACTCAATTTGTAAAATGAAAGTCATATAGTTACATGCATTTCTAAGAGAATTTCTAGTAATTATCCCTTTTGATATATCACCTATCACAAAGTTAAGATGATGATATCTTGAAGTCCTCCACTCCTTGAGAAGGTCCATGACTTGTGAATCCTCTTTTCTTGGGGTGTCTCCTTGAATTTCTTCCTACTTCTTGACTTCTTCCTTCTTGTTGTCCAAATGTGTTCTTGTCAAGATTTCTGCAACATCATCAACAAAATCCTTTCTCGGTCTATTTTGGTTAGTTTCATTAAATGCAACATGAATATATTCTTCTATGGTCATAGCTCTTTTATTGTAAATTCTAAAAGCCTAACTATGATTAGAATATCCAAAAAATATACTTTCATCAGACTTCGTGTCGCAACCGGGATCGCGACGGGACGACCGAAAAAAGATAAAATCAATGGAGTCGCCACCAATGTTTATTTAAATTGGGAAAACATTAGAAAAACCCTTTTATCAGGAAAATTGGTCTTTTGAAAATGAGTTTGAGTCCGGGAGTCGATTACAGATAGGGAAGGTGTTAGCACCCTATACTGCCCATTCCAAGAACGGTACCTTATGTTAGTTGTGCAAAATTTAATAATCTCAAATATATTTATTTTTACCCCTTTAAATAAAAGACTTTGTAATTATTTTTATTTTTTTATTTTTTATTTTTTGAAAATAAAAAAAAGAAACAACTAAATTATGAAAATTTATTTTTTTTTGGCTTGATGAAATGGATTTACTGCTCCTTCGTATCTCCTGTGCAATGGAGAACTCAAAGTCACGTAGTTCTTTAGAAAATGACCATGAGTTGATTGATTTTAATTAAAAAGATTTTATTTGAAAGCGAATCCATTTTTTGCACAGGATTCAAGTTAGCACTAGGCTACTCAATAAACCCTTATGATCCAAAAGATAATGAAGATAGCATCCGCTATTCAATCATCATCATTGGTCATTGCATGGATTAAAAGATTTTTTTTATTTGCTATTTTTATATTCTTTTACCTTTTTTTTTTTGCCAAAAAAATGTATCATTATTGCCTTAATATGAAATGGGCAGCAGCCCACGAGATTCAAACTTAAATCCCAAAAGACAGTCAACAATTCAAATTTAAAAAAAGGTTTGAAACCTTGAGCACCAATAACAGGGCACATACAGAGGACGTTTGGGGAAGGATTTGGAAATTGGTTCGACGGTCGGTTTAGGGAGATTGAGTGATTCTATTTTTGAGTTCGACATTCGGTGGGGATAAGGATGGGATGGATTCGACGGTCGGTTGAAAAGGGGTGATTCATTCGACGGTCGGTTGCAATTGATGAAGATGGTGGTCACAGTTTTTTGGGGTCCGACGGTCGGATGGGACGGAGTTTGGTTGATGGTGTGAAAGGTTTGGATGGGTTGTCGGTGAGGGGGTAGTAGCTGGTGTGGTTCGACAGTCGAGTAAGGTGAAGGTGAATTCTGTGAAGGGGTTGAGGGTCACAATGGTGTGGTTCGACGGTCGAATGGGGTGAAGGTCACTGATGTAGTTCGACAGTCGGTAGAGGGAATGATGGTATTATGTGAAGTGGGTTGAGGGTCCAATGGTGTGGTTCGACGGTCGAATGAAGTGAAGGTGGGCTTTGTGAAGGGGTTGAGGGTCACAATGGTGTGGTTCGACGGTCGAATGAGGTGAAGGTCAGTGTAGTTCGACGGTCGGTAGAGGGAATGATGGTATTTTGTGAAGTGGGTTGAGGGTCCAATGGTGTGGTTCGTGGGGTCTGACGGTCGGTTAAAGGTATGATGGATCCGGTGCTTGGGTTCGACGGTCGGAAAAGGGAAGGATGTGGCTCTTTGGATTTTGACGGTCGAATGGGGAATGATGGTGTTTTGTGAAGTTATTGAAGGTGGTGGTTACGGTTTTACGGAAGTGAAGATGAATTCTTTGGTGGTTTGAGAAATGTGATGCGAGAGGGGAGGAGTGCCGGTGTGCGTATGGTGCTCATGGTTAAAAAGAAAAGGAAAAGAAGATGGACAACATAACTAACCGGCCAAGATCCAAGCATGCATTTGAACACTACATTTTTACTCACAACAAAGTGCAAGGATAGTGATGAGAAAGGGCTTACCTCTTACATGCTACCAATAACACACTCAACTCAAAAAGAATCAAAAATCCCTTTCGTTCCCAAAGACCTCCCCGGTATTCTTGCTTTTTTTTCTCAAGTTTACCACCGTAGATCAACTCAACATCATCAATCTTCTTTCCTTGGTCAAGATGGTGATTTGGGGAAGATAAAAGAGGGTGGTCGTGAAGATGGAGATGGTTCACGTTTTTTTTTTTTTTTTAGAGGTGAAGATGAGATGAAGGATGATCAAGGTAGATGGGGAGTTCAAGGTTGAAGGGGCTCTGCTTATGGTTTTTGGGAAGTGGCCTGCCTGCGAGAAAAGAGAAGGAAAAGAAGAAGAAAAAATAATCCCCTTCTGTGTTTCGTCCCCCCTTGAAATGTGAGTGGGTGAGGGAAGAAATCAAAGTCAGCAGGTCAGAGTAGGTAGCAGGTCCGAGAGCCAAAAAATATCTGCGTGAGAAATCCTTTCTGGTGAAGATCCCAGCCCCCCCACTAGTGTCTACCTCTCTGTAAAATATCCTCCCCCTTATCAATCCCCTTTTTTCTTTGTCTGCTTTCTTTTCAATCCTCTGAAGCAGCGGGTGATCAAAAAATGTAGCTTAGGCTCCTCTTTTGCAGATGTAGGAGTTTCCATTTTCATGAATTTTCCTTGTGATTGAGACCCTCCCCCCTCTTCAAATCTCTGCCAACTTACCATTTTTGTGCTGTCTCGAGCCTTGAATTTGCAGGCTTGCAGCAGATAAGAGAGGTTGACATGATTTAGTTGAACTTCAACTTCTGGTTGAGACTGTAACCAAAATAACCAACGAGCTGCAAAACGTAATCAAGACCCCTTTTTCTTCTTTTTTTTTTATTTTTTTTGTTTTTATTTTATATATATGTTTTTTTTATTTTTATATTTTTAAAAGAAGACTTAAATAAGATTAGAGTAAATAAAAGAAAAGACAAGAAATATGTGTTCATTGCAATTAAGTATCACTTAACATAAGAAACATAAACTCCTGATTAATCAACAAAATTTTATGGACAAAATTAGGTATCAACAGCTGCCCCCCTTTGCTTTACATTTAAAATAAATGAGAAGCAAAGGAATTGATTTAATTTTGTCCATAAAAAATTTTCTTTCTTTTTTCCTTTTTTTTTCTTTTTCTTTTTTTTTTTTTGGAAAACAAAATGACGTAAAAGGTAATAGACATTAAACGAGAAAGAAAGTTCATGAGTCGGGCATCCATCGAAACCGGACAAAAGGGTGAAAAGGCACAAAAGCCTGTGAGTCAGTATTCATTTGAGGCTTGACAGAAAAACTTAAAGCAAAAAGATAAAAAGCTTGAGTCCCAGATCCATGAAACTTGACAAAAACTTAAAAAAAAAAAAAGACACAAAACTTATGCGAGTCGGGTATCCGCTGAAGCTTGAGAAAAACTTAAAGCAAAAGATAAAAAGCTTGAGTCGGGTATCCGCTGAAGCTTAACAGAAAGGAAAAAAAAAAGCTTACGGAGTCGGGTATCCGCATGAAGCTTAACAGAAAAGAAAAAAACTTAAAACGGAAAAGACACAAAGCTTGCGAAGTCGGGTATCCGCTGAAGCTTGACAGAAAACTTAAAGCAAAAAGATAAAAAGCTTGCATGAGTCCAGGTATCCGCCGAAGCTTAACAGAAAAGGAAAAAAACTTCTGGTTGAGTCCCCCGGTATCCGCCAAGCTTAATAGAAAAGAAAAAAACTTAAAACGGAAAAGACACAAATCTTGCGAAGTCGGGTATCCACTGAAGCTTGACAGAAAACTTAAAGCAAAAAGATAAAAAGCTTGCGGAGTCGGGTATCCGCTGAAGCTTAACAGAAAACTTAAAGCAAAAAGATAAAAAGCTTGCGGAGTCGGTATCCGCTGAAGCTTAACGAGAAAGAAAAAAGCTTACGGAGTCGGGTATTCGCTGAAGCTTAACAGAAAGGTGAACAACAAACAGCTTGTGGGGTAGAGTGCCCATCGAAGCTGGACGGAAAGGTAAAAGGCAATGGGCACAAGGCCCTGACTTGTTGTGGAAGCAATGGGTACGAGGAGCCGAAAACTAAAAGACAATGGGTGTAGGGACCTGAAAATAAAAAGACAAAGGGTGCGGGGACCCGAGGGCAGATAATCTTTATTTTTTCATTTTATTTTTGTCTGATCTGTGTTTACTCTTCTTTTTTGTTTTAAAAAAAAAATTCAACCTCTCTTTCTTCTCTTTTTTCCTTTTCCTTTTCCTTTTCCTTTTCCTTTTTTTTTGAATTTTATTAAAAGTCCCTTGAACCAACGACAAACCGTGAAAGAAAAGGCAACGGCTGCGGATACCCAAAAATTAAAAGACAATGGGTGCGGGGACCCGGAAACTTAAAGACAATGGGTGCGGGGACCCAAAAACTTAAAGACAATGGATGCCGGGACCCGAAAAATTAAAGACAATGGGTGCGGGGACCCGAAAACTTAAAGACAATGGGTGCGGGGACCCAGAAATGAAAAGACAATGGGTGCGGGGACCCAGGAATTTAAAGACGATGGGTGCGGGGACCCAGAAATTAAAGACAATGGGTGCGGGGACCCGGAACTTAAAGACAATGGGTGCGGGGACCCGGAAATTAAAGACAATGGGTGCGGGGACCCAGGAAACTAAAAGACAATGGGTGCGGGGACCCGAAACTAAAAGACAATGGGTGCGGGGACCCGGGAATTAAAAGACAATGGGTGCGGGGACCCGGGAACTAAAAGACAATGGGTGCGGGGACCCGGAAACTAAAAGACAATGGGTGCGGGGACCCGGAAACTAAAAGACAATGTATTGACTTTGTAAATGCATGTGATGGCAGAGATGGTGCATGATGCAATGGATGCATGGTGATGCAATGGATGTGATGCTTGAGGGCAATGCATGTGATGCCAGAAATGATGCATGATGCAATGGATGCCCTACTGTAGGAGTCCTCATGAACCAATTGAGTAAGTAATTTTTTTTTGTTTCTTTTTTTTATTTTTTTTGTCCTTTTTTTTGCACATCGGAGCTTTGGTTCCGCAACCCTTAAGGACTTTTCCCCACAGCAGGGTCGCGATTGAACAGCAAAATCTGTTGATTGGCCTTATGATTTGTCTAGTCATCCTTTCTTTTCTCATCAACACTTAAAGGGTCTCAAGCTAGAAAACTTTATGCACTGGGCCTTGAGCCTAAAAATTTGTGCAATGAGCCACGAGTCAAAGAAGTGAATGTACTTGAGGAACCAAACACTTCTTAGAAAACTTTGACCAACCAAACTCATATTCAAAAGGGATCATTGTTGAATTTTTCTTCATTAAATATGGCTTGTGTAGAAGCTTGTGACTTTCTTCCCCCAAAAGTTCCTATTTCCACTGGACATACTTCAATATGAATTAGCCATTGAGGATGTCATTCCCTTCATCGATTGAAACTCTAGAACTCCTTTGGCTTGAGTTGTTCATCAAGAGGCTACCATCAGATGGTTAAATTGTACTATTGTACTCATGTTCACCCAACCTGAAGCATCATGTACCAGATATGCATGGATTCAAAAGTACAACATGAAAGAGATTTACTACTTGAGTGACCTTTTTTTTGACTGATTTCGGGAGCATGACTACACGAAGGACATTTACAAAGGATAAAAACACTAGTAGTGGAATAGTACAAAAGTCAAGAGGTTTTTTTTTGGACCCAGTTTAGATGTAATTGATCTTTACTTGACATTTGGACATCATGACCATTGTTTTATCAGGTATCTACAAAAATATGCCCCTGTGTATGGTATCAAATGAATTTGACTCAAAGTATGTCCTTTGAGAACAAAGATGCCCAGTGTAGGCCATTTGACAACAAAAAAGGTCCCCGTGAGGATTTTTTTTTTTTGCGTAAGGCCAAATAAGACAAAGCAAACTGTCCCAGTTTAGAACTGAATTGAACATGGTAGAGACTTGTCTCAATGTAGAGACAGATTGAACCAAAAGGAAACATGCCCCAGTGCAGAGCCAGCTTGAACACAGCAACAATTTGCCCTAACGTAAGTCCCCTTTTTTTTTTTTTTAGACCGCCCTTGCGGGTTTTCAGCCTAACAATTTTGTTGTTTTTTTTTTTATTTTTTATTTTTAAGAGCAAAGATTGAAAATTCAGCAGTGCATAAACTTTTTGTCTCAAAATTAAAGTTGATGAAAATGAAAACGACCTTTCATTGATCAGAATAGACTTTTTAAGGCTTGTAATGTGGCCAAGGTTAGGGTTTATGAAATGAAAGATATAAGGCTCAAATAAGTGTTTAAAGGTTAAGTGGGACCAAGGATCATTATTCAAACTTAAACTTTGCCAATTGCTTTTACGCATCCAAGCACACTTTTCTCTTATTGCTCTCCCTCTTTTTTGTTCTCCATCATTGTTCAAACTTGAACTTTGTCAAATTTTCTGCTTTTACTTTCCGCCCCTTTCACTTTTCTTCATTTTCCATTTTTCATTATGCTTCAAAATAGTCACCGTGACAATCAACATTTGTTTTGTTCTTTCCCTTACTGTAGGGGTGATCCTTGTCCAGGGTCTATTGAAGAAAACTCCCAAGCTCAAAATGGGACAACGAGGGATAATAAAAAGATGAATTCTTGTGGAGGATAGAGAAAGATGGTCAATCTTCATTTCAAATCTTGATTGCTCATTTTTAAACATTTTAATTTAGAGACAAAAGGACTATACACACCAAATGATTATTTATTTGCTCCTTTTATTTTTTCTCTTTTTTTTATTTTTTTATTTTTTGGGCAAAGAATACCTGCACACACGAGTCTCATGACCACAAAAATTCTCAGAATGAGAGTTCTATGAGATCTAAACCAAAAGAAGGCAAGTAAAGAGAGGAAAATAATGACAAGAAAGATCTGGCAAGAACAAGAGTGCCAAGAACATAGGAAAAGAAAACAAGGTAAACTGATATCCACACAAATCCATCACATTAATGCTTCAAGAAAGTTCACATAAGTTCAAAAACCCAAACGGCTTTAATCGAGCATAGGGTCAATACAATTAAACCATCGTTTCATGGTAACAACTTGATAAACAAATCAGAATGTCAATCGCTCAGGAATTCCCCAGTGCTGAAGAACTCTAGGGTACAGTTCATTCTTGACGGTTAGAAAAATGAATCACCACTTTGTCAAACTTTCTAAGGTTACCCCTGATCAACCATTGTAAACATTCGTTCCTATTGCAGATGTGTAGAAACCTCTGACAATGCTTGGTGATTTAGGTAACCGTTGTAGTCCATGAGTTTTTCTGAAGTCCCATTTAACTCATTCGACTTGAAGTCCACCCTCAGTTGGTTCAACATTCTTCATACTTGCCTGTCCGACATTCATTTGGTGCAGTCTTCCCTTTTTCATTTCCCTTTCAATCATTTCACCAATTACCACGATATCTGAAAAATTCGCTGACACACTTCCAATCATATGATCATAGAATGGCGCATATAGTGTATCAGTGAACATAGCAACCATCTTTTTCTCTAACAAAGGGGGTTCTACTTGCGCAGCTATTTCCCTCCACTTCTGAGCATATTCCTTGAAGGTCTCCGCATCTTTCTTAGACATGCCTCGCAGTTGCATTCTATCTAGTGCCATGTCAATGTTATATTTATACTGCTTTAGAAAGGCATCAGCTAAATCCTTAAAACTCCTTATATGGGCACGCTCAAGACGTGTGTACCAATTCAAAGTTGCCCCAGTTAAACTGTCTTGGAAGAAATGGATCAACAGTTTATCATCGTGAGCTTGTGAAGCCATCTTGCGAATGTACATTGTCAAGTGATTCTTTGGACAACTAATCCCCTTATATTTATCAAAATCTGGGACCTTAAACTTTGGGGGAATGACAACGTCAGGGACAAGACAAAGCTCAGTAGCATCCTTGAGGCCATAACAACCTGCTCTTTCAATGACCCGTATTCTCTCTTCCAAAGTTTCAAACCTCTTTTTGAACTGAGGATTTTCAGTAAAAGAATTCAATGCGTATTGAGGCATGACAGTGGGGACAAAATGTTGTACTGGTGGAGTTCCACTGGTACCTGGGTAATGGGCATATGGTTGGGTTGTGCTCAATGAGTTTGAAGCAGGCATGCCACTGTCAGGGGAATTAGCAACCCATGGTGCTACAAAGCTGGAAGGGAAGCCATATGGTGGGATGAAGAAAGGGAATGAGTGCTGTATTGGTGGGGTTCCATTAGCATTCAGCCGAGTGACTTGAGTTTGGGTAAAGTTCAACAGGTTTGAATTCGGTGTCACTGTTAGCATGCTATTACCAGGGGGATTGGTGGTTAATGATGGTACATAGCTGGGATGGAAGCCATAAGGAGGGAATGGTGGCACTTGAATTTCTTGAGAACTGGTGACTGAGGGTTGAGTAGTGATTGGCATCACAACTCCTTGAGGATTGAAGCCTTGGTATTGCAGAGGGGTTGGAGAGAAACCAGACAGGTGAGGAGGTGTGGTCGGATGCCCCTTGTTTGCCACTGAGGGATTCCCATTTGTGCTCCTTCTATTTTTCATAGACTGAAGCATCTCCATCATCTTGGACACTTGTTCTCTGAGCTGATTCACCTCATCCTTCAACTCTTGAGTTTGATCTATTTTGTCCATGATCCTTGCCTGAGAACGAGTCCTGTAAGGGTGTCGCGGAAGCAATTTTTCGTTATAGTGCCCATTTTTTGCTTGGTGAAACATGATGTGAATATGCAATTATCAACATTGACTGAACAAAATTGGCAACATGCATGCATGCAAAGTATTATGCAAATGAATTTTTTTTTTAAAAAGAATGCTATGAATGTCATGGTAATGCAAAATGATGTATTTTTTTCTTTCTTTTCCTTTTTTAGAGTCAGGAATGCGATGAAAATGCAAGATGATATTTTTTATGGGGATGTAATGCAGATGCAAGATAATGTATCTCTTTTTTTTATGCTAAGAATGCTATGAAAATGCAAGATAATGTATATTTTTATTTTTTTTTGAATGCTAAGAATGCTATGAAAATACAGGATGATGTTTTTTGTTAGAAATGTTATGAAAATGCAAGATGATGTTTTTTTGCTTTTTGAAGCTGGGATTATCATGAAAATATAAAATGATTATCATGAAAATATAAAATGATGTTTTTTTTCATTTTTATGAATGCTAAGAATGTAATGAAAATGTAAAATGATATATCTTTTTTTTTTTTAAGTAAGAATGAATGACATGAGAGATAGATGAAAAATGAAAATGCTATAAGATGTATCATTTTTGTTGAATTTATTTTTCTAAAAAGAATGCAAAGATGGAGGACATGAGGAATAGACAGATAAAGAAAAAGAACGCTCCCTTTGTGTCCTAATCAGATGTAACCTAAGAAGCCGGATGACTCTAACTTTTGAGGTAATTATGCTCAATCTATCAGTGCAAGGTTTTTTTTTAGGACAGATCTAAACCTCTAAAAAGTCATGGTCCCCAGATTGCCCCCATCTCAAGAGATAAGGATCCAATTCATGAATTAATCACAAGTAGGGATGAACCCTCTCAATATGACTAGTCCATGATACTGGCAACAATCTGAGTGGTGTCTCAACAAATGTCAAGTGAGCACAAGGCTCCTCAATAACAAAAGTCGAGACCCCTCCTACTCCTCGGGTTCGCACAGACTCGGGTATAGAGCCCAAAAAGTGTGTGAGGTAAGTGATTAGTGACATGTGTGGAGGAGCATAAAAAACCTGTACAAAAACTTAAAAGACAAAAAATACCCCTAACTAGCAAAACATATATACAACAGCCAGCCAGCAATCGTCTACCCTAGGGTTTTAACAATTAAGTACAAAATATATATACAAGTCACAATATACATACTATCAGATATTTACATAAAAGTACTAAATAAAATATATTTATAAAAAAAAAAGAAAACAAAAACAAAGACAAAGAGGGTAAAATAAATAAATAAAAGATTATTAAAAATTTGCACAACTAACAACAACAGGCCTGACTCTCTGAAAGTCCCCAGTGGAGTCGCCAGCTGTCGCAACCGGGATCGCGACGGGACGACCGAAAAAAGATAAAATCAATGGAGTCGCCACCAATGTTTATTTAAATTGGGAAAACATTAGAAAAACCCTTTTATCAGGAAAACTGGTCTTTTGAAAATGAGTTTGAGTCCGGGAGTCGATTACAGATAGGGAAGGTGTTAGCACCCTATACTGCCCGTTCCAAGAACGGTACCTTATGTTAGTTGTGCAAAATTTAATAATCTCAAATATATTTATTTTTACCCCTTTAAATAAAAGACTTTGTAATTATTTTTATTTTTTTATTTTTTATTTTTTGAAACTAAATAAAAGAAACAACTAAATTATGAAAATTTATTTTTTTTGGCTTGACAGAAATGGATTTCTGCTCCTTCGTATCTCCTGGTGCAATGGAGAACTCAAAGTCACGTAGTTCTTTAGAAAATGACTGTGAGTTGATTGATTTTAATTAAAAAAGATTTTATTTGAAAGCGAATCCATTTTTTGCACAGGATTCAAGTTAGCACTAGGCTACTCAATAAACCCTTATGATCCAAAAGATAATGAAGATAGCATCCGCTATTCAATCATCATCATTGGTCATTGCATGGATTAAAAGATTTTTTTTTATTTGCTATTTTTATATTCTTTTACCCCTTTTTTTTTTGCCAAAAAAATGTATCATTATTGCCTTAATATGAAATGGGCAGCAGCCCACGAGATTCAAACTAAAATCCCAAAAGACAGTCAACAATTCAAATTTAAAAAAAAGGTTTGAAACCTTGAGCACCAATAACAGGGCACATACAGAGGACGTTTGGGGAAGGATTTGGAAATTGGTTTGACGGTCGGTTTAGGGAGATTGAGTGATTCTGTTTTCGAGTTCGATAGTCGGTGGGGATAAGGATGGGATGGATTCGACGGTCGGTTGAAAAGGGGTGATTCATTCGATGGTCGGTTGTAATTGATGAAGATGGTGGTCACAGTTTTTTGGGGTCCGACGGTCGGATGGGACGGAGTTTGGTTGATGGTGTGAAAGGTTTGGATGGGTTGTCGGTGAGGGGGTAGTAGCTGGTGTGGTTCGACGGTCGAGTGAGGTGAACGTGAATTCTGTGAAGGGGTTGAGGGTCACAATGGTGTGGTTCGACGGTCGAATGGGGTGAAGGTCACTGATGTAGTTCGACAGTCGGTAGAGGGAATGATGGTATTTTGTGAAGTGGGTTGAGGGTCCAATGGTGTGGTTCGACGGTCGAATGAAGTGAAGGTGGGCTTTGTGAAGGGGTTGGGGGTCACAATGGTGTGGTTCGACGGTCGAATGGGGTGAAGGTCAGTGTAGTTCGACGGTCGGTAGAGGGAATGATGGTATTTTGTGAAGTGGGTTGAGGGTCCAATGGTGTGGTTTGTGGGGTCCGACGGTCGATTAAAGGTATGATGGATCCGGTGCTTGGGTTCGACGGTCGGAAAAGGGAAGGATGTGGCTCTTTGGATTTTGACGGTCGAATGGGGAATGATGGTGTTTTGTGAAGTTATTGAAGGTGGTGGTTACGGTTTTACGGAAGTGAAGATGAATTCTTTGGTGGTTTGAGAAATGTGATGCGAGAGGGGAGGAGTGCCGGTGTGCGTATGGTGCTCATGGTTAAAAAGAAAAGGAAAAGAAGATGGACAATATAACTAACCACCAAAGATCCAAGCATGCATTTGAACACTACATTTTTACTCACAACAAGGCAAGGATAGTGATGAGAAAGGGCTTACCTCTTCGTGCTACCAATAACACACTCAACTCAAAAAAGAATCAAAAATCCCTTTCGTTCCCAAAGCACCTCCCAAGTATTCTTGCTTTTTTTCTCGGCTACCACCAGAGATCAACTCAACATCATCAATCTTCTTTCCTTGGTGAAGATGGTGATTTGGGGAAGATAAAAGAGGGTGGTCGTGAAGATGGAGATGGTTCACGTTTTTTTTTTTTGGAGGTGAAGATGAGATGAAGGATGATCAAGGTAGATGGGGAGTTCAAGGTTGAAGGGGCTCGCTTATGGTTTTGGGAAGTGGCACACTGCGAGAAAAGAGAAGGAAAAGAAGAAGAAAAAATAATCCCTTCTTGTTTCGTCCCCCTTGAAATGTGAGTGGGTGAGGGAAGAAATCAAAGTCAAGGTCGAGTAGGTAGCAGTCCGAGAGCCAAAAAATATCTGCGTGAGAAATCCTTTCTGGTGAAGATCCCAAACCCCCCCACTAGTGTCTACCTCTCTGTAAAATATCCTCCCCCTTATCAATCCCCTTTTTTTCTTTGTCTGCTTTCTTTTCAATCCTCTGAAGCAGCGGGTGATCAAAAAATGTAGCTTAGGCTCCTCTTTTGCGGATGTAGGAGTTTCCATTTTCATGAATTTTCCTTGTGATTGAGACCCTCCCCCTCTTTCAAATCTCTCGCTAACTTACCATTTTTGTGCTCTTGTCTCGAGCCTTGAATTTGCAGGCTTGCAGGCAGATAAGAGAGGTTTGACATGATTTAGTTGAACTTCAACTTCACGGTTGAGACCGTAACCAAAATAACCAACGAGTCAATAGCAAAACGTAATCAAGACCCTTTTTCTTTTTTTTTTTTATTTTTTTGTTTTTATTTTATATATATGTTTTTTTTTTTTTTTATATTTTTAAAAGAAGACTTAAATAAGATTAAAGTAAATAAAAGAAAAGACAAGAAATATGTGTTCATTACAATTAAGTATCACTTAACATAAGAAACATAAACTCTTGATTAATCAACAAAATTTTATGGACAAAATTAGGTATCAACACTTCGCATCAAACTTCCCTAAGTTATTCTTTCCATTCTTTAAAACAAAACATTTACATCCAAAGACGTGAAAGTGTAAAACATTTGGCTTTCTTCCTTTGTATAACTTATAGTGGATTTTCTTTAAAATTAGCCTTATCAAGGCCCTGTTTATTACATAACAAGTGGTATTCACCGCATCCACCTAGAAATACTTAGAAATATTAGCCTCATTAAGTATAGTTCTTGCCATTTCTTTTAAAGATCTATTTTTTCTTTCTACAACTCCATTTTGTTGTGGAGTTCTAGGGGCTGAAAAATTATGCTTAATGTCATGTTCATCACAAAATGTTTCAAACTCATGATTTTCAAACTCACCACCGTGATCACTTCTTATGGATGTAATGCAAAAACTTTTTTCATTTTGGATAACTTTGACAAGTTTCTTAAAAGCTTGAAATGCATCATTTTTTGTGAAATAAAAATAATGTTCATGTGAACTTAGAAAAATCATCCACAATCACTAGTGTATAGTAATTTCCACCAAAACTCATAGTTCTAGATGGTCCAAAAAGATCTATGTGTAAAAGTTATAAAGGTCTAGAAGTTGAAATAACATTTTTAGCTTTAAAAGAGACCTTTACTTGTTTTCCCTTTTGACATGCATCACATAATTTATCTTTTTCAAATTTGAGTTTGGGTAATCTAATTACTATATCTTTAGAGATCAACTTATTTAAATAATTCATGTGAATGTGTATAATTCTTCTATGCCATAACCATGAATCATCTTCTTTACTTATAAAGCATTTCGTATCATTTGAAGAGATATCATCAAGGCTAATCATATAAATATTATTTACCCTATGACCAACAAATATCACTTGTTTATCATATTTTTCTTCAATTATGCAATAATTAGAATCAAATATAACTTTCTGTTCTTTATCACATAATTGACTAATACTAAGAAAATTATGTTTAAGTCCTTCAACAAGTAAGACATTATCAATATAAGAGGAAGGAATTTTACTGACTTTGCTAACTCCAAGGATCTTTTCTTTATTGTTGTTTCCATAGGTTACATGTCCATGATTCTTGGGGACAAGGAAGGAAAACTTGGAGTCATCTTCAGTCATATGCTTGGAGCAGCCACTATCAAGGTATCAATTTAAGCTATTAGCTTTCAAGCACACCCACAACACATATTCAATTTTTAACTTTTGGTACCAAAAATTTCTTGGGTCTTTATGTGTTAGTTTTGGGTATGATACCTTTGGGGACCCAAAGCATTTTAGTCCCAATTTTTGTGTTAATATTTTTCCTCATATTGCATGTTGAGACACTATGTCCTTTCTTCTAACATGAAAACATTTGATAAAAGGGCTTCTTGAAGTACTTGAATAGACAAAGAAAATTTTGTAAAATTTTTGCTGATTTTTGGGATTATATCCTAAACCAGCCTTTTGAAAAATAACCATTTGTTTTCCTAGCAAAATATTTAAATTTTCTCATCCAAAAGTAAATTTAGAAAGAGTATTTTTTTAAATCCTTGATGTCTTTTCAAAAGATTTATAAGATGAGCAAGTTGAAGATGTAAAAGCATTTTCATGTGAAGGGCAATTTATGCAACAAGAGTTAGCATCAATTAGACCTAAAGTTTCATTTTCAATTTTAAGTTCTTCAATCTCTTTGTTTAAAATAGTAATTTCATTTTTCAAAGATGATATTGTTTTCTTTGATGCAGAGACTAGTTTTGTAAGCCTTAGAGATTCATCATGGCAATTCTTTGAAAGTATATTGTAATTCACTATAGGAAGGAGATAAGTCAAGGTTAAAAATTACTTCCATGTCGCTTTCTTCTTCTTCTTCTCCTCTGGCCATAAGACATAGATGGGCTTCCTCACTATCTGAGGTATCTGTGGAGTCCATGTCATTGTCATCCCAAGCTATATAGGCTTTTCTTCCTTTTCTTTTCTTAGAAGGTTTTTTTTCAAATTTCTCCATCTTCTTTTGGTAAATTGGGCATTTCATGTTCATGTGTCCAAGTTTTTCACACTTGTAGCAAGTTGAAGTTGATGATGTTCCTTCCCCTTTGTGATGAGTCTTTTTTGGAGGAAAATGTAGTCTTCTTTTAGTTTCCTTTATCTTGAGAAATTTTCTAAACTTTCTTTCAAGAAGATTGAGATTTTCTTCATTTAGCTCAAGGTTCTTTATGCCTTCTCCATCCTTATCATCATCATCATCATCATCATCATCATCAATTGCAGAGGTGGTGGCTTTAAGTGCTATTCTATTTTTCTTTTTATTATGCTTTTCACTTTGATTCAGTATGCTTAGCTCCCATTCGTACTCTTGAAGTTTTCCAAAGAGAGTAGCTAGTATTATTGTTGAAAGGCTTCTTGATTCTGTAATAGCTGTCACTTTGGGTTGTCAATTCCTATTCAACTATCTCAAAACCTTGTTAATAAGATTTTCATTAAAAAAAGTTTTTCCTAATGAAGCAAGATGATTTATAATATGAGTGAACCTCTTTTGCATTTCTTGAATGTTTTCTCCTTGGTTCATTCTAAATAGTTCATATTCATGAGTAAGAGTATTTGTCCTTGACCTTTTCACCTCATTGGTACCCTCATGGGTAACTTGTAAAGTGTCTCACATTTCTTAGGTAGTCTTACAATTTGAAATCCTAAAGAATTCATCATACCCCAAAGTTGTGGTAATAATGTTCTTGGCTCTTAAATTATATTGGATCCTTTTCTTGTCCTCATCTGTCCATTCACTTCATGGTATATTGATTCTTACACCATCAATAATTTTTGTGGGTACAAAAGGGCTATTTTCAACAGCATCCCACATATCTAGATCAATAGTTTCAATAAAAAAATTTATGCGTTCCTTTTAATAAGCATATCCATCCCCATTGAAAAAGAGTGGTCTGTTTATAGAAGATCATTTTGATGAAAAACCATTTGAATAAGTCATTTTCTCTTGAAGCTGCTAAGCTCTTTATATAAGAGTCTAGCTCTGGTACCACTTGTTACCAAGTGGCTTCAATACTCAAGAGATAGGGTGAATTGAGTATATAAAAAAACTTTTCACAAACACTTGAAAAATAATTTTCGTTGAAGTTATTTCTCAATTGAAGTGAATAAATAGAGAAGATAGAAAAACTTTACTCATAGTACAAACAAGCCGAGAAAGAAAGTAATTAAGCAAGTATATAAAAAATAAAGTGCAAGAAATAAAGGAGTTTGATATGAGAAGAAAAAACACAAAATTTATCCTGGTTCAGCTACCAACCACTCGTGGCCTACGTCTAGTCCTCAAGTAAACACTCGATATTTTTTCACTACAACTTCAGGATTGAACAAGTACCTACTACCTTTACAAACCAATGTACTCTTCACACTTTGTGATACCTTACCCTCGTACTTAAGCCTCAACAGTCAGGGATACCTCACCCTTACAAAACCTGTGAGGGATACCTCATCCTCTTTATAATGAATCAGAATATAGTAGAAAAGAAACTCTCAGAAAAGTGGATAATACAACTCGAAACTTTATGAAGCTCTTTAAAGGATATCTCAAAATTTGACGAAAAAGATGCACAGGAAATAAGTAAAATATGAATCACGAATTAAAGTATTAAAGAATTATTTCAAATAGTTGAGTATATATAAAAGATGACCCAAAGCCATGTATTTATAGAGTTCTTAAGAAAATAGTCATTATGGGTATTTAGTCCTCGTATTGAATGCGAAAATAGTCGTTTCTTTCTAAAATAGGAACCGTATTTATTCAAATAACCTATGTGTTATTCGAATAACATTTTAAATGCCCCACGAACAAACTAGTTTTGTAACGTGTTATTCGAATAACATCATGGTTATTTGAATAACCCCTTTTAAAAGAGTTTTAAAAACATATTTATTCGAATAACATTCTTGTTATTCGAATAGAGCATTTTGAAAGATACATTGTGGAACGACTTTATTTGAATAGCATAAGTGCTATTCAAATAACTTTTTTTGAAAACAGAAACACACAGTTTATTTTAAAGTTGTTATTTGAATAACACCCTGTGTTATTTGAATAAGCCTTGATAAAAGGAAAACTGGTCATTCTAACTTAGTTTATTCGAATAGAGAGAGCTTTATTCAAATAAATTTGTTTAAAACATTTTAAACACCTTTTAAAACTTACCAGTTGTTTCCAAATTTTCCAACAAACTTTTAATCATTTAAACACTATTTCCAAAGCCATTTTGAAGTCTTGAAAAACATGTGTGCTATTTGGATTTATTAGTAAAACAAGTTTAGAACTTTTCTTCCAAAACCAATGAGATATCCAGAAGGCTTCTTACAAAAAGACTCTAAGTCCTAAAGTTATTCTTGAAGTTCTTGGACTTGGTCTTACCATCATCTTTATGTTCGTTATCATCAAAAGAAGTCTTCAATGTCAAATAGTCAATTATAATCACTGCCTGTCTTCCTTGCACTTTGCTTGTCTTTCTTCCTTGTTTTCTGTTTCCACCCCTAAATCTCCAGGTGAAACCTTATCCTATCCCAGATGAAGACAAGTAATAGTTGATGAAATGAGTGCGCTTTATAACAGTGGTACTTGGGAACTGATTACTCTTCCTTCAGGGAAAATTATTGTTGGCTGTCGGTGGATCTATATAGTCAAGATGGGTCCTGATGGTAAAATTGATCATCTCAAATCCTGTCTTGTGGGAAAATGGTACACACAGATCTTTGGCTTAGATTATGGGGATACTTTCTCTCTTATGGCTAAAATGGCCTCTATCCAGTTGCTTTTGTCCATGGCTGCCATTTGACACTGGCCTCTTCATTAACTTGACATTAAAATTATATATGGAGCAACCTCCTAAATTTGTTGCTTAAGGGGAGTCTTCTAGCTTGGTATGTCATCTCCACTGGTCTCTTTATAATCTCAAACAATCTCCTAGAGCCTGGTTGGACGATTCAACACTGTGATTCAATAATTTGGTATGATTCAGAGTGAAGCAGATCACTCTGTGTTTTATCACCACACAGCCTAAGGCAGCATTTATCTGGTCGTGTATGTTGACGACATTGTCATCACTGGAAGTGACCACCATGGCATATGTAAAGTAAAACAACATATTTCTCTTCACTTTCAGACCAAAGACATGGGTAAACTTTGATATTTATTGGGTGTTGAGGTAGCTCAATCCAAGGATGGTATAGTGGTGTCTCAAAGAAAGTATGCTATGGATATCCTTGAAGAAACAAGATTATTGAATACCAAGCTGGTTAATACTCTCATGGATCCAAATGTCAAACATCTCTTTTGCAGTCAATGTGGTTAGCCAATTCCTAAACTCTCCTTGTGAGGGCCACTGGGATGCAGTGATACAAATCCTCAAATACATTAAGGGAGCTCCTAGAAGAGGCCTCATCTATGAAGAAAAAAGATATACTCAGGTCATTGGATACTCAGATGCTGATTGAGCATGTTCTCCTACTGAAAGATGATTCACTTCTAGGTATTGTGTACTCATTGGAGGCAACCTAGTTCCCTGGGAAAGTAAGAAGAAGAATATAGTTGCAAAATCTAGTGCCGAAGTAGAATACCAAGCTATGGCCTCAGTCACTTGTGAACTCATTTAGTTGAAACAACTCCTCAAAGAACTTCAATTTGGTAAGGTTATGAAAATGACACTCATATTTAACAATCAAACTACTTTGCATATAGGTTCCAATCTAGTGTTCCATGAAAGGACCAAATATATTGAGGTCGACTGTCATTTCATCAGGGATAAGATTTTATCAGGAGACATCACCACAAACTTTATAGGCAAGTTGTGAGAGGTCCACGAATAAGTTATTTTTATGCATATAATCTATATGCTTCAACTTGAAAGGGAGTGTTGGAAATATATGAAATTATGTGTAATTAGTAGTTATTCTGAAGTGGATTCAGAGGGTACCTAAGATAGGCACGTTGTGGTGATTTCCTCCTTGAGCAAAAGCAGCCGAGCGTGTTGAGACAGGGGGTGGGTACCTGTAAAGGGACTCCAACGCATCAACCACAAAGAAGTTCAAAGGAACATATATTCATTCATTGATCTGCCAATTACATTGTATAGTCATCAAAATAATCATTTACATTTGTAATCCAATTACATTTACCAATTTAGCCATGGATCAAAAGAATCATAGATATCAAACATTCACCTTGATAAAATATGTTATAGGGATCAAAACATGTATAGAACTAACATCATCCATCCTATATGCAATGAAAAAATTAGCAAATTATTATGGAAAGCATACTTCTCATGTAAGAAAATCATTTAATTATTTTAAGCATACTTTGTCAATGCTAAGCATACTTCTCATGTAAGAAAAATATTTAATTATTTTAAGATCAATTTATTAACAAGTATCATGTACTCTATATAAAATACCACAAAAGCTAAGGGATAGAGATACTTATTGAGTTAGATAAAGAGTGATGCTCCTTATTCATTGGTCCTTTAGCTTTGAGCTTTCTTCATTTGAATTCTCCATTTCATTGCACTAGAAGAAAGTCTTCTTTATCTTCCTCTTCATTTGAATTCCATGCAACTTTTCTCATTTATCCACATATGCTTGTATGTAAAAATCTGATGGCTATATTTGAAACACATAGAGAGATTTGTAAAGCTAACTTTAAAAGTCCTCTAAAATATAGGTTAGTATCAAATATCATGTAAGCTCATTTATAAGTATAATTTAGGTTAATATATAATGTAAAACATGTATCACATTATCAATCATGTAATGTTAGCTCTAACAAGAATGCATGAAGCACATATGCACTTGAATATAAAAAAAAACATAGTTTAAGCATTTTAAGGCATGATTCAAGTTTATCAAGAAACACATGATCATCATCAAAACTTATTTAGGCATTTTTAGGCAAATAATGATCATGTAAAACATTTAAAGACATAAAAACAACTCTCTATTTCTTCAAATATCACATGGTGTTCAATTTAAAGCATAAATAAGGACAATAGATTGATGTCACCAAAAATGTACTCTTTGAGTTTTTGTAGGTGACTCCAACTTCCAAGCTTCAAGTTTTCATGAGGGAATAGAGATTCTTTGCACCTATTTTGCAAGTTGAATCCTTTTAAACTTTACTATCCTCAAGTTAAATAAACTTATTCCATTTAAATGCTTGCTTGAGGTAATTATCATCCTACAACATAATTCAAAGTATTTTCTTTGGTATCCATTAATTTTGGATCCATAGAGGTTAGTCATTATGTCAAACTCATAAGCAAATAAGCATTCAAAACAGTAAGGCAAAATAACAAATAAGTTCACAAGGGCAAAAGATAGTTCATTTCATTAATCAATTTATCCAAGTACATATAATCATCAAAAGAATAGCCAATTACATTTGATTAAGCATTTACATTTTTAGTCCAATTACAAAGAATTCAGCATATACAACAAATTCTTGAGAAATAAATAGAAAAAGCAGCAGAACCTTTCATATAATCCGTGTTTATTCGAATAGCAATAATGTTATTCTAATAATCTTGCGTGGAGACAACGGTCATGGCATTTCTGCCAGAAGTTATTCGAATAGCTCTAAGGTTATTCAAATAACTAGCTCTGTAACTTAACTGTCTGCCAAGGATTTATTCGAATAACCTTTTGGTTATTTGAATAACCAGATAAGGACAAAAGCCTCGTGAAAGAATTATTCGAATAATGCTCCACTTATTCGAATAAGACAGATACAAGAAAATACAAGATCAAGAGATCAACCTTAGGTTTATTCAAATGAGGTCACTATTTTTGAATAAAACATGAAGATATAAAGACATAGGCATCACATATATTCGAATAAAACATAAGTTATTCGAATGAGACAGATATGAAAAACAAGAACTGTGGTTGCTAAGATTAGGTTATTCGAATAAGTTGAATGTTATTCGAATAGAACTGATACACAACACATTTTTCTCAACAACTGGTTGATTTTATTCAAATAACCACAGGTTTATTCGAAGAAACCTATCAAAAAAACATTAATAGGCATATACAGGGATACAATTAGAGAGAAGAAAACATATCCAAAGATGAGATACCTGCAAAACAAGTTTTGGGATACCTCCAATGCTCAAGTCAGTAATAATTCAAGAGTAATAAATCAATGATAAAGCAATAAACACAAGTATTCAATTATATGTATGATTGATCAAAAACTCAAGCTCAAGGATATTATCATTAGGCATGTCATTTCAAACAAGGAACATACTTTATCTAGCATATTAACATGTATAAACATTTTCAAGACATAAAACTAGAAAAGTATAATAAAAGTTTTCACTTATCTAAAGATTGCAAGTCCAAGCTTCTTGGAAACAAGGAAAAGAGCTTGAAATTGTTTCTAGTCTTTGTACCTGGAGCAACCACTTTCAAGATGCCAAAGAGAGTTCTTGACCTTCAAGCACACCTACAACACACTTTAATTTTTGACTTTTAGTACCTAAATTTTCTTGAGTCCTTGTGTGTTAGTTTTTGAATATTAATCCATTATACTTTCATAAAGATCAATTTTTCCATAGTATGTAAATTGAGCACAATAAATTAAATAATCAATTAGTATATAGTCGATAGCATGCTTATTTTTATATTATATAGACAATTTTAAAGCATAGCAAGCATACCTAGGCATTGTAGAATCTTATGTACCAAGTTATATAACAAATTAATGAACTATGGTACAATAAGAATAAACATAATTATATGTTAAACATAATATTCAAAATTTACCAAGTACACATGATTCTATCAATCACTTAAGGCCTACAAGGAATATACCTCAAATTAATTGACTTTACAAGTGAATGTGCATAAGAGGAAAAAACTTTTGATATATTGGCCTTGGTAATCAAGGAAATACTTTTTCTTATCTATTGTTTCTCTTTTGGTGTTTTGAACTTTGCAAGTTCCACATTATGCATGTAAGAAGTTTAAGTTGAAGAATCTTTACCTTCATGACCAAGATGTCTACCATTGGGTTTTGGAAGCATTCTCCTTGATGACTCCTCTTTCCTTTAACCAATTAGTCCATCATTTTGATAAATTTTCTGCATAGTTGAAATACTAGGAGGACATTTTGGTACCCACTTCATTTTGGGTCCTTGAATGTTAGTACTAGGGTCTTTAAGATTTTTAGGAACCCATACCATACAATTTCTCATATAAGGATTTCTTCTATAATTGCATAAATGAGAAATATGTCCTAGATGACCACAAAAATTACAAACAATTGAATTTAATGATGACTTGATCCTTTGAAGGTCATTTTTAGAAAACTTAAGCCTTTTGTTATTTTTACATTCTAAACTATTTTTGCCATAAGCCTTGCTTGAATTTTTATGTGGAATAACATTAATTTTATTCTCATTAACAAGCATAGAATGTAAGCAATTAAAATCATTAGCTTTGGTAAAATCGAAATATAAGTCCTCAAATTGATATTCTAAATCAATGCACTTTTCACAAGAAGTTGAGGTTCCACATTTCAAAGGCATTTCCTTATCAAGAAAAGCATATTCATTTTTCGAAGTTTTAATTTCATTTTCAATAAAGGAAATGTTTTCCAAACACAATAAGTTTTTCTTTTCTAAATTCAACAAACCATCATACCATTCATTATATGCACATTGTAACTCATCATAAGAACTACTATAATTAAGATAAATATCATTTACCTCAAATTTCTTTGGAGTCAAGTGAGAGGTTGTCTCAATTTCTAGCATCAATGACTTTTCATGGGAATTATCATCCTCATTCTTTCCTGTCAAAGCTTCAAGAGTATATACCATTTGGTTTTGCTTTGTCACCTCTTCAAATTGAACATCATTTTGAGGATATTTTTCATAACAAGATTCCTTCAATGGCTTTTACTCTTCTTGCTCTCTATATACAACTTTATGCAAAAAATCATTGTTAGTAAGATTAGATAGCATTAATAGCATCTCATATATCTTTAGCACTAGAGCAACTTTTAATTTTAGCATAAGCTTCATCATTCAAACCACCTCTCAAAATTTACATAGCTCTAATGTTCAAAGAAAAATATTTCTTGTCATAACTATTCCAAGTTTTTTTCAATTTGTAAGTAAATCCATTTAACACAATAACCCACAAATCCAAATCAATAGATTGCTCTACTCTAACTTTCCAATAAACAAAATGCATACCATCAAAGAATAGTGGTTTATCAATTTCAAAACCTTCTATTTTGAAAAACTTTCAAGGTTGCCAACAAATAAGGATTTTTAACTCTAAGCGATTAAGCTTTCAACAGAGCATGAAGCTCTGATACCACTTGTTAGCCATGGCAACCATCACCTAAGAGGGGGGTGGATTGAGTGATTACAAATTTTTAAAACAACTTTGTGAAATTTTACATTTTGATAAATTCAATCAACACATGCAGTAGAATAAGTCTAACTATTATAGATTACTAAAAAATAACTTAGGTTATGAGATAAATTAAGCAAATAAATTAGATATCAAATTCAACTCAAGCGCATATATAATTAAAATACAAGAAATAAAGGAGTTTGAGTTAAGAAGAGCAAACACAGAATTTATCCTGGTTCAGCCACCAACCACTTGTGGTCTACATCCAGTCCTCAAGTAAACCACCCGAGATTTTTCACAATCAATGCAAACTTGACTAGATGCTTGCTACCATTACAAACTAGAGTGCTCCTCACACATTGGGATATCTCACCCTTGTGTTTAAGCCTAAACTTTTAGGGATACCTCACCTTTACAATTTCTTTGAGGGATACCTCACCCTCACTACAAAGAATCAAGGAGTAGAAGAAAGAAAAAACACTCTCAAGAGTGTGTATTACAAATTGAAGCACTATGAAACTCTTTTAGGATATCTCAAATTTTGGTAAAAAAGAGCACAAGAATTTGGCAAAATATAAATCACGAATTAAATCAAGAAAGAATTATTTCAGACAATTAGGTGTTGTTAAAAGATGACCCAAAAACATATATTTATAGAGTTTTAAGAAAAAAAGACATTGGGTATTAATTTCATTCAATAAAAGCTCAAGAAAATAGTCGTTGCGTGATTCTGGGTCGTGTTTATTCGAATAACAACATTGTTATTCGAATAAATCTTCAAAAACATGTTCTGAAATATTTTCTGAGTCGTGTTATTTGAATAACACATTTGTTATTTGTATAAATCTTTAAAACAACATTCTAGAACGTTTTCTGGGGTGTGTTATTCGAATAACACATCCCTTATTTGAATAAACCACTATAGTTTTAAAAACTAACTTTAAATAGTCATAACTTCTTCATTTCTTATCCGTTTAAAGTAAATGACTACTCATTGGAAATATATTTGAGTCTATTTTCAAATGAAATAAGTTTCAGAATAAAACTTAAAGTATTTTGAAAGTTATGATCAAAAGAGTAACCAAAGGTCAGTTTTGAAAAACTCAAACTTGGCTATTTTTCATAGTTTTGAGCTATTACCATAACTAGCTTTTCAAAACTTGTTTGTTGGGCATTTTAGCATGTGAAAATCATTTGTAAAGATTTGAAAAACATATTTGAGATATTCATAAGGCTTCTTACATAAAGACCCTAAGTCCTATAAGTTATACCATTTAATCTTCCTTTGGATTTGGTCTTTGACTTGATCTTGTCATCATCTTCATGTTTGTTATCATCAAAACATGTATTCATTGTCCAACAGCCAATTAATAAGTCACTATGCATTTGGGGGGCTGAAGCATTTCTCTCTTGGTGTACATAGGAGTGTTTAATCTACCGTGTTATTAGGATGGAGTGATGCTTCTGTAGGCCGGTGCATAGGGACACTGGAGGGCACTCTGACCTTGTCCTTATTCCTTCCTGAGTGATTTAGAGGTTCTAAGCCAATATTCTTCTAAGAGCGGGTGGATATGCAAGAATATGTCCCCTCTTGAAAGGAAAATCCTCTTGGAGCAACTTGGGATGATACATTCTCCTGGGCTTGCTCCTCAGAGGAGTGGCAGATGCCGACCTTTATTAATACTGTGAAAGAGGCAGGGAAGAAGAAGTAGGACAGAGCGACTCCAGAGTTCGAAAGTAGTGTTCTGTTTCGATTTGCCAAAGTTCTTCAGAGCCTGGTAAAATGGGAAAAGAATGGAGGAACTGTGGATGTGATAATGCAGCTGGGTGCCCTAACAATGATGTCGGTTTCATCCTCTGGTTTTCCCATGGACACTATTTTCTGAACACTTTTGATGTATTTTTCCTTTTTTCCCATGAAGGTTGACGATGTATGGAATGAAATTAATGAATAAAACTCTTTGGATTCTATCTTGTATCTCATTTTTCTTTTTTGTATCTCGCTATCCATATTTCTCTTATGTTACCTGAGTGAGTCTAACGTTTACCCTATTGTTATATTAAGTTACCCCCAGCTCGGCTCTTAGTTAGTACAATAAAGTGGCGAGTTTTAGCTTCTGCCCTCGGGGTTCGTGTCCCTCATGGGGTAAAGAGTTTTAACTTAGCCTTTTGAAGTCAACTGACCTGTCTTAGGCGTACCATAGTTCGTGTAAGTGTCTCACACTTATGATGGACACTACGGAATTAACCGGGGTCCAATGAAGATTCATAGGGTTAGTTTGCTAAGGTTGTGTGTTCTTTGGTCTGCTACATAATCGTCCCCTTAATTGCCATGATAGCTGTGAGGGTCACGCGGTATGCTCTAGTTGAGTAGACATGCATAGCGCTTCATGCGTCATAATGAGTATTTTTTCAAATTCAGACTGCTAGGACAGAATTATCCCTTAATCGTTTGACCTTTATAAATAGGGGTTTAGATTTCCTTTATTCATTTCGTTGTTTCTCTCTCAAAATTAGTGGCTTGAGGTGATTTTTGATCATTTTTCATGGCGGTGAAGGCAGTTACAATATTTTTTTCAACACTTTGAAGTTCCAGTGGCCTAGTTTCTTCCATTTTCTTTAAGGCACTTCTTTTCCCTCTGTCTCTTTTGTGCTTATTTCGCCTCGTGGGTGGTTGTGCACCCCTTTAATGGAATGCACTTCCCTTTTCTTTCTGTGAACAGGGGTAGGAATATTGTTTTCCTTCCTTTCAACTGCGTTGCCTTGTGAAGCACCTCCTCCATCGTACTTTGTGTGGTGGAGGTGTCCTTATGAGGCTTTAGCCTTGGTGGGTGCAGAGGTCAGTGCTTGGGTGTGAGCAGTCTTCTATGTTTGCCCATTTCCATGTCTAAATCTTTGAACTTGACTAATTTTGGCCATCGGTCTCTGTGTGTTTTCGAGAACTTAAATGGTTAGAAGGAGGACAGCAGCTAGACTCGAAGCGTCAATTCCGAAAGCTACGTCGATTCCGAAAGCTACGCCAGTTCCAGAAAGAGGAGAGCCAGTAAAACAGGGGAAGGCCATGGAGAATGCAATTCGTATTCGTCGAGGTCTGGGGCTGGTGTACCTATGGGTTGCAAACAACGCCTACAATAGGATATCCCGTTTCCACCCCATAGAATTTCTCGATGAACTAAAGGGCTATTTGATGCTGATCGAGGAGGGTGGTAGAGACCATGAGTTCCAAATCTTGTCTCCGGAAGACGAAAGGGTGTGTTCTACTCGTCAGGGAGAACATTTCATGTATATGTACGAGGACTTCTTCGTTAGGTTTGGACTTTGACTTCCATTCAATAACTTCTATATTGTAATCCTCCGAACTTTGAATGTTGCCCCTTTTCAGATTCACCCCAATGATTAGGCAAACATTTTGGCTTTTGAAAGAATTTGCTAGTTGGTTGGATTGCAGTGCTCGGACAGAGTATTTTTCTATTTTCATACCCAGGTATTCTGTTCATGGTGCTAATATCCCTCAAAAAACTTGGCTTTTTGTTCGGTCGTGGCAAGGGTGGAAGGTCTTCCTCCTATACTAAGAAAGTTATAAGGATTTCAAAGAGAAGTTTTTTAAGTTGATGGTGGCTCGCGATACCCATCCTTTTTAGTTAGACAGTAACAGAGAACCGACATTCAGCCTGTATTGGAATCAGGTAGCATAGAGCATTCTCACTCAATCATTCGAGAGGGAAGCAGGTCAACTGGACAATGAAGAGGTTGAATGTGTTGATTTCTTTGAAATGTGGGTCGAAGAGATCAGTTTGATCCGAACCAAAGATATACTAGACACCCCGGATGACGAGACTCTTTGGGCCGTGCTAGGTAGCTTAGGTTGTTGTCCAAATTTAGTTACATATTTTTCACTTTTCATGATACCTTGTAGCATTATTTTTATTCTGATTCTTTGTTGTTTTTGCAGAAGGTTTGGCTGAGATGACGACTGGGAATGCCTTGGCGATTCTCAAAGCCTTAGAGGCTAGGAACACACCTAGGCCATCAAATGCCCCTGTGGATGGTGTTACAGCTCCTTTGCCCCCACTAGTTAAAGTCCCAATAGTGGATAAGGAGCCTATCCAGGTGGAGGATTCTTCCCGGCCGCTTGAGATGCGTAAAAGAAGGGTCCGGAGGCCAAGAGGGCAGCGGTTGAAGAGGTCATCGACCCGATCAGTTTGTACCATGAGGAGTTAGACCCCTAGGAGTTCATTGACTTCAACTTTCTGGCTGGGCAAGTTGTAACCCATGTTGCCCAACATAGTACGAAGGATACCTTCTCGTACTTTCAAACTTATGGTCTTTGCCTTGCCATCGATGCTCGATATTTGGAGTAAATTTGTGAAGAGCACGAGCAGGAGATAGCGGAGAAAGCAGCGGCCGCTGAGCGAGGTGAAAACCAGGCTCTTAGAGCCATGGATGAAGCCATAAAAGTCAAAAATGATGCTGAGACTCAGACCCGAGAATTAGAAAGTGAAGTGGTTACCCTGAAGGATGTTATGAAGTAAAGGAAGGCTAACGTGGGAGAGTTCAAAAGGTACGTAACCGTGCTCCAGGCTGAGAACAAGGGTCTTCATGCCAAGAGCCAACAGCTTAAAGACAATACTACCTCTTTACAAGATGACGTCCAATAACTTTTCAATGTTTCCACCAACATTAGTGGGGAGCAATTCCATAATACTATTGACCAAGTCTAGCTCTTCAATCCTAGGGTGGCTCTGGCCTTAGATGCACTAGATTCTAGGAGGGTGGTCCGGGATGGACGCCTCGTGCTTCCTAATGTTGCTGAAACTTCATCTATCGTTGCCCGTGGTTAAGACATTGCCGAGGAGTAGGTGAATGCCTTTTGATGTTTGCTTTTGCCCTCTGCGTTGGGTGTGACTTTTGTAAAGATAATTATCCCTTTATCCAAGGTGCTTAACTTTTTCTTCTGCTTTTAATTTTGTCGTATGCTTGTTTATTTTTGTGGTCCATCTTAGGTCCAATGCCTATTATGGTATTTCTCAACCATTTCATGGACTTAGGAATTTTTCATATGTTAGGAACCATGGTTCGAGGTCCAACGCCCTTTATAGACTTGTGGTTCCCTTTGGGACTTAGGTAATAGAGATTAGAAACCATGGTCTGGGGTCCAACACCCTTTGTGGACTTGCGGTTCCCTTTGGGCCATAGGTAATAGAGAAAAGAAACCTTGTCCAGGGTCCTTTGCCAATTGCCTTGGCTTTAAGGATCTCACGTGTTTTTGGTTTAAACGAAACCTTGTCCGGGGTCTGGTACTAACTATTGTGGCATTTAGGATCCTTCATGACTTTGGTTTAAGTGGTCTTTACCAGGGTCTTTTGTGTTTATGGTTCAGTGTGAGAATTTTCCCAAGACGCAAAATTTTTCTACTACATAACCTATTTAACACAAGACAACTCTCGGCCAGTACCATAATAGCTTGTCCATCCTGGCAACGATCATGCAATGAAGTAAAAAGAGTCACTTTGTTTTATTAATTAAATAAAGGACTAAGGTCTGTACAAAGTACTCCCATAGTAATTGGAGCAGATCAAACATGAAGTAAACTGAGACTAAGTCTTAAAAGGTACTTAGCTATAGTACTTTCTAAGTTTGTCTGCGTTCCAGAACTTCTTGACCGACTTGCCTGTAGCGTCTCTAGTGTGCAAGCTCCTTTGTCGGTGTTGATCATGATATGGTAGGGACCTTCCCAGTTAGAAGCTAACTTTCCTTGGGAGACATTCCTACCTCTGATGTCAGCCCTACGGAGAACTAGGTCACCCAACTGGAATTTCCTGGGCACAACCTTTAGGTTGTAGCGTGTTGCCATCCTCTGTTTGACGGCGGCGTCGAGTATATGAACGACACACCTTCTTTTTTCTAAGAGGTCCAAGTATTCCCTGATCAACCTGAGGTTGTTGTCTAGTGAGAAATGTTGGAGGCGCCAGCTGGATTCTTCTATCTTTACCAAAATCATAACCTCACAACCATAGTTGAGCTTAAAAGGAGTCTCACTTATTGTAGAATGGGGAGTGGTCCAGTAGGCCCAAAGGACGTGATATAACTGTTCAACCCAATTTCTTTTAGCTTCATCCAACCTTCTTTTTAATCCGCGGATAATAACCCAGTTGGCAGCTTTAGCCTGCCTGTTCGTCTAGGGCTTTTCTACAGCGCTACAATGATGCTTGATTTTCAAACTAACGAGTAACTCTTCAAACCATTTATCCTTAAACTGTGTCCCGTTATTCGTCGCAATGGATTCAGAGATTCCAAACCTTGTAATAATGTGGCGCCAAGTGAACTTTTGAATTCGGGCTAAGGTAATGGTGACCAAAGGTTCGGCCTCGATCCATTTAGTAAAGTAGTCCACGGCTACCGCTAAGAACTTCAGCTGTCTGGGAGATTGAGGGAACGGACCCAAGATATCTATACCATATCTGTAGAATGATCAGGGTACAAATGTTGTGGAAAGTTCCTCGGGTGGAGCATTATAATGATCCGAATGTTGTTGACATTTGTCCCAGACTTGGACATGTGCAATAGAGTCAACCTCCATCGTAATATTACTCAGCCCTGAGCATTTTTAAGGCTAAGGTTTTTCCTCCTAAGTGGTGCCCATATCTCCCCTTGTGGACCTCAGCCAATACATATTCAGCTTCTTTTGGCGTGAGACATTTAAGGAGAGGCGAAGAGTATCTGCGTCAGTATAACTGCTTATCATAAATAATGTATCAGACCGCGGTCTTAGCCAATTTGGAGACTTTTATTGGGACTTCAAGACGGATGCCAAATTGTATATATTCCATTATCAGGGTGATCCAAGTACTTTCCTTCTTTTTTACTTAAAAAATGGAGGAATCCATAATAGAAGGCTGTGAGAGGGTCTTTTGGACCACGATGTAGTTGTTGCCCAGACTCTTTGTGCTGGCTAACTTGGACAAGAGATCGGCCCTTGAATTTTGCTCCCAAGGTATGTGTTCCACCATTACTATTTGGAAACTTTGGAGGAGCCCTTGTACCTTTGCTAGGTACTTTTGTAAGAGGTGCTATTAGCCTGATAATTGCCCTGAATCTGGGAGGTTATGAGCTGGGAGTCATCACAAAGTGTAATATTTTTTGCTCCTAGTTCCCTGGCCATTATCAATCCAATAATGCATACCTCGTATTCTGCCTGGTTGTTCGAAGTGGGAATTCAAACTTCAGGGAGCTCTCGATAGTCACACATTCCAGGTTTTCAAGGATTAGCTCGGCACCATTACCCTTAGGATTAGAGGATCCGTCAACGAATACAGTCCATAATACTTCCTCGATATCACCGAGGTCCAATGCAAGTTCAGCAAGAAAATTTGATAGTGCTTGTGCCTTGATTTCTAATCTGGGCTCGTATGCTATTCCAAACTCAAAAAACTTAATGGACTAGGTGATCATCCTTCTTGCTAGGTCTGGCTTATGCAACATTTGACGAATCGACTGGTCCATCCTCACCACCACAGGATGGCACTGGAAGTACTACCCCTGGTTGTAACAATTAGGGCAAAGGTAACCTTCTTGATTTTCTAATAACGGAACTCGAGACCCTGTAACACTTTGCACATAAAATAGATTGGCTTTTGGACTTTCAGTGTTTCCTAGATCAGTACTGAGCTTACGGCCTCCTCATAAACTAAGAGGTATATGGACAGCGTCTCTCCGGGTTCTGGCTGGTCAAAATGGTGGAAGATAATAATAGCCCTTTCAGTGATATGAAGGTGTCCTCACACTCTTGAGTCTACTCAAAACCTTCCCCCCTTTTTAGCAGCCTGAAGAGAGAGAGAGATTTGTGAGCAACTTTGGCGAAGAATCGTGTGAGGGCTGCTATCCACCTTGTTAGCTGTTGAACTTCTTTCAAATTTTGAGGCTACGCATGTTGAGCATTGCTTGACATTTGTCATGATTTGCCCTAATTCCACGGTGAGTCAACATGAAGCCCAAGAACTTCTCAGCCTAGACCCCGAAGGCACACTTTTCTGGATTAAGCCTTATATTATGCTTTCTCAATTGAGCGAACACTTCTCTGAGGTTTGCGGTATATGATCTAAATTGTGGGGTTTTGACTATCATGTCATCAATGTAAACCTCTAATATTCTCCCCACTTGATCCTTAAAAATCTTATTCATCATCAGCTGGTACGTGGCTCTTGTATTTTTCAAGCTAAAGGGCATCACCATGTAGCAGTAGCTGGCCTTCTTAATGATGAATGTAGTTTTATCTTCATCTCTGGGGTACATTGGTATCTAATTATACCCAGAGAAAGCATCCATGAAAGACAGTAGCTGAAAGCCGAAGGAGCTATCAACAAGTTTATCAACGTTAGGGAAATAGTATGGATCTTTGGGGCATACCTTGTTCAAGTCCATGTAGTCCACTCACATCCTCTATTTCTCGTTTGATTTTTTCACTAGGACCACATTGGAGAGCCATGTGGTGTATGAGATCTTTCTAATAAATTTGGCAGTGAGTAGCTCTTTGACTTGCTCTTTAACGATTGGCTGTCTTTCAGGGCCCATTTTTCTTTTCTTTTAGGAGATCGGTTTCGCATCCCGTTTAATAGATAAATGATGGTAGCTGAAAGTGGGGTCAAGCCCAGGCATGTTAAAGGACGTCCAGGCAAATATGTTCTTATTTTTTTGCAAGAACTCTATTAGCTGGCATCTCTCCCGTTCTTCCAAATTTATGCCTATCTTGGTGACTTGGTCAAGGTTGTCACCTAGTTAGAGTAGAAGTAGTTCTCCTTCTGGCTAGGGTCTAGTACCTCGGATCTCTTCACAAACATCTAGTTCGGTCATAAGGACGTTGACCTGGTCTAAAGCCGGGCTAGATGTGTGTGTTCTGGTCTTCTTAGGGGTCTTGCATATTCTGAGGCTCTCATTATAGCACTTACGCTCCGCGATCTGATTGTCCTTGACTGTGACCACTTCATTATTTTTGTTAAGGTATTTCATGGCCTAGTGAGCGATTGACACTATAACGGCAATGCCATTCAATATAGGGCAATCTAAAATAATGTTGTATGTTGATTGATAGTCTACCACCAAAACCTGACCTTGACAGTCTTGTAGACCTTGTCATCGCCAAGAGTAAGGAATGTCTCAAAATAATCCACCGGGGTGACCTTTTCTTCAGAAAAACTAGTGAGCTTGCCATCATTGGGGGTCAATGCAGACATGGGGAACGCTAACTTTTTGAAGGCGTTCATGAACATGATGTCCACCAAGTTTCCTTAGTTGACAAAGATACGTTAGACCTCGATATTAGATAATATTCTAGAGACAACGAGTGGATCATCGTGGTCCCAGATAATATCGTTGTAGTCCATGTCTGAAAAGGAGATGAGTGGCCCTTCCCTGTCTTCAGCACGGGGCCTGCGTGTAGAGCCAGAAATGCTCAATACTATGGTCCGTAGTACTTTCTTTCAGGAATTACTGGATGATCCTCTACCTGCGAATCCCCCAGATATGGTACTAACAAGCCGATCTTTTCTGTTGGCCTTGTTTTAAGTATACTAGTTCTGATCCTACTAGTTGTCAGTGTCATGGTGAGGTGGAGTCCTGGATTTTCTAGCAGGGCTGCGTGTCATTCTCCTTTGGTGTGGAGTTGGACTTCGCCGTGGACTAGGACTGTATCTTCAGTCCCTCCGTCTTCTGCGATTATCGTTATTTTGGATTCCAATAATATATTTCTACAGCTGTCTCACTTTAATTAGGGATTCAATGACATCACAGAGCTGGTAACATTCTTCTATTTCATGGCCATAGCTTTTATGCCAGTTACAGTGCTTCGAGTGATCATTTGCCTTTTTCAGAGGAGGCAGGCTTTTAATATCCCTGACCTTAGTTTAAAGCACCTCTTTGAGAATCGTTTCTCATGGGGTGTTTAGAAGAGTGTAGTCAAAATATATTAGGCTGGTATGCATCGCCTTTGGAGGGATTTTGAGGTTGATTAGAGTTTCAATTAGTCCTCTGGTGAGTGGGCTCACCTTTTTTCAAAGTCTCTTTGTCCTTTATGATTTCCTCCAAATCGATGTATTTCTTTGAACGAGCATGAAATTTGTTCATATTCTCTGGTTTCTTTTTTTCCAAAGATCAGAAGAAGTCAAAATTTGTCTGGAGGCCACTTTGGGCATAGTGGAGAGCAATCCTATCATTTAGTATTTCTATACGAGCGAGGGCGTCCCTGAATCTTTTAATGTATTCACAGAGGGGTTCATTTCTACCTTAGCGAATTGCAAAGAGGGAGTCAACTGACTTGGGTTGTTCTTTGGCAGTTGTCTAGTGTAACAGGAAGCGTTGTGAGAGACCGTCCCATCCAATGATGAACTTCGGTGGTAGAGTCATGAACCAACAGAGGGAACCTTTCTTTAAAAAGATTGGGAAAGTGCAACACAACAACTCTAGGAATCCCCTATGGAATTGCATTGAGTGAATATAGGCATCTAGATGTTCCTGAGGGTCCATAGTCCCATCGTAGTGTTCTAGGTTAGAAGGGGACTTAAAGTTTCTGGAGACCTTGTACGCTATTAGTTCGTCCGAGAAGGCCTGTTGCTAGATGCTAGAGACTGGTAAGTTAATTCCAGCGGCATTGCTGGCTTCATCATGTAACGGTCCCCTTTGGTTGCAAGTTGTTTTCCACATCCCGTTATCATTCTCTACATGCACAAACCTTTCCAACTCGTTTAGCTGACGATGTTGGTCATCCAACTGACAACGTTGTTCATCGATCTAGAGCATTTATTGGGCTACTAGCTCTTGAAGATGGTTTCTGGTTATCTCAAAATGGGCAATGCCTTGGCTAGAAGAGCGATCAGTAGCCTCTTCATTCACAGGGCCTAGGCATGTTCGTACTGGGGCCCTAGACCCTTGAACGACATTGTTAGCTCTTTCTCTAGGGTGACGAAGCCTGTCCATGATAGATACTCTGCGCGACGGATGTGGACTTTCATTGGAAAATGAAGTCTCATGTCCATCGCGCAAATGTTCCAGGACGTGTGCTTGGTTTCTTACGGTAGAAGCTTCAGCTGCAGGTGGTGGAACTGAAGGAGGAGGGTGTTGCACCACTGGCTCCTGCCTTTGGTCTGCAGGGGGTTGCATAGCATCCCTCCTTGAATGTTGACGTGTGTTCATCATGATTGTGTGGGATTAGAAGTTTATTAGATTTTTCATAGACTACGCCAATGTTCTAAAGTGGATTCAAAGGGTACCTGAGATAGGCACGTTGTAGTGGTTTCCTCCTTGAGTAATAGCGACCGAGCGTGTTGAGACATAAGTGGGTACCTGCAAAGGGACTCCAACGCTCAAGTCAGATTATGCACAAGTAGGGTATTATTTGGTAAGTAATTTACTGATACCTGTTTAAGGTTACTTAACCTGGTATTTATAGAGCGTACATGGAATCGTAATGCAATCTGTGTTGAATGCAGATATTTAGGATTAGTATCCTGGTAGAGATTACATTCCCACTATTATTGGAGTGAATCCCTATAAGTTAGAAACTTTGATATAGAAGCTACTTAGTAGTCTGAGGTAGTTATGAGTCATATAATATCGTAAGTTGATGATTGACAGTTACAGATATTTAGGGATATATCCTCTACACAAATCTAGCAATCTTGATATTATGGCCCAACGTCGCTTGATGTGCATGGCTCCGGGGTCCGGACTACCATCAAGCCCTTAGCTCCATGGTCCAGAGTGGAGTCTGGTTATACATGTATGCTGGGTTAATCTGCTGGGAAGGATCTTGGATCACAGTTCAGAACAGTAATACAACTATTAGTCTCACTCATGTAAATTATGTAATTATTTATTACTTATTGAGTATATATTTAACCTCCGTTGTGTAGTTGAAATACACGGTTCAGTTCGTGTCTTTCTATTTTTCTCTCTCTCAACAAGTACTATCATTAGTCACGTAATAGCATCTATACTACTTCAATGAATAACTTTAGCATTGATTAGAAATTACTTCTCCACTTGGTAGATCAAAATAATACTTAAGTAATTTCTATGAAAAGCATTAGCAACATCAGTATTGCCTCCACTCGACAACTTCAGTATTATCGACCTGTAGACTTAACGTTCACTTGACACTTACTTAGCAGCCTCAGTACTGCCACGTGTCACATAGTGATATGTGCAATTTTATAGCATGCGTGTCATAATAAATTTTTTATTATGCTCCCAATACTAGGGTATCTTATGATGCTCGGGTGCTCACTTAATATAAGAGTTTAGAAGTGATAGTTTGAGAACCAAAAGTAATTTATTTTTTTTAAAAAAAAGTAGTTTTAAATACTTTTTTTGCAAAAATAAATTTTTAAGATTTATAGTTATGCATGACATATTAAACATTGAATAATATAAAAGCTTCTACAATATATAACTTACACAATACTGTCAGTTCTTATATTATTAAATTTTATATTATCATTACTCATTTTTATGATGTACTAAACTGGAATACGAGGATCATACAATTTCACTTTCAGAATCATATTTTTTGTTTTTATTCAAATAATTTTCTTTTTTTATGGATTTTAAAAATTTGGGAAAATTATAACACCCATTTTACTACCACAATTCGCCAGTGCAATATCAAGCACTTCTTCTGCTCATTTTTTTTCACTTCAGATTTTTTTTTTTCATTTTATATATTATTTTGAAAAATTAATGATTTATTAATTATTTTTTATAACTCTATCCTTGTTATTAATAGGTGAGAGATATAATCAATAAAGCGATCATAATATTTTATGTATTTTAATAAAAGATAATTCAATCAAATATAATTATTTTTACTTATAATCAAAATTAATTATTATTTTTTCTTAAACAGTGGATAAAAGTGGACCGGGAGAAATATATTTCATTAACACGTGCCAGTAATAATTAAAACACTATGAAATTTTAGTTAAAGTGAATACAAATTTATTTATAGGGTCTTGCTAAAAGCATTTACTATCTTAAATTAAATCATCTTAAATTCTTAATTACTTATAAAAAAAAGTATTAAATATTTTTTAATTTTTTAAGAAATTAAAAACTTCAATTTTACTATTGATAGTTTTTACTTTTATTTCTTAATTGTTAGCAAATTCCTTATTAAATTTAAGTGAGAATATTTTATTTTTTTAAAATAATGGTTGGTCACAGTGAAAGTAGACTGCAATCCTAGGCGAATTTTACCTATAATGTCAAGAATTTAAATCTTAGAATCACTAATTTGAGGAAAACTTTACTTAATCACCACCCCTAACCCGTGAGCAATTACTTACACAAAAAAATAATGGTTACAAATAAGGCATTATGGCTTTCACTAAATAATATATGTTCAAATTACATGATGAAAGATTTCCGTTTAATTGGTGAATGGAAGAGTTTATTTGCAGGTTTGAACAAGTTTAAGTGTGTGTTTGAATTGATTGTGGATATGAGTAATTGATTTTTTATATAAAAAATATCAATTTATGATAAAACCGGTTTCTTATTTAGATATGTTAATTAGCTTAAAATAATTTGAGATAATATGTTTCGTTTGAATTATATATAAAAATTGCTTTAATTATGTAATAAATTACCAAAATAAGTATGCATTGTTTTAATATATTATTTGTTGGAGGGTAAAGAAGTATTTTTATTTCCAAGTTGTGAAATAATTAAGAATCAAGAATCAAAAAGCTTGATTAATTATAGCTTTTAGAAGAAAAAAAAACATGTTTTAAATGTATAGATTAATTTAACAACCCAAACATATTGCCAAAATGTAAAAACAACTTTTATGGTGGAAAAATCTGTTTTCCATAATAATCCAGCAAAACCGAACATGCACTAAGAAATTAACCAAATTTGAAGTTCATGATAATTATTTTAAATCTGGTAATCAAGGGGTCAAATGTCCTAAAAGCTTAAGTTATTATATAAAGGCTTTCAGCTTGAATATTACACATGCCCGTATTTTCTTTTCTTAAGATTCAATTTTTTATCTAGAATAATTGGAGCGGTAATAATCGAACTCTTAATGGTTTGTCATATGTGATCTAGTGTCAAGGATCAAATTTTCTTAAAGCTAAAGTTATTAAGTAAATGCTCATGATTAATTTTATATCTAACAAATTCTAAAATTTTTTCATTATACATTTCTCCTTGAAAAATTACAATAATAGTACTATAAATAAATTTTCATGGAAAAATAAATTTGTCTAAATTGAATGGCCATATATGGATACAATTTAATGATATAAGATTCAAATTATAAATATAAAATATTACAAATATATATATATAAATGTAACATTTCAAACCAACTTATGAAGGAAAACCTAAGAGGGAACTTGATTAGAAAGTAAATTGATTGATAACAAGACATCACCATATGAAGTATAAGGCCCCAGTTGACTGTGCGTGCGTGATGAAGATTGATGTGCGATGGGTATTTCAATAAGGGTTTGTCTGGTATTAACGTGAGAAAAGGAAAAGACAGGTACAATAAAAAATAAAAAAGAAGAAAATAATTGAGAAGTAGAAGAGTTATTATTTTTTTATTTGATATAATTTAATGAAAAGAAAAGAGACTTCATTGTTTAGTTTTATATAAAAAAATATGTTAATAATATTGGAATATATATATATATATATATATATATATATATGAGCCCACTTATCTTCCTTCATTTTCTTTTTTATTTGGTATTTAATAAAAAAGGAAAGAGACTTCATTGTTTAGTTTCATAAAAAAAAATACATGTTAATAATAATGGAATGAATGAAAAAATATGAGCCCACTTATCTCTCTACATTTTCATCCTAATCCTCCCAAAAAGGCAGGGTGTCCTCCCAAAAGACGAGCCATGAAATATTATGGATCCAGCAAAAATTACTTCATTCCTTTTCCTTTCTTTTTCATTACTTTTATTATTATCAAACAAGTGATGACCCAAATTATCAAGTATTTTCCTCTCTTTTCCTTCTCATATAAGCATAACAAACCGACCTTAACACTATATTTAGATAATAAGTAATGGAGGGAACGGAAAGGAAATAAGAGAAACGGAAATAACTTCATTTATTTAGGAGTTTTAAAATGCATAAAAATGAAACGAAATACATAGGAAATCATTTTCTCCCACTTTCCCTCAAATGTTCAATTTTTGTTTCCCCCCAAATTGAGGTGGAATGAGAGAAACACATAGGTAATGAAGTTCTATTCTGTTAATGAAACTTCCAAATAAAGAGAATGAATACTATGTTCCATTCTTTTTCTTTTCTTTTCGCTCTATCCCTAACTATTTCGTTCTGTTCCATTAATGAAAAAAATCCAAACACAGGATAAATCTAATCAGTGTATTATGTTAATGCAAATCAATTATTAGAATAATTGAACCTAACTCCATCCCAAAAATTAACTCACGTAGGAAGGATTGCTCAAGTCATTATAAATGTTCTTTGCTCATATATTCAACTAATGTGGGACAACCAAACCCACTTATCTCTCTTCGTTTTCTTCCTAATCCTCCCAAAAAGGTAGGGTCCTCCCAAAAGACAAGCCATGAAATATTATGGATCTAGTAAAAATTACATCATTCCTTTTCCTTTCTTTTTCATTACTTTTATTACTATCCAACAAGTGATGACTCAAATTATCAAGTCTTTTCCTCTCTTTTCCTTCTCATATAAGCATAACAAACAGACCCAAAATCTAATTAGTGTATTATGTTAATGCAAATCAATTATTAGAATAATTGAACCTAACTCCATCCCAAAAACTAACTCACGTAGGAAGGATTGCTCAAGTCATTATAAATGTTCTTTGCTCATATATTCAACTACCGTTTTCTTCCTAATCCTCCCAAAATGGTAGGGTCCTCCCAAAAGACGAGTGATGAAATATTATGGATCCGGCAAAAATTACATCATTCTTTTTCCTTTCTTTTTCATTACTTTTATTACTATCAAACAAGTGATGACCCAAATTATTAAGTCTTTTCCTCTCTTTTCCTTCTCATATAAGCATAACAAACAGACCCTAAATCTAATCAGTGTATTATGTTAATGCAAATCAATTATTAGAATAATTGGACCTAACTCCATTGCAAAAACTAGCTCAAGTAGGGAGGATTGCTCAAGTCATTATAAATGTTCTTTGCTCATATATTCAACTACCGTTTTCTTCCTAATCCTCCCAAAATGGTAGGGTCCTCCCAAAAGACGAGCGATGAAATATTATGGATCCGGAAAAAATTACATCATTCTTTTTCCTTTCTTTTTCATTACTTTTATTACTATCAAACAAGTGATGACCCAAATTATCAAGTTTTTTCCTCTCTTTTCCTTCTCATATAAGCATAACAAACAGACCCTAAATCTAATCAGTGTATTATGTTAATGCAAATCAATTATTAGAATAATTGGACCTAACTCCATCCCAAAAATTAGCTCAAGTAAGGAGGATTGCTCAAGTCATTATAAATGTTCTTTGCTCATATATTCAACTAATGTGGGACTTAATACACCCCTCCTACCCAAGACTAGACATCTGGGACGTAAAGTTTAATTACAGGATTGGACATTTGCGGCTGACCAAACTAAGGCTTTGATACCGTATTAAAATAACTAGGTCTAACTCTATCATAAAAGCCAGCTCAAGGGACGAAAGTTGCTCAAGTCATTAAAATGATTTTTTATGCATATATTCAACCGATGTAAGACCTATTACCAATATAATTGAAAGATGTAATTAACTATATGGAGTTCTCAGGTTTAGTTTTTTTCTTGTTAATTAAAAATTTTGGGGATGAACCATTGTCATGTTCTAAGATCATGGAATAAATGCAAGTTTCAATAAAAAAATTACAGTGATAGTTATAGTAGATCGCCATTGACCATAGATCTTACATGAATGATTAAGATTTGAACATAAATACATATGACCTTTTTAAAAGGTCACATGACCTTTAAGTAACTTTTAATCTTGACCATCAATGTATAGTTTTATGGTCAATATTTACTTCTTGTACCCTCTCACAATAAAATCTCCTCTCATTAGATATACTTCCTATATATATATATATAATTATATGTGCATCATCTGAAAATGTCATTTGACTATATCATTAGTTTGCAAAACCAACTTGCAGCCTTATTGGCAAAAGTCGGTGTTAAACATCTCACCTTAAAAAAGAAGAAGAAGAAGGTGTTGAGCATTAGCAGCAGATTATTTTCTGTGATATATTAGCCATATATAGATGGTTAAGATTAAAAATGACTTAAAGGTCATGTGACAACTTAAAAAAGTCACATGCATTTATGTGCTAATCTTGATCATTCATGTAAGATCCAATGATTAAGATTCACTCCTCTCACCTCTTGTAATAAACACTCATCTCACCAAATAAGCTCCCTATATATATATAGATATGGGGCATATCTAGTGAGAGGAGTTTTTATTGTGAGAGGGTGAGAGGAGTAAATCTTGACCATACAACCATTAAAGTTACTTAAAGGTCATGTGACTACTTTAAAAAGTCACATGCATTTATGTTCTACTCTTGACTATTCATGCAAGATTCAATGATCAATATTCACTCCTCTCACCCTCTAACAATAAAACACTACTCTCACCAGATACGCTCCCTATATATATAAGAAGTGTATTTAGTGAAAAGAGTATTTATAGTGAAAGGATGAAAGAATAAATATTGACCATACAATCATACATGGATAGTCAAGATTAAAAATTACTTAAAAGTCTGACCACCTAAAAAAGTCACATGCATTTATGTTCTAATCTTGACTATTCATGTAAGATCCAATGATCAAGATTCACTTCTCCTACCTCTTACAATAAACACTTCTCTCACCAGATATGCTATATATATATATATATAAAGTCACTATTATAGATACTTTCCCAAAAATTTGCAACTGAGAGTTTTTTGCCACAATATAATTTATGATAACTAAATATATGTAAAAAAGAAAAATTGTAATAATATTTTATTTATTATAAAACATTCACATTTTACATGTGGTGGATGATTACCTTAATTTGATTTAAAGGATACCATTAGTAAGGGTTGGTAGTTATAATCTTTGGTGTGTCTAATTGCTTTGTAACCATTGTACTTATTTTGTAACACTTGCACATAATGGTGCATTATATTGAGAAGTGTAGTCACTCTCTCAATTTTTATATTTGGAGTCCTATATAAGGATATAATTCCGTATGAAGAAATGCGAAGAAGATAGAATACAACTAGTTCTTGAAAAACTAGATTTTGAGTTCGTATTTTCTTGTCTCGATCTCTCTATATTCTCTTCTCTATTCAATTCTTGTCTTGATCTCTCTATATTTTCTTTTCTTTATTTACAACACGTTATCAGCACGATCAAGTCTCTCGGGTGTAACAAAATCCTTCAAGTTTCTTTTCATATATCAAGTGTCTTTAGAATGTCAAACCTCATGAAACATGAATTCGTTGCCCTTGATATTTTTAGAAGAAATTATTTATTATAGGTTCTTGATGTTGAGATTCATCTTAATGCTATGAATCTTGGGAATACTATAAAAGAAGGAAACCAAGCATCCCTGGAGGATCGTGCAAAAGTAATGATTTTCCTTTGACATCATTTGCATAAAGAATTGAAAATGAAGCACCTTACTATTAAGGACCCATTAGCCTTTTAGAATAGTTTGAAGGAGAGATATGAACACCAAAAAAGGGTAATTCTTCCAAAGGCTCGCTATGATTGGATTCACTTACGTTTGCAAGATTTTAAAACTGTAAGTGAATATAATTCAACCTTGTTTAATATTAGCTCTAAATTGAAATTATGTGGAGAAAAAATTACTGATGAGGATATGTTAGAAAAAGCATATTCTATTTTTCATTCCTCGAATATGCTCCTGCAGCAGTAGTATCGAGGGTGTAGATTTACAAAAATATTTTATGTTAATTTCTTATTTACTTGTGGCTGAACAAAATAATGAGATTTTAACGAAAAACATCAATCTTGTCTAACTGGCTCAGCACCATTCCCTGAAGTGAATGTGACATTTTCTCAAGGTCGTGGACGAGGCCATGGTAGTAAAAGGCATTGTGGTGGGAAAAATTATTGGACCTGTACTAATCCTCCTCAAAGTTTTGAAAGCAAAGGTGTTGAAAGGAACTAAACAAAATGGGTCAAAAATGAGAGAAATCTTGAAAAAGAGTAAAGCAATGATAATATTTGTTATAGATATGGAACAAAGGATCATTGGTCTCACATATCTCACATTCCAAAACATCTAGTTGAACTTTACAAGGCATCACTAAAAGTATACTTGTCAAAATGGGCCAGGCCAGATCGGGCTATGTGAGTTTCAGGCTGACATTTTGTTAGCCTAATCCGCCTTTATGTTATGTTAACGGGTTGGCTCAACCTATTGTGGGCTGGCTCATTGGCTAATTCAGGCTATTTTTAATTTTAAGCTGACATTTTATTAGTCTAGCTGCCTATTTTGTCAAGCTATTCGGGCCGACCCATCAGCCTTGACCCATTTTGACAACTCTAACTAAAAGAAAAGGGAAAAAATGTTAAAGTGAATTTTTTTAAACCTGTTGGTCCTACTTATGATAATGAGTCTCCTATGAATATTGATTTTGATGTTTCTGATTTTTTTTGAAGACCATAGTAGCAAGATTGGTCATTTAATTGGGGATGAAAATGTCTACTATTGAAATATGTTTATGTTTATGTTATTTTGAAGTTTATCATTTATAATTTTTCATTAAAGTTTTATTTATAACATGAATATCAATTATTTGCATATTTCTTGTTTATTATCTCTTTCTAATTCTTACAAATATATTTTTGTGTTACTAGATAATCCAAAATAAACTTGACATAATGGAGAATGACATATATTTAGTGGACAGTGGCACAACTCATACAATTCTTTGTGATACAAAATATTTCTTATAATTAACATTAACTAAAATTAATGTTAATATCATATCTGGTTCTGTAAATGTAATTGAAGGCTCTAGAAGAGTCCAAATTATGTTCCCAAATGAGATAAAATTATATATTGATGATGCATTGTATTTTAGTAGATCTCAAAGACATCTACTAAGTTTCAAAGATATACGTCATAATCGATATCATGTTGAAACCAAAAATGAAGGACATGTAGAATATCTATATATTACCTCTACAATATCGAACCAGAAGTCCATATTAGAAAAACTTTCAAGTTTCTCATCTGGATTATATTTTGCAAAAATAAGGGTGGTTGAGTCAAATTATATGCACCAGAAGTGCTCAGATCCTAAAACATTTATGCTCTGACATGATCGTCTTGGCCATCCAGGTTCAACTATGATGCAACGTATTATTGAAAATACACATAGACACCTTTTAAAGGATCAAAAAATTCTTCTGCCTAATCATTATTTTTATACTTCTTGTGCTCAAGGTAAATTAATTGTTAAACCTTCTCCATCTAAATTATCTTTGGAGTCTCCTGATTTTCTACAAAGAATACAAGGTGACATTTGTGGCCCAATCTATCCATCTTGTGGACCATTATGATATTTCATGGGTTTTAATGATGCTTCCACTCGATGGTCACATGTTTGTTTGCTTTTAACTTGTAATGTTGTTTTTGCTAAATTTCTTGCTCAAATTATAAAGTTAAGATCAAGTTTTCCTAACCATCCTATCAAGTCAGTTCATTTAGTTGCAAGTGAGTTTACTTCAAAAGCCTTTTCTGATTATTGCATGTCAATAGAAATTAGTGTTGAGCATTACATTGCACATGTTCATACTCGAAATGGATTACTTGAATCTTTTATTAAGCATTTGCAATTTATTGCATCAAAACTTCTTGCGTTTGCTTAGGGACATGCTATAGTTCATGCTGCATTCTTGGTTTGCATTTGACTATCTACATATCACAAGTTTTCACCTTTATAACTTATGTTTGATTAACAACCTAATATATCTCATCTTAGAATTTTTGGTTATGCTGTTTATGTTCTTATTGCACCCCATCAACAAACTACGATGGGTCCCCAATGTCGCCTTGATATTTATGTTGGTTTTGACTCCCTATCTATCATTAGATATCTTGAACCTTTGACTGATGATCTTTTTAGAGCAGGATTCTTAGATTGTCAATTTGATGAGTCAACTTTCTCGTCATTACACTACAAAAAAATGTGTAAATTACAACAGTTTTAATATGTCAGTTATAAAAAACTACTATAATATTTAGTATAATACGTCAGTTATGCACCTGCCATATTTTACAAGTAAAAAATGGCAGTTAAATGTATAAAATGACAGTTTTAATTGCCATTATTTTCATTTTAAATTTTAATTAAAATATTTTAAAAAATTCTAAAATTTTGCTTCCCACTAATAACAAAAAATTCTAAATTTTCACTTCCCTCACACTATTTTGCGCTCTCCCTCACACTCTCTCGCGCTCTCCCTCTCACTCTCTCGCCCTTTCCCTCTCACTCAAAGTCACAATATTTGCGACGCAGATCTCTCCCTTTCCCCCTCTGTTCTCGCTGTCCCAGCTCTCTCCCTCCAGATCTGTGATGCACCATTGGTGGTTAGCGCGAAGTGGATATGGGTGGCGGATCTGATTCTAGATTCTGGAGTGGTGGCTGTCGATACATGATGGTGATAAGCAAATTCTTGGTCCTTTCATAAGATAAGAACTTATTTTCTTGACCAAAAACTTGTTAGACCATTTATACCGCAAGTGCACGGGTCATTCAAATAATACAGATACAGAGTGAGAGATTGTTCCCACGAGGATATAGGCTTCCAAAGCTAAGTACCAACCAATAGCTTAATTAATTCTATTCAAAGACATAAAAATAGAGAAAGTATAAATAAACTAAATCTAAACTACAAAGCAATAAAGATAATGGTTTAGAGATTTAGACAATCCTTCTTCACCTCCTATTTCATACTAATGACATGCAATCCTTACAAGTAACATCAATGAATTGTTAAGCTAGCTTGAGAATCTGATTTAGTTAAAAGTCTATGTTTAGGTCAATCAACCATAGTTTCATTTACCTAATTCACTATGTTTCCATGAGAACTAGTGCAAACTCCACTCATGAACGATCTATTCTCAAACATCCACTATGCATGGCTAAAAGGTATATTTCTATCCAGTTAGCGAATCAACTTATCCAAGCAAATTGAACTCATCGAACATGCATCAATCATACATTAAATCTAAAATCCAAATTCCTACAAACCAATCAAAACCTGATCAAACCTTCAAAAGCATTAAGAATCATATGATTGAACATAACTAAACATCAATATATACTCTAAAGATAATAAAATCATTAATATTCATACAAGGATCCAAAGTATCCCTAAATACAACTAAGCTAATCATTAAACACAAAATTTACAATAAAAAACCATGCTCAAAAGATAAGGAAGAGAGAAGAAAAAGAGGAGAAGGAATGAAACTCATTAAGGATGATAATGGAAGCTTGAATCATCATCCATAAGGAAGATGACCTCCATCCTTGCCTCCTTAGGCTTCCTCAGCCACCAAAACCGTAACCTTAGCCACAGCTTCTCTAAACTATGAAAAAACTCTTAAACTAAAATCTAATAAAATAGTATTTATAGGCGCAGAAAAATAGGGGACGCAGCGGCGCTAAACAAGCCATGCCGCAGCGCACATACTATTAGGTCACTAATGCCCGAGGCGTTCACTTTTCATGTCGCAGCGCTCTAGCCTCGAGTATTTTCTACTGATGCAGGGGATGCACCACGTTGAGTGTTAATTTGCCCACGTTGTGTTGTTGCCTGCTGAGATGCATATTTGGCTTTCTCTTGGCCTTTTGACTCAAATGCTCCTCATTTTAGGTTATTTTGAGCCCTTCCTAATATAGAGAAATCATCAAATCAGTAACAAATACAAATCCACTTAATCTCATATCATTTAAACACAATTTGCTATAAAACATATAGAAGGATATCAAAATCAAAATATGTCAAATATAAGCCATAAACCTTCTAAATATGCATTATAAACAAGGACTAAACATTTTTTATAGCATAGAGATAGGGCACCAATAACTATATTTTATGGAGTTATCACACCCCAAACCTAAATTTTGCTAGTCCTCGAGCAAAACAAAGTAGGACTAAGTAAACCACTTAACAATTTAAACTCAATTTTCATTCAGCAATTAGTAAATTTCAATTTTTCCTTTCTTCAATTAAACCACAGCCAGTGTATAATGATTACTTCAATCCTTAAAAAGTGCAAATGCCCCAAAACCAGCTTCACACATGCATAATCCTTCACATGTTAACAATCCAGTTTCCTTTCATGCAATTCACATTTACCACAAACATGCAAGATAAACTTCTGCTAGTCAAGTCATACACATCCAGATAAATTTATAAGCATACATGCATATGAATCACAGAATCCACAAAATTGTAATCCAGTTCTCTCTCTACTAATGTAAATCATACAAAATTCAGGATTAAAAGGGACTTTATTAGCTTGTAATGTTAGGCCAATGGTAATGAGTGAAAGAATAAAGGGAAATGATATAATACAAACATTGAGAAACACAAATATATTATTTCAAGACTTGAACCACCACATAATTTTCGTAGGGTATTCAGCAGTGAATGCAGAAAACTCGCCAGAACCATTTTTGATGCTTTTTACACTTTACTTTTCTTAAGCTTAGCTTTTTTTTCTTCGTCTTTTTCTTTCTTTCTTTCTTTCTTTTCTTTGTTTTTTTTTTCAAAGCAATGCTATTTTTTCCTTTGACTGCATCTAGTTCCTTCTGGCTCATTTTGTATTGAATATTCATTAACACCCTTAATCAATATACTCACTTCAAGAAATAATATATTATGTACTCAACAAATAATGAAGGTTGGAAGAAAATGCAATACTTTCACATGCATTAGAATGGTTAACAAGTTAACGAACACAATAGTGGTAGAAAAACAAATAAGGCCAAACAATATAAGGCTTCAAAAGGGACCTATGAATATAATCATTCAGGGTAAGCTTGAAAGGCTCAATCGGTCCAAACAATGCCCTAATCATTTCCTCAATAATGCATAACCTAGGATTTCGCCTCAAGAGAGTTCAAAAATAATTTTTAGAATAATCGAAATCTCTACATGTACATCCATAAACATTCTCTAGACATGCACTCTTATCATTTTCAAAGTTACACTTGCATCTAAGTGGAATGTAAATCATACATCAAAAGCGTATAATCCGTTTCACATACTTCAAGATCACATAAGGTTTCACTCAAAATAAAAAAGAAACCTTTCATATCATGGAACAACCATTACAACACCAGTATCTTTGAACATATCATGCATTCAAATAAATTCAACCTTTTCATTTCAAGCATGCACAACATCATTTGCATAATGTTAAAAATTAACACTTCTTTTTAAAACCCTTCAGTAATAGCCAAAACAATAGAAAATCATGGACACTTAGTGGCTATCACAATTGCATCTAGAAAATATCATCACATGCATTCAAATAGTTCATTATAATCAAAGCATATGATGATACTCTCCCAAACCAAAGTGAGACAAAATCCTCACTTTCATTGACACATTGATACCTAACTTATCAAATTACGTACACTGTTAATCTGAGCATACTAAAATATGAAAATACATCAAAAATAAAATAAATATGTACAAAATAGAGCACAACGCTGTGACATTAATATGCCAACGTCGCCGTGTTATAGCTCGTCTGCAGAATTCTACAGCAAAATCTCAATGGCGCCGCGACATGAAACATACCAACATCGCAACGTGAGAGGTCTAACTGCAAAATTTAGTAGCAAACATAGTTTTGCTACTAGAATTGGTTCAAAGTGGTCTCCAGCAACAACAAAACTTGTTCAAAAAGCTAAATTACTAAAAACATAGCATAAACATAATAACATCACAAAAATCAACATATAAAAATATATAAGACTAAAAACATAACTAAAGCATAAAAATAATCAAAAACATAAAACTACTAAATTAACACACTAACACATATAAGTACTAACATAATTAAGACATAAAACTTAACAAACAAAAGCTAACACAATAAAGACATAAAAACTAACAAAAGCTACATACTAATATATTAACATAAACAACATACTAACATAATTAACATATACATATTAACATATACAACATTAAACATACTACCTATTTATGCATAAAGTAAAGACAAAAATTTAACATAAACTTAGGGTTCCTCCCCAAGAAGGGCCTAGTTTATAGTCCTGGAAAACTTTGTCACCAAAATGGATTTATGCGAATGAGTAGTCTTCTTGAACTTGATTTGAGGGTTTTCCTTTTCAAGAGTCGCGAATTCCTTCAAGGGCCTCGTATATTTAGAATCATCTAACTTCTTTATTAAATCTAAAACACGAATATAAAGAAACTTAAATTAAAACAAACTATATACAACTTGAATTAGAACTAACTAAACTCATTGTTGATATTAGCCATATAGAATTAAACCATATACCTGGCAATGGCGCCAAAAACTTGATAAGCAAATTCTTGGTCCTTTCATAAGATAAGAACGTGTTTTCTTGAACAAAAACTTGTTAGACCATTTGTACCACAAGTGCTCGGGTCATTCAAGTAATACAGATACAGAGCAAGAGATCATTCCCACCAGGATATAGACTTCCAAAGCTAAGTACCAACTAATAGCTTAATTAATTCTATTCAAGGACATAAAAATAGAGAAAGCATAAATAAACTAAATCTAAACTATAAAGCAATAAAGATAATGGTTTAGAGATTTAGGGAATCCTTCTTCACCTCCTATTTCATTCTAATGACATGCAATCCTTACAAGTAACATCAATGAATTGTTAAGTTAGTTTGAGAATCTGATTTAGTTAAAAACCTATATCTAGGTCAATCAATCATAGTTTCATTTACCTAATTCACTATGTTTCTATGAGAACTAGTGCAAACTTCACTCATGAACGATCTATTCTTAAACACTCGCTATGCATGGCTAAAAAGTATATTTTTATCTAGTCAGCGAATCAACTTATCTAAGCCAATTGAACTCATCAAACATGCATCAACTATACATTAGATCTAAAATCCAAATTCCTATGTCTAGGTTCATCATATTTCAACAAATTAATCAAAAGCTAATCAAACCTTCAAGAGCATTAAGAACCATATGATTGAACATAACTAAAGATCAATATATACTCCAAAGATAACAAAATCATTAATATTCATATAAGGATCCAAAGTATCCCTAAATACAGCTTAGCTAATCATTAAACACGAAATTACTACACAAAAATCATGTTTAAAAGATAAAGAAGAGAGAAAAGAGAAATGAGAAGGAAGGAAACTCATTAAGTATGATCATTGAAACTTGAATCATCATCCATAAGGAAGATGACCTCCATCCTTGCCTCCTTAGGTTTCCTCAGCCTCCAAAATCGTAACCCTAGTCGTAGCTTCTCTAAACTATGAAAAAACTCTTAACCTAAAATCTAATAAAATAGTATTTATAGGTGCAGAAAAACAGGAGACGCCGCAGCGCCAACCTTCACTCCTTAGGTTTCCTCAGCCTCCAAACCATTAACCCTAGCTGCAACTTCTCTAAACTAAGTAAAACTCTTAACCTAAAATCTAATAAAATAGTATTTATAGGCCCAAAAAAATAGGGGACGCCGCGGAGCTAAACAAGCCATGCCGCGGTGAGCATACTATTAGGTCACCAACGCCCGAGGCATTCACTCTTCATGTCGAGGCACTCTAGTCTCGAGTATTTTCTACTGATGCAAGGGATACACCACGTCATGACATTAATTTGCCCACGTTGTGGCGTTGCCTGGTGAGATGCAAATTTGGCTTTCTCTTGGCCTTTTGACGCAAATGCTCCTCATTTTAGCTTGTTTAGAGCCCTTCCTAATATAGAAAAATCACCAAATCAATAACAAAAACAAATTCACTTAATCTCATATCATTTAAACATAATTTTCTATAACACATACATAAGGATATCAAAATCAGAATATGTCAAATATAAGCCATAAATCTTCCAAATATGCATTATAAACAAGGATTAAGCATTCTTTCTAGCATAGAGATAGGGCACCAATAACTACATTTTATGAAGTTATCAGGTGGTTGACGGGGTCGTGTGTGGCTAGAGCAGCAGCTGGCGGTGGTAGTTTGGTTGGGAGCAGTGATGTCTCAGTGAGGGATCGTGTAGCATTTCACACAACAAACAGTGGTGAGGAATTGGGCTTAGTGGGTTACACGAATATTGAGGTTGCGACTCTGGCTGAGGCTTAGGCGCGACTGTGACAGCAGAGGTGAGGCAGCTCTGGGTTGTAGGAGTTGAAAATGGTGAGGTAGAGGGGTTTTTTTTGGGTTCTATTTTGAGTTGCTTGGGTTTGGTTAGACAGCGCGTCTCTAGTCAGATTCACAGTGTCCTCATCTTCATCCACATCTGACTAGTTAGTTTTAAGTTTTAGTAATTGTTGGTCCTGCCTCTACTAAAGCAAAGATTATGTTTTTGATTCTGTGAATTATTTTGTGTCAGGGTTTTTAGGTTTCATATTTTGTTGGGTAGCAAGGGAATTGAGGATATAATGGTGATGATGATGTATATGTAGTAGAGTCAGGGTTCTTGTAGAAGATGAGAATGGAATAACAAGAGGGATGCCTAGCTTCGATTCTCAATTAGCCAATTCCAATGCACAATATACTTCCTTTTTGCAGTTACATTCTTGATGTCAGATTTGAATATGTAGGGAGAAACCTTCTTTCTTGTTTCCATCCTTATTTATTTTCTTGAATATTTTTTGTGAATATCTTTTTTAGCTTCAAAATTATAGTTTATGTATCTAATGCTGCTTACCATATGCAAGAGTTTCTTGTCATTTTAGATTGAGATATTGTTTACTCGCTTATATGTTACATTGTGGATGAGGCAAGGAAAGTCTAGCACATTGTGATTTTCATTGTTGCTTGGGTTTATTTAGTTTGGAATAAGGAAAAGATACTAGAGGTTTCCATTATAATTGGAGATAAGTTCTTCTCTTTTCCTAGAAACTCCTATTTTATGTTAATGTGGGTTTTGATTGAAGGTTCTAGGGGCTCTATGCCTAGAGATATTTTTAGCAAACCACCTAGCACCTACACTTATATAGATGTAACATGGTTTCCCAAGATTTTACATAAGAGACTTCCACTTCAGTTGGGCAAGCTAAATGATGTTAATTACTATTTTTATTATTTTTATTTTTTTAACCAAATTTGCTTCATGCATGTATGCAGGCACTAAGGGAGAGCAAAGAGAGAGCTACGACAAAGAGCTTAGCAAAGACAATATGCACGGGCAAAGGCGGGTTCGAGAAGCAGAACTAGTGACCCTTACCAATTTTGCGTCTCTAGTCAGATTCACAGATTTTTTTTATAAACCTCCTCCCTTCTTAATTCATTTTTGGTTCTGTAATGTTATTGAGATTCAAATTTGGATTTGAATAATTGATTGCATACCCTCTGTTTGATAAAATATTGAACCCACTTTTATCTTCAAAGTTTGCTTTTGACGATGATGCTTTAGTTCGAATTTAGATGTCAGGAGGTTAATTTGGTTTATTTGATTCCCTTTGCTTACCTTTGCTTGATTGATAGTTTTCTGGTAATATATTGTCCTACTATTCAATATTGGAGGAAGATTAACTGTGGACTATATAATTTATTTACTATTGATGACTGAGTTCGTCTTTGGGATCTATGTGTTAGATTTGGGACTAATTTGTAGGAATAGGTAGTTGAATGCATTGTATGTAAATGTATCTATTTATTGAATGGCTTGTATTATAATCTGTGGACTAATTTTTGGGTTTCTTTATGCTTATAGCATGATGTCTATCTAGCTTGTTGTTTTTCTTTTGTTAATGCCTAGCTAGTTATTTTATAAATTAACATTTGTGGCTTGTAAATATATCTGCACTTTACTTTAGGGTCGTCTAGTTTGTTTCAATCCTCTAGTTTCAATCATCTAGTTGTTTCAATTTTGGTTGGACTCTGATCTTTGAATGTTATTAATCACCCCATGGTTGTGTGTATTTGCTTAATCAATAACTAATTAATCATGAATTAGTGGAATAGGTTGTTTTAGAATTTTTGAATGAATCAATATCTTTAGTGCTAATTAAATTCATCTTGTGATGTAAATATTGAAACCATATTAAGATGCTAGGTAAGTTGTTTGGTAGATTGATTTTTTTTTTCTTGGCTAAAACTTGATTTATGTGTGTGCTCCAACCTATGCATTTCAATGTACTTGTTACTTTGTTAAGTCATTATTTCTGCGTAAATTATAAAGTGGAAGGTATGTGTTGTTGAGGGTAGCATCAAGTGTCGTGTGTGCTTTGAGTTCTGGATAAAGTTTTATATGTTGAATCAAATGAGTATGGTGACTACTCCATGAGATGTTATTTATTTGAGTGCAAAAATAGAGGCATTTTCTTTGGTGCTTCATTTTACAGCAAAATGAACGCTGATGATAAGGGAAATTCAAATTATAGTTGAGAGAAGGAATGTGTGGAGGAAGTGATTTTCTGCCTGATAGTGATGCATTATATATAATCTTAATTACATAATGAATTATTTCTAGGAACTTTTTGTCAAATTATACTATCCTTTCTATTTCAGAATGTTAAGGTTTGTTTTCTTAGATCATAAGTGAGTTGATCTCTGTGTAAGAGTTAGCCCTTTTTCTTTAATCCAAATATTGTGTTTGTTTTTTCTCTTTTATTTGTTTTTTTTTTTTTCTTAAGATTCTGCGATAAGTTAGCAAAGCCTACCAACCCCGAATTGTATCCATAGGGCTTTACCGCCATGGCTGTCTTGTAGCTGGTTTACAGGGTAGCTATCTTGCCTTGACCCTCTCTTTCCTATGCATTTTTTTGATTATGTTTTGCTGCTATTTCAGGGAAAATGCTGGTTAATTGACATTGACAAGAGTAGGGAGCCGAAGAGTCTGTTACTATTGTCTACTATTGATATGAAATTAGAAGTTTAGAACATGAATTATGAATAGATATAACCAGTTCTTACACTTAGAAATGGTCCGCGTGGTGTTTTTATTGTTTCCTGATGAGTAGTAGTTTGCTGATGTGATCTTGATTTTTGTAAACCATGGTCTATGGATAATATCATTACATGCTCTTAGCCTGCATATTATATGTGAATCTTGAATTTGCTGGTGCTTGATGAAATTAGAGGATGGTTTTTTTTTTGTTGGTTTTAGGTGAATTATGGCAGTTCTAAATTGCCATTTTATTTTATTTTTTAGTTGGTTTTAGGTGAATTACGATAGTTCTACACCGCCATTTTATGTTTTTTTTTGTTAGTTTTAGGTAACTTATGGCAGTTCTAACTGTCATTTTATGCAAAAACTAAATCGCCATTTTATATATGATAAAATTGTGGCAGTTAATGGGAAACCTCTGTATTATACCGAATGACATTACATCATTTTTGGAAACTACCATTGAGGCAAAAAATGACAGTTATAACTGCCGTAATTTGCAACAAATAACTGCATTTTAAACTATTTTTTTGTAGTGTTAGGAGAAGAAAAAAGTAAAGGGTCCAAAGCACAAGAAATTGTAATTGGCTATTGGCCATTGAAGATTTATTTTGATGATAACAAATATGAAGATGATGGCGAGATCAAATCCAAGACCTTCAAGAATAGCTTTAGGACTTAGATCTTTTTGTAAAGGTAAAAAAAGGTTCATACGTAAGCTCGAAACTTGTTTTTCAAAGAACCCAATTAGTACAAATGGTTCATAGCTTTGAAATAGTTTTTGGTTTCTTAAGAAATAGTCTTTAAGTGCCTAAAAGCTTGTTGAAACATTTGAAAACAATTGACAAATTTTAAAAGTTGATTAAAGTGTTTTCAACTAGGTTTATTCGAATAGAGGGTTTCCCTATTCGAATAACCGAAGTCAGAATGTCAAGATTTCCATTTCATCAAGTTTTATTCGAATAACACAGGACATTATTCGAAATAAGAAACTTTAATAGGCTATACACTCTTTGTTTTTTAAATGGTTTATTCGAATAACACTTTTGTTATTCGAATAACATGCTTCATAAACCAATTTCCTGCTATACTATAAATGTATTTATTCGAATAAGGGATTTGTTATTCAAATAAATACATTTCTAGAAACAGAAAATAACGGCTAGTTTGCTTGCAATTAATGCTCCAACCACTCCCAACAACTCTTCAATGCATTGGGCTATAAATACAAGCCTTTGGGCATTAAAGAAGAGTTAGAAATCAATCTAAAACATCTTGGTTAAGCATTGAATACGAGTTTAACAACCTTGAATATCATACTCTGTTTTATGAGCTAAAAGTATGAATATCCTTCTACCCATTGAGTTTCAATTTATAATATCCACTCTTTTGAGAGTTTATCCTTATATCTTTCTTTGATTTATTGTAAAGAGGGTGAGGTATCCCTCTAGAGAAAATGGTGAGGTATCCCTCAAAATTTGTAAAGGGTGAGATATCCGTATTTTGAGGCTCAAGCACAAAGGGTGAGACATCTCAGAGGTGTGTTGAGTGCTATTGGTTGTAAAAGTTTTGTAGCACCCATGAAGTTTAGGAGATAGTAAAGAAAATCTCAAGTTAAGCTTAGGGATTAGATGTAGGCCACAAGTGATTAGTGGCTGAATCAGGATAAATCATTATGTTTGCTCTTCTTAACTCTATCTTTTTTCTTTGATGCTTTACTCTTATATGCTTGCTTGAATATTATTCATCTTGGCTTCAAAATGCTTAATTTCTTAATGGTGTTTTTAAAAATTTGTAATCACCCAATTCATCCGCTCTCTTGGGTGATAATTGTCATAGCTAACAAGTGGTATCAGAACTTCGTGCTCTATTGAAAGCTTAACCGCTTAGAGTTAAAGATCATTATTTGTTGGCAACCATTGAAAGCTTTTCAAAATAAAAGGTCTTTAAATTAATAAACCACCATTCTTTGATGATGTGTATTTTGTTTATTGGAAAGCAAGAATGGAATTTTATATGCAATCTATTAATCTTGATTTGTGGAATATTGTGCTTGATGGATTTACTTGCAAATCAAAACAAACTTAGAATGCTTATGACAAGAAATGTTTTTCTTTGAACATTAGAGCAATGCAAATGCTGAGAAATGGTTTAAATGATAGTGTTTATGCTAGAATTAAAAATTGCTCTAGTGCCAAAGAAATTTGAGACACCCTTGATGCTCTTTATATTGCTAACAATGATTTTTTGTGTAAAGTTATATATAGAGAGCAAGAAGAGCAAAAGCCTTTAGAGGAAGATAATATTAAAAATGTCCTCAAGAACATGTTCAAAGTAAGAAAATGAGCTCAATACCTCTTTATGATAATGATGCTCAATTTGAAGAAGAGGTAAAACAAAACAAAATTGGGAAGGAAGATGTTCTTGAATCCTTGATGGACAACAATGAGGAAGATGGTGATTCCTTTAAAGAGCCAAGTATGCTAGAAATTGACACTACTTCCTATAAGGCTAAAAAGTACGTTAAGGTAAATAATGTTAAACTAGATTATAGTCATTCCTATTATGAACTATAATGTGCATATGATGAATTATATGATGACTTGTTATTTTTAGAAAAGAAAAACTTATCTTGTTTGGAAAACATTTCCTTTATTGAAAACAAAATTGAGGCTTTGAAAAATGAATATACTTTTCTTGATGATGAGATGTTTTTAAAATATGAAACCTCAACTTCTTGTAAAAAGTGCATTGATTTAGAAAATCAAGTTAGGGACTTATCTTTCAAATTTGCCAAAACTAATGATTCTAATTGCTTACATTCTATACTTGTTAATGAGAATAAAATTAATATTATTTCATATGAAAATTCAAGCAAGGCTTATGGCAAAAATTATTCAGAATGTAATAACAATAAAATGCTTAAGTTTTCTAAAGATGATCTTCAAAGGACTAAGCCATCATTGAATTCAATTATTTGTAATTTTTGTGGTCATCTAGAACATATATCTCATTTATGAAATTATAAAAGAAATTCTTATATGAGAAATAGTATGATATGAGTTCCTAGAAATCCTAAAGACCCTAGTACTAACATTCAATTATCCAAGATGAAGTCGGTACCAAAATGTCTTCCTAGTATTTCAATTATGCAAAAAATTTCTCAAAAGGATGGACAAATTGGTCAAAGGAAAGAGGAGTCTTCAAGGAGAATGCTTCTAAAACCCAATGGTAGACATCTTGGTCATGAAGGCAAGGATCCTTCAACTAAAACTTCTCATATGCATAATGTGAAACTTGCAAAATTCAAAACAACAAAAAAGAAGCAATGGATAAGGAAAAGAGTTTCTTTTATTACCAAGGTCAAGGTATCAAAAGCTTTTACCTCTTATGCACATTCACTTAAAAAGATAAAGAATATAAAGTATATTCCTTGTAGGCCTTAGGTAAAGGATAGAATCATGTGTAGTTAGTAAAAGTTAAATATTATATATAACACATGATTATGTTCATTCTTATTACACACTTTGCTCACTATTTTGCATATTTCTTGATCATAATATATTCTATGACTATATATACTTTCTATGCTTTAAATTATCTATATATAATAATAAGTAAGCATGCTTTTGGCTATATGCTTAATGACAAGTGATTATTTAACTTGTTATGCTCAATTTACATACTATGAAAAAATTAATCTTTATGAGAGCATAATGAATTAATAATCAAGACTAGCACACAAGGACCCAAGAAAATTTGGGTACCAAAAGCCAAAAATTGAAGTGTGTTGTAGACATGCTTGAAGGCCAAGAGCTGACTTTGACATCTTGAAAGTGGTTGTTCCAAGCACAAAGACCAGAAATAATTCCAAGCTCTCTTCCTTGTCTCTATGAAGGTTGGACTTGCAATCCTTGGATAAGAGGAGACTTGTGTTATGCTTTTCTAGCTTTATGTCTTGAAAATGTTTCTACATGTTAATATGCTAGATACAATATACTCCTTGTTTGAAACGAAATATTTGATGATAATATCATTGAGCTTGAGTTTTTGATCAATCATGACTTGAAATGATTGTTTGTGTTGTATATCTTTATCTTGGTTTTATCCCTTTCTAAAATGATCCTTGGTTAATTTAAAATTCCTATGTAAGAATTAAGAATTTGTGATCATGTCTTTATATTCTAACATGACATATATGCTGAAATATCTCTCTTGATCCTTGACTGTTCTTAATCTTTTGGATTAGTTAAAATGTTGGTTCTAATATGTTTATTCAAGTAAAGAAGTCTCTTATTCAAATAGAGACTTCCAGTAGCCTCTGGAATTTGTTTTATGTGCTTTTATTCGAATAAGGGGAAGTCTTATTTGAATAACGCTTGGAGTAGTGTTTGAAATCTGATCTTGATTGGTTTTATTCAAATAAATTATATGCTTATTCAAATAATGCTTGACAGTAAGCCAAATATTTTCGTTTCTCACGCTTTTATTCGAATAACATTAGTGTGTTATTCGAATAAACACGGGCTATATAAAAGATTCTGTTGCTTTTTGCTGTATATGTTGTAAATGAATTGAAAATGCAAATGCTTAACCAAATATAATTGACTATTATTTTGATGAATATATGTACTCTGACTTGATAAATGAAATGAGATTTTGCCTTTGAGTGCTCTTTTGTGTATACATTATTGCTAAATTGTATGATTTGTTTCTACATTTGCTGAACTTAATCAATTGTATGCATTTACTTCCTTGAATGAAAATAATATGATGAACTTGAATGAATATATTGAATATAAATTGCTTTATCTTGTCCCATCTTTTTTATCATGACAAAAGGGGGAGAAAAACTTGAGTTCTTATGTTGAGAAAAGATAAGTCAATCTAAAACGGATCTTGAGATTCCAAAAGTAAAGGGGAGCTGCGCATATCTCTGAATTAATTTCATCTCTTACGAAAAAGAGGGGGAGTAAGTATCTCTAACAAGCCTTGTGAATTTCAATTTATAAAATTAACTATTTTTTCAATGGTTGTTTGTTATCATAAAAAAGGAGGAGAATGTAATTAGCTATTGGCCATTGAAGATTTGTTTTGATGATAACAAACATAAAGATAATGGCAAAATCAAGTTCAAGACCTTCAAGAATAGCTTTAGGATTTAGATCTTTTTGTAAAGGTAAAAAGGGGTTCACACTTAAGCTCTAAACTTGTTTTTCAAAGAACTCAATTAACACAAATGGTTTCATGGCTTTAAAATGGTTTTTGGTTTATTAAGAAATAGCCTTTAAGTGCCTAAAAGCTTGTTGGAACATTTGGAAATAATTGCCAAGTTTTAAAAGTTGATTAAAATATTTTCAAATAGGTTTATTTGAATAAAGGGTTTCCCTATTCGGATGACCAAAGTCAGAATACCAATATTTCCATTTCATCAAGCTTTATTCGAATAACACAGGGCATTATTTGAATAAGAAGCTTCAATAGGCTACGCTCCCTTTGTTTTTTAAATGGTTTATTCGAATAACATTTGACTATAAAGAGGGTGAGACATTCCTCAAAAGTTGTAAAGGGTGAGGTATCCCTGTTTTGAGGCTCAAGCACAAAGGGTGAGACATCCCAGAGGTGTGTTGAGTGTTCTTGGTTGTAATTATTTTCCTAGCACTCGTGAAGTCTAGGAGATAGTGAAGAAAATCTCAAGTTAAACTTGGGGACTGGTTGTAGGCCACAAGTGGTTGGTGGCTGAACTAAGATAAATCATTGTATTTACTCTTCTCAACTCTATCTCTTTTCTTTGATGCTTTACTCTTATATGTTTGCTTGAATATTATTCATCTTGGCTTCAAAATACTTAATTTCTTAATGGTGTTTTAAAAATTTGTTATCACCCAATTCACCCCGCTCTTGGGTGATGGTTGACATGGCTAACAAAAATTTGTTGGAACATACCAACATTGTCCAATCTTGATACATACACAAATCAATGTGAACTTGAAGTTCAAAGAATAATTCATTTCTAAAATACTGTAAATCAATTGCTAGATATTTTTGTTGACACCCAAAAGGTCACTAAATCATATGGGCCGACTGTAAATACTCCTACATGATTAGTTGTCCCTGCAGGACATTCTGTGGGTATAGAAGCCAATGAATCTAAAATATGCCAGAAGCATGGTAGACCTATTAGTGCAAAGGACATTGTTCTTTGAAAAAAAGAAAGAAATGAGCAAACTTCAAAATGATGCTTTAGAAGAGGTCATTGACACTCCTAAAGAGGTCAAAAGCAATATAGATCAACAACCCCATATTTTTAGGGAAGCAACCCTAGAAGCGGTTCTGGTACTAGCAAATTATGATATCTCATTAAAATTTGGAAATATGAGGGGAAGAAATGGAGTTGTTGTTGATAATGTTTTTGCATATGCAATTGCTTCTGAAATTATTAATGATAATGAGCTTGAGCCTCAAAGTGTAGAAGAGTGTCGACATCAAAGTGATTGGCCAAAATGGAAAGAAGTAATACAAGTTGAGCTAGATTCTTTAGCCAAGCGTAATATATTTGGACCAGTAGTCCAAACACCTGAAGATGTCAAACCCGTTGAGTATAAATGGATCTTTGTATGGAAAAGAAATGAGCTAAATGAAATTGTGAGATACAAGGTCTGACTTATAGCATAGGGTTTCTCACAAAGACCTAGTATAGATTATGAAGAAACTTACTCCCTTGTTATGAATGCAATTACTTTAAGATTTTTTATTAGTTTGACAATCTTTGAAGGACTTGACATACATCTAATGGATGTTATGACAACTTTCTTATATGGATCATTGGATAATGACATATATATGAAAATTCCTGAAGGATTTAAGATGCGTGAAGCATATAATTCAAAACCTTGGTACATGTACTCTGTTAAACTTCAAAGATCCTTGTATGAGTTAAAGTAATCTGGACGCATGTGGTATAATCATTTAAGTACTTATTTATTAAAAAATAGATATGAAAATAATCCTTTTTGTCCTTGTGTTTTGATCAAGAAAATAAATTCTGGATCTACTATAGTCGTAATTTATGTTGAATATTTAAACATAGTAAGAACTCCAGAAGAGATCTCTGAGACTATAGACTACCTAAAGGAAGAATTTGAAATGAAGGATCTTGGAAAGATAAAGTTTTGTCTTGGATTTCAAATTGAATATTTGGTAAGTGGAATTCTTGTGTATCAATCATCTTATATAAAAAAAATCTTGAAACAATTTTATATGAATAAATCTTATCCATTAAGCTCCCCAATAGTTGTTCATTCACTTGATGTAAAAAGATATCCTTTTCGTTCACAGGAAGATGATGAAGAAATTTTTGGTCCTGAAATACCGTATCTTAGTACAATAAGAGCACTTTTGTATCTTGCAAACAATACTAGATCAGATATAGCTTTTGCAATCAATTTGCTAGTAAGGTTTAGTTTTGCACCAACTCGAAGACATTTGAATGGAGTAAAACATGTTCTTCATTATCTCCGTGACACATCTGATATGAGTTTATTTTACCCAAAGTGAGAAAAGTCAAAATTGGTAGGATATGTTGATGTTGATTATCTTTCTAATCCACATAAAACTCGGTCACAAACAAGTTATATGTTCACATATAGAAATATTGATATCTCATGGCGGTCTGTAAAAAAAATAATCAACAATCACTGCTACCTCATCAAACCATTCAAAAATATTAGTCATTCATGAAACAAGTCGTGAGTGTATATGAATGAGAACTATGATCTAACAAATTAAAGAGCATGTGGATTATTAAAGGAAAATGATGAGTCAATAATATTACATAAAGATAATACATGTATTACATAAATCAAAAGAGGTTACATAAAAAGGTGATAGAACTAAATATATTTCATTGAAGTTCTTTTACACTCATGCTCTCCCGGAGAAATGTGATGTCACCACACAAAAACTAATATTTAGCCACAATTTTTTTGCTTCGGTTTCAACAACCGTGGCTAAACAAGTAAAAAATGCTCACTTCTACTGGGCCATCAACGTGTGCGCCACCCTTTTCTCTTCTCTCTCCTTTTTTTTTCCATCTCCCACTCTTTTTTCCTACACCACTACTCAAATCGAAGAACTGAACTTCAGTCTCTAAAACGCACACTGCTGGGTCATCAGCCTGCAACCTCTCTCTCTCTCTCCCTGCGACCTCTCTCCGGCGCTGCTACAACACGCCGCGACGCCAGCGCTGCGTTTCTCCCCTGGCGCTGCTGGTCCTGCTCCTCTGGCGTCGTTGCTCGTTCGTCTTGCACCGCTAAGCTTAGATCCAGCCGCCTGTACTCAGATCTCGTCACCACCGCGCCGCTGCCGCTCTGACCGCGGCCCCACCTCGCCACCGCGCCACTGTCGCTCTGACCTCGCCCCCACCTCACCACCGCGCCAGCGTAACACTCTTCCCCTTTCCTTCTCCTCTATTCTGCCTTTTTATTATTTAAAATTCATTTTATTTTTTATTTTTTGCTTTTATGATGGCGATTTCGGTTGGGTTAGAATTCATACTTGGTTTTTGAGTTTTGAGTTTAGTTCTCTGTTTTGGTGTTCTAGTATTGGGTTTATTGATGATTTGATGGTGTTGGATTTAAGGGAGCTTGGTGATTTGGTGTTTGTGATGGTGTTTGAGTGAGCGTGTGACAGTGAGGGATAGCTTGAATTCCTTAATTATCAGATGACTATGGAACGGCAAGCATTAGCAATGGCTTAGCATCAAAGGCTTACCTGCAATGCACGCCAATAATATGGCAAAAATGAAATGATATAGGCTATTTCCATTTATTGCCTTCCAGAATCGCAGGTCTCAAGGTGGTGTGTTTGGAAAACTCTAGCTAAAATGTGACAACCTGTTGTTTCCAAATGCCTTAGCAATGGAATCTGTAACCATAATATACAAATTTAATGTTGATTAGGATGAGTAATGAGAAGTAGAGGAAAACAAAGGACAAGAAATCAAGAATAAAATCGACTTATTTTAGGCTATAAATATAATAAGATCACCTAGCTAGTTAGTTGGTCAGCCATAAAAATGTCTACCAACAGAACCTGTAGAAATGATAAATCAAACAATGGCAAGTTCATTTTCTAGATGACTACATGTATGGCATATCAATGTATCCAATTGTTCCAAGGGGTCAATGAAAGTTTACCTTATAAAATGGAGAGCAGGCGATGTTGCAAATAACACGAATGAAGCAAAAACGGGTTGGACGAAAAAAAATGTCAAATGGGAAAATGAGCAGAGCTAGGAAAAACTGAAAATGGCAGTTCATAATCAGCACAAAGGTTTAACTAACTCTGAGTTCTTTAAAACTTGAACACCATAAATTCTATTATAAATCACTTTCCTATTAGGCTAGGTACACTAGAATAGAAGACATAATCAGCTTTTTGTTTCTTCTATTCATGGTTGTACATTTTTAGGTAGTTTTGATACATCTAAATATGATGGCATGGCTAATACTTTATGTAATTCTGTTTGTGCTACTGAATTTGATTTCAAAATCCCTGTAAAAGCCACTGTTACTGATACTGATATAGTCACGATAACTGATTCTGTGAATAAAACTGATGTTGTTACTGTTTCTGCTACTTATTCAGCTGCTATTGATTCTCATTCAATTTCTAAATTTGTTTCTTTTCCTAATAATATTGTCTCTTGTGCAATTTATGATATTATGATTCCTAATGCAATTTGTAATATGCATTATGCTGATATAACTGATTTTCCTACTAGTTCATATGCATTCTGCTGATATAACTGCTTTTCTTACTAGTTTTAGTGCTATTGCATCTACTTATTCCTACTACTCCTAGTCCTATATCTCAATCTTCTACTTTCCTTCATGGTCTATCTTTGAAGTGTATCACCGTACCTGCCATTAGTTTTAATGATGTTACGTAGTCCAGTTTACCTGATAAGGTATTTCATCTGTGGCACTGCCGCTTAGGCTATCCACATTTCCTTGTAGTTAAGAAAGTACTTGAGTCTTGCAATATCTCTATTCCTCATAAAGGTCATACTTTGGATTTCTGCTTAGCATGTTGCTATGGTAAACTCCATAAACTTCGTCTTTCTCCCTCTATCATAGTCTATTCTAAACCTCTAGAGCCCTCTGTAAGAAAATCCCGCCACCCTTAGAAGCAGGTGTATCACCATTGCTCCAACCACAGCCGTCGTGTAAGTCATTTCTACCTATTAGGCTAGGTGTTTATTTTAGTCATTACAAAGCAATTTATTCTAGGCTTCTAGCATAAGAGGAATCCCCTCTCTTCTGTTGAATTTGATTATGGTTTATGTTCTTCATAGCACATCCTATTCACTAAGCGCACCAAGGAAACAAAAAAGTGTAAACTGTTTGCCGATGAGATCAATATGCACTCCAATTGGTTGCAAATTTTGGAAATCATATATCCAAAAAAAACAAGAAAGGGATGAGCTTTAATGGATTGAGACAATAAATCTTGGAACTACACTTTTCATATAGTTAACATATTACCAAAAATAAAAATGCACAGAAAACTTTAGTTAATTTGATTGAGCATCTTATTGATGTTTTAAAGTGAAGTCTTTAATGAAATTTGGGGTGAAAGAAAACTTTCTATTAAATTTTCAATTTCATCTTGCTTGTGCTGTTTCTATTCATTTTGCTTTCTTGGAATTGGCTCATTTAGATATCAATAGCATGAACTGGCATTAATATCTGAGATATTACATGTTTAACTTAAAGACTCTGTCCCATAATGTGAATATCTGATGAATGTAGCTGTATATCCGATGGAGGCTACATTTTGAATTTCTTCCTTCTTCCTCCTTCCTCTCTATCTACCTGATATAGTGATTTTCTGATAAAAATGTTTTTTTTGGCTATTATAACAAATGCTTGAATTGTATAGGAGGCAAATCAAATTAAAAAGTACAATACATAAACATTTCTGTTAAAATTCCTAAGGGCACTAATGTGAAAATTAGTATTGATTTACTGCAAATATTTTAATGGCCCTTACGAAAACCCTCTTCCCACATGCATAGCTATATACAATGTTTTAGATATATTCAATCTGTCTACCCTCTGATTTGCAGGTACACTTTAGAGGATATCCAAGTAATTTATTGCTTCCTTGTGATGGTGAAGACAGCGTAAAGTGGAACTTTATTAACTCACTGAAAGAGGTCAGTTGTGTGATTTACTTTGTTTGTGTGTGTTTATGATGGTACTTGTTTGATTCATAACGTGATATACATTATGCCTGAAAAAGCGGCAGTTTGCAAACTAAATTACAGAGCAGTGGATGTTCCAGCCATATTGGGTGATCTAAGGTAGACCTCAGTAGGAAAGTGTGATATTGTATACAACCTTATGTTTTTTCAGAATTAACATTTGTGAAAACTTGTGGTGTTATTCCAATGGCAATATATGGGAGATGTTAAAAGCTCTTATTTTCACTGTCCTTAACTGAATTTTGCTTTTACTGCAGGCTGCCTATGTAATAAATGGGAATTGTAAGAATGTCATGAACATGTCTCAACCTGGTCAGGTGGAGCTCTGGCGCTGTGTTTTAAATGGTATGTTTGCTAATTGCTTGATATTAAAGCTGGTATTTGTATTTGTATTTTTTTTGGTTTTTCTTTGAGATGCCCTTAAGTGATTTCATATTTTACAAGTGAAAAGCCTCCAACCAGGTGGTGGGGAGGAGGATAGAATTTTGCTTGATTTCAAGGAAGTAGATATAATGCAGTTATTTCTAAAATGGAGTGACTGCCCCGACCATAGTGTTTAAAAATGGCGCTTAAAGTCAATAAGTCGTGTATATCTGATGGTATAGCTGATTAAAGGCCATAATTATTATGCTGGGGAGTCAATATAATGTTTGCAGGGGTGTTGATAAATTTCTATCATGAAGTTTGTTCGTTGAGAGACAGCTTCATACTTATTATGTAAATAGCTATTATGAAGGTATACTGGTTATTATTATTTATAACCTTACCCTATCTATGGATGGTTGGGTGCATACTTATTCCCTTCGTTTTGTTGTGGAAAATGAGGCTGGGCAACCCGTGCTTTGCAATATTCAGGATAGGTCATGAATATATTCTGGGGTTTCTATAGAATTGAACCCAAAGTTATTACTTATCAAGCTGATTGATCACTATTTGACCATAATATAATAATATTCATAAAAGATAAGGTAGTCAAAATATAATTCAACAATAAAATCCACAAGACACAAGGCCTATATTTGCCATTGGTAATATACGGGGAATTTGTTTGTTGCTCTCTTATCTTGGACTTCTGTCAACACTCATTTGCATAGCCGGCAATTTGGAATCTTATCGACTGGTGTCATCTAAGCTTAAGCTTGGAACTTTTGAAGATGAATATATGGAAAATATCAATTTTTAAGATAATATTTCAGAGAACCTACCTCAAGATCAAGAATGTGCTGTTTCTTTAGGTATTCCTTCAATGATTTTAGCTCACCCAAATGATGCAATTGGAAAAGTCTTTGGAGTTGAGCACTCTGGTAGTGTGCATGGCTTAAGACATGGTGTTAGCCCTACTAATATTTTTGATATGCCCATGCAATGCAATATAAGAGCATCAAGCAACAATGCATCTTAACAAAGTATTGAAGACTTAGAGAAATAAGTGAAGACCTTGCAAGATAAGTTAAGTGGATATGATGAAACCAAAACACAATTGAGTAACATCTTAAATTTCTTGCAAGATAGATTTGGTTTTGACTTACCTTTCAACAATCTTTCAAGTTCTTAAGTTTATGTAATTAAATATAGTCATGATAATAGTCTACTTTTTGAGTAGAATATGTAGTTAAGTGAAGTTGTGAACATGAAGTGTATGGTTTAAAATAGTGAAGATGCTAGCTAGGGTCTACATTTTGAGTAGGATTAGTTAGTGAAGTTGTGAACATGAAGGGTATGGTTTAGTTTTGACAAATATTCAAAACTTTTGTCTAACCCTCTTTATTAACTAGTGATTTGAATGCTCTACTTGATTGAGACTTAGTATTATGTGATTCAACAGGTCTTCTTTTATGATATGATTGGGAAGCAATTAGTATTTTTCAAAAATAAAAATAAAAAAAATTTAGCCACAGTTTAATCGTGGCAAACTAATTTTATGAATATAAAATTCCTGTTACATTAGCCACGGTTTAATTGTAGCTAATCAATAACTTAGCCATGGTTTAAGTGTAGCAAATTATTTTATAGAATATATTCCAGTTAAAATTAGTTACGATTATTACTTAATTAATTACAGTTATAACTATAGGTAACAAAATGTTGTCACGGTCACTAAAATCATGGCTAATTTTATTTGTCACGTCTTATTTAGTCACAGTTGTTATAACCATGCTAAAGTTAGTTACAGTTTTTAAGATATTGGCCACGATTAAAATCGTGGCTAAACATTGTTTTTTTTTTAGTATGTTGATATTTGTAAAATTGGCTTGAGTGACAATCCAACAGATTTATTCACAAAGATATTACCAACTTCAATTTTCAAGAAGCATGTGCATAATATTGGAAAGTGTCAACTTAAGGATTTTTCATAATTGGTTATATTTTGAGGAGAAGTTGCTTATGAATATTGTATCTTTTTTCCTTCGTTAAGTTTTTATCCTACTTAATTTTTCTTAACAAGGTTTTAACGAGATATATTCATATTGTATATTCATCCAAAGGAAAGTATTGTAAGGCATGCACATTTTGCATGCGGTGGATGACTTTCTTAAATTGATTTAAAGGATATTATCAGTAAGGGTTGGTGGTTATAACCTTTGGTGTGCTTAATTGTTTTATAACTATTGTACTTACTTTGTAACATTTGTATATAATGGTGCATTATATTGAGAAGTGTAACCATTCTATCATTCTTTATATTTGGAATTTTATATAAGGACATGATTTCTTATGAAGAAACGCGAAGAAAATTGAATACAACTAGTTTCTAAAAAATTAGATTTTAAGTCCTTATTTTCTTATCTCGATCTCAATATTCTCTTCTTTATTCCATTCTTGTCTTGATCTCTTTATACTTTCTCTTCTTTATTTACAACATTATTAATTATTTTAAGATTTAAAGCCAACAAAAAAAAAATATTACCATATACACTACTATTTTGTTGCCAAAAGATATTTTTTTATTAATTTAATATACCAAGCGTGTATACTAAGAGTACAGGAGCCAAGATAAATTGTCAAACATTTATTACTTATTGATTGTATTTAATGAGTTTTTAAATATTTTTATAATAAGATTAATTACTACTCTTTTCATTTTATAAAATTTATCGTTTAAGATTTTTTATAAAAATTAAGAAATATATTAAATAACCAAAGATACATGAATAAAGTTACAAACATTAATTAATACTTTTTTAAATTTTCTAAAATGACAAAAAAATGAAACAATTTTTTTTCTCTAAAATGACATATATTTTAAAATAGATTGAGTAATAAATATGACGCAACTCACAACGGTGCTCATATGGGTACCATATTTATTCCATATTTTTATTTTAATGCTATACTCATAATTACTTAAAATAGTAAGTATTAAATGAAAAATTAAAAATATTTAATGTTTAGAGAAATAAAAAAGCATTTAATAATTTTTATTCAAATAATTAAAGAGATTGATTAAAAGAATATAGAATTACTAGCAAGTACTCATGCATTGTATGGATTTTTTAAAATTTAAATAGAATTTAAATAAATATAGATTAAAAGAAAAAATATTTAAAATTATAAAGAAGATATGTATAATGATTTTATTCATATCTTCTTTATATAACACTAAAGAAGATATGTATAATTATAAAGAAGATATGACACTAAAATATAGATTGAAAAATAAAAAAATTATTTAAAATTATATTAGAGATATATATAATTAATTAAAAAAATAATTTAAATTTGAAATTAAAAAAATGTTAAGAATGACATATATCACTCTTAAAGTAGAGTAAGAGATTATGTAACTTTCAAGAGTTTATACTCTGATTTATTATATAAATGAGAATTTTTTATTTTAGTGTAGCAATTGTATCTTTAACATGTTAAATGACAATTTTTATGACATGGAAAATTTTTATACTTTTTGTTATTTTACCATTTTATATGTAAAATTAATAGTTAATACTTAATAGTATAATTAATCACTTCTTAATGCAATATTACATTTGATAAATAACTTAATAGTACCATTAATTGCTTCAAAGCAATTTTAATATATAAAATATATTTTCTATAAATAGATAGTTAATTCTTAATAGTATAATTAATTATTTCTCAAAATAATATTACATTTGATAAAATGATCAACTGCTTCAAGTCAGTTATACTTCTACAGAAGAAATCTAGAGAGCCCCATTTTATCACCGGTTTGCTTGACATCTTTCTCATTTTGCTGTCTATACTCTTTCAAAGTGAATTTCCTGTACATAGCTGGCGTGCTATAGCTTTGAATCACTGTCTCCTCGGAGGGGCAATAGAAAAATGCCATAGAAAACCTCTCAACCTTTTCAGCAGCAACCACTCGGTGTTTTATGCTTTTGTAAACGCCATTGCTCAATGCCTACATTATAGGAAACACCAATTAAAGTATTGAAGGTCTTTGTCAACTTTAGCTAAAACTTAAGAATATAATTTATATGCAATGTCTTACATCTAATGATTTGTTATCATATTATTTAATGAATTGAAATTTATATAAGATGTGAAATTCATTAAATGATATGATAGCATATTATTAAATAATAGTGTAAATTTTTTTATATTGAGTGTATCAAATTTAAACTCAACTTAAAATCAATTGGATGCATGTTACAAATTGTTTTTTTGTTTTTTTATCTTTAACACTAATTATGTCATCCAGATAAAAAAAAACACTAATTATGTCATGGTTAATACCTTCTGACGTATTCACTCTATTTGTTTCTTTCAAGCCTTTTGGTCCATTGAGGTCTGATGACAATTTGGAGGGTGTAACCATTATGAAGTGCTAATTGAAAATGAAAGCATATATATTGGACATTATTATGACACACCTTCTGGGTAATCATAGTCCTTTTGAAAATAATTATATACCAATATGCTACCAAACAAAATTTAACTGCATCAGGAAGCATTTACAAATTTTGAATATGCTGAAAACAAATGCAGAGGTTTCACCTGAAATAAATCACCAATATTAACAACTAGAGCTCGTGGATTTGGCTTGACACCAACCCATTTTCCATCTTTCATCACTCGCAGTCCCCCAACATGGTCTTGATAGACAATGGTAAGGAAACTAGTGTCACTGTGAGGCAATAGGCCATACACCTTTGAAGATATTGGGCATGGAGGATATCTATTCAGTCGAATTAAAGAACTTTTTGGCAAGCAGTTCTCTCGGAAATATCTGGATTTCATGTTCAGTTTGGGGGCCAGAATTTCAGCCAAGCTTTCGGCAAGAGAGCCCACAGTTGTTGCAAAAGCCTCAATGCTTGATCTAAATTTAAAAATGTTGTTAGACCAGGGGAATCCATAAAAAGCATCTAGCGTTACAGGCAGAAGACTCTAAAGGACGGACCACCTCTCTCACATACTTAAACTATTAGGTGAATTGTCAGGCACACCCCTTCACATAAAATCTTTTTGGCCTTATATTTAACTTTTCATTTAGAAGAATAGGGTGGTAAGAATCAAATTTCTGACTAATTGATGATAAAGGCCCTAATCCTATATCATGGATTAACTCCTAAAAATTTAAGCTATTAGGTTTTTGTATCTAACAAAAGCATGTTCATAACTAGAGGTCTTAAAAGCATTTCGAAATATCTCTAAATAATCAATAACATGTTGTAGCTGCTACATTAAAAAAGAAAAATGTTCATAAAAAACAAAAAAAAGGAAAAAAAGGTTTGAATGATGATCCTGAAACTTTTGTTACCTTTATTATTTCAAAACATATTACATATGTACATGAACTATGAAAAAGTGGCCAGAAGTATATATCTCACTCTCAGTCATGTCTAGAGTGAATTTAAATTGAAAACCCCTTCTTTACTCGATGATCTTCCTTTGATTAGATTATCAATTATTTACGCTAATTACAATAACCTTGTGATTCGTCATATCCGAGAGTTATTATTATTATTATTATTATTATTGTTGTTGTTGTTATTATTGTTGTTGAGATAGACTCAAGAGGAGATGGTTATTCATGTACAGTTAGTCTATAATCTTTTTGCTTCTTATTCTTTATTAAATCACCTACTTTAGATTTTCTCTTAACATTATACTCATTTTATCTATTTCTTTAAAAAAATTCGTCTAATTATATCTGTCTATTTAGAAAATTATTAAGTCATTAATTATTTTATTTTCAACTTTATCCTTAATATTATTGAATGAGAAATAAGATTAATAAAGTGATAATATTTTAAATATTTCAATAAAAGTGAATTCAGTAAAATAAATTTTTTTAATAATCGAGACTATTTAATGATTACTTTTTTTGGGGACAAACTTAATGATTACTTTAATTCATGTATAATAATCTTAACGAATAAATAAAAATGAACGGAAGATCTACTATGTTGCAAATCATTTTATGTCGTTTCAATCAATAAAGGACAAAAAAGGATGCACCTTTAAAGCTTGAGAAGAAAATGAAAAGAATTTTAGTATCCACTTTAAGTATAATAAATGCATGCTTCAAAAACTATATCTATTATTGATTTTAAATAAAATTATATAAATTTAAAATTATTAATTTAAAATTAATAATAAAAATTTATTTTAAAACATACATTTATTATTATATAAGAACATACAATAATTTCTAAAAAATGAATATGTATCATTAGAGAGTTAAGTTGCAAAGTTACCGACTAGAGTAATGGACCGGTGATAAGAGACCAGATAGTCATAATAAGTTAAAACATCTATTCCCCCGTACACCAGCTCAATAAAGCTAAGATGCAAATTCAATGCTTAGAAGTGATGAAATAGTAAATTTAACTAATAAATGATATTGAAGGAAGTACTATATAAATACAACATCAACAGTTTAAACTTTTTTTTAGGTGAACTCGGTTAAATGAATTAAATCACACTATTATATTCTATCAAAAACCAAATATATAAAAAAAAATGACCTCCCATTATTGTCATTTGTCATCCATACCTAGGGTTCTCTGAAGTCATCATTTATATTTTGTTTGCAATTTTTCGTTTCTTGAAAATCTCAAAACTCGGTACTGTAGCATTCCCATAGACAATTTAAACATCGAATATTCTTATTATAAATAATATATATATATTTTTTTATATTTTATTTAATATCATTTATTATATTTATTTATTTTTTATTATTTTTTCTTTCAATCATACACTCTTAAAAAAATAAGTATAATTTTTCCTTTAAACATATGCAGTGCAAAAACAAAAAATATGGAGATGCCTACCTCAGACTTTTGTGCTGGTCCATCCTTGATATGTCTGTCGGACAAAAATGAAAGGCTTCTGACCATGACAGTTGCCTCAGATTAGTAGCAGATGGATTCCCCCACCTGTAAGTCTTGGCAGATAAACTGAAGACAACTTGTGCAGACTTCTTCACGAAAGGCTGATAGAACACTTTCATTTGCTCAGACTGCATGCTCTCCAGCAGCTTCTGTGAAACCCCATGATTAACAACCTGAAAGAAACCCCATTGCCTAGCAGCTTCAGTGATTTCTTTCATGCATTCGTCTCTCTCAGGATGTTCAAGATTTAACCGGCCAAGATCAATCAAAGGTAGCTCACATGTCTCCTCCACCATAGAGCAAGAGTCATCTTTTGAGTCCCCAAGGTATTTTTGCAGAAGGGTCTCGTAGGTTTCTAGGAATGGAGGTTCATAATCCATTTGGGAGCTATCTTGGGGTGCTGTGGAAATGATACGCAAGCATATGAAAATGAATCATTTATTACATATATGTGCTATGCAAATTCGGGAAACAGCCTTGCCGTTTGCCATGCACGCGCAATTACCAATCTATATGCATACACCATCTGTCATTGTAAAATTTAACAAAAAATACATATTCAAAGTTTTTACCATAGTTTAGGAGAGTTATATGTTACAAAATATAGTTCTTGTATGAAAAGTAAAAATGAGTTAAACTTTAGGTGTAATACTTAATTTATCCTATATTATTTCTTTACCAACAATTTTTGGGGCAGACTTAATGCAGAAATCGCCTTAATTGGTGGAAGAAAGAAGTAGAGGAACTAAAGTCTACTAAAACTTTCGGGTCAATTAATTTTAAATTTATGACATAGTGAAAAATATATAATAAGTTATAGGGTTAGCTTAAAAAGATACCGATGAGATTGCTATGATTAAAACTTTTAAAAGCATTTTCAATGAGAGAGAGATATTATTCTTATCTTATAGTAGTCGCTCATGCGTCAGTATCAATGAAATAATTGTTCACACTAAAGTGACTAGGAATAAGAGCATTTCCCTGTATATATAGAATAACTAAAATGAACTAAATCTATCTATTATGGTAAGTTTATATACAAAATCCATAAACAAAAAAACCCACATATGAGCAACATTTTAACAATAATAAGCCCAATAACAATATTGATCACAATTTAGGCTAAACGAAATGCTCTTATAATTTTAATATTTAATTAATCTAAGTTTTATAAAATTATAATATGATTTATACTAGTCTATATAAAAAAAATCTAACATTCTTACACTCGAACGACATAAGTAGTCATATTACATTATTTCAATAAAAAAGCAATCCTCTAGATTGATCAAACAATATATGACCACAGCATGATTTCAAAATCGAGCCAACACTCTCAAAAACTGGTCCAAAATGAGATTACGAGTATCTCAACAATACAGAAAATCATACTCAAAAGAATACTGATATCATACATATACAAGATGCTCGTATCCCAGTGACCCAACAAAATGTGATTTATGGGTAATGGGAAAGTATATCAAAATTGCATGCCAATATGTGATCAAGGTGCATTTCCCAACAAAATGGCTCAAACATCTGCCCAAGATGTTTTTTGAGATTTAACAAATATCTTAGCACAATAACAAAAATGAGACTAGGTCCAAAATGTCTTCATAATATATGCCATAAAACAAACAAATAAAACTACATAGATAATAATAATATTATTATTATATGGCAACAATAATAATAATAGTAATATAATTGATCAACAAAAATAAAATGAGGTCACAATTAAATCACAAAACAAATTCCCGCTAACCCAAAACATCAAAAGACCCCATTATACATATATGAGTTACATGATCAACAAAAATTTTAACAGCTAAACCTTTGGTTAGATGATCTGCAACTATAAGTTTTATAGGGATATGCTCGACACGGGTCTGAAACTCCTGAATTTTCTCTCTAACAAATATGTATTTTGTGTCAAAATGCTTTGAGTGCTTAGAGCTTTTATTGATTTGAGAGAAGCACATAATGATAGAATTATCACAATAAATAATAAGAGGTCTGAAAATGCTCTCCACAACACGAAATTCAGTAATCAAATTTTTCAACCATACCACTTGACGCGTAGCCTTATAACAAGTTATATACTCTGTCTTTATAGTAGAAGTAGTTGTAAGTGTCTCTTTAACAATTTTTTAGAAATAACTCCTCCTGCCAACATAAAGATATACCCTGATGTGGACTTGTGGTTATCTGAACAACCATCATAATCAGAATCAAAATAGCCTATCACCTCAAGGTGATCCGATCTCCTATAGGTGAACATATAATCTTTGGTATTCTGTAGATACCTCATAACTCATTTTGCAGCCTGTCAATCAGCCACATCAGGTTTGCTCAAGTATCTTCTAAGTACACTAACAACGAAAGTAATACCAGGACGTGTACAAACTTGAGCATACATAAGACTGCCAATAGCAGAAGCATATGAGACCTTTTCCATTTCAATAACATCTTTATCATTTTGAGGACACTAGGCATTAGAGAGTCTTTCACCCTTTTGAATGAGTGTAACACAATGATTACAAGATTTCATATTAAATCTATTCAGAATCCTTTCAATAGAAGTTTAATGAAACAAGCCAAGAATACCACAAGATCTGTCACAATGAATCTCTAAGCCTAGTACAAAAGAGACATCACCAAGATCTTTCATATCAAAGTGCAATATCCACATCTGCTTAGTCTTATTCAGAAAATCAACATCATTACTAGCCAATAATATATCATTAATATATAAAACAAGAATGATGAATATGCTCATACTAAATTTCATATAAATGCATTGGTCAACAGTATTTTCTTTAAAGACAAGAGAACCAACAATATAATCAAATTTCAAGTACCATTGTCTGGAAGCCTATTTCAATCCATAAATGGATCTTCTTAATTTACATAACATGTTATCTTTACCATCTTCAATAAAACCATCATGTTGATCCATATACACATCCTCATATAAATCACCATTTAGGAATGTGGTCTTAGCATCCATTTAATAAAGTTTCAAATCAAAATGAGCAACCAAGGCAAGACAACATGAAAAGAGTCTTTAGTGGAGACCGATGAGAAAGTCTCCTTATAATCAATACCTTCCTTCTGGTTATATCCATAAGCAACAAGTCTGGCCTTATACCTCTCAATTTCACCTCTAGCATTGCGTTTGATCTTAAAAATCCATTTACAACAAACAGTTTTACAACTAGTAAGCAACTCCACCAATTCCCAAACATTATTATTTCTTATAGAAGCCAACTCATCCTCCATAACCATCAATCATTGTGCACTATTAGGACTAACCATGATCTCTTAAAAGGAAATAGGATCAGAATCCTCAACTGAATTAAACTCATACTCTTGCAAGTACACAACATAATCCCTGAATCTATAATAGACTCAGTGGATATAGGAACTCACTCAGATATTCTCAGTGAAGTTACAATAACATATGAATTCTGTACATTATTTTTGACTTGTTGAGGGACATCAAAATTATCAACAAGATCAACAACATCATCATCATGGATCAAATGAGATGACACTATCCCTGGAAAAGGAACAACAGGAATAGGAACGACAATATGCTCCTCTCTAAAATCAACAATACGCTGCTTCTGAGTTTCACCATGCTCTAAGTCTCCTTCAAAATAGACAGCTTGATAGGATTCAATAACTCTAGTAGTATGAGAAGGACAATATAACATATAACCCCTTGAGCCAATATAATAACTAATAAAGAAACTACTAATAGTTTTGGGATCAAGCTTCTTTAAATGTGGGACTAAGGCCTCACATCTGTTTTACAACCCCAAACATGGAAATGTCTCAAAGTAGGTTATTTGTCTAACATAAGCTCATATGGAGTCTTCGACACAAATTTACTTGGCAAATGATTCAATATATAAGCACCAGTCTTCAAGGCATTTCTTCACAAGAATTCTAGAAGGATAGAATGACTAAGCATACATCTCACTATATCCATAAGAGTACGATTTTGTCTTTCTACAACTCCGTTTTGTTGTGGAATGCCAAGCACGATGTATTGTGCTATAAGAACTTAGCAAAAGGTCCAAGATTTTTGCCAGTTTCATCATACCTGCCATAGTACTCACCACCCATATCAGACCTCACACATTTGATCTGCTTACTAAATTTCAATTCAACAGTGACTTTGAATCCTTTAAAGGCATCTAAAGAGTCAGATTTCTCACGTAGCAAATCAATCCACCCGTATCTAGAGAAGTCATCAATAAAAGTGATAAAATACCTAAAATCTCCTATAGCAATAGGAGTAATGAGCCCACAAGTATTTGTATGAATTAACTATAGTATTTATTCACTCTTGGTAACCTCACTCCTTCTAGCTCTAGCTGTAAGTTTTCCTTTTATACAATTAACAAAGGTATCAAAATCAAAGAAGTCCAAATCATGAAGAATATTCTCCTTGATTAACTTGTCCATTATTTCCCCAGAGATGTGTCCTAAACGTTGGTACCACAATATCGAAGAGTTTTTAACAACTCTATCACGCTTGTTCTCATCAACATTATTAATATCCAAATGTCATTAATTAACAGAAAAGAAATCAACATCCAACATGTATAGACCATTGGACAAGACTCTAGAACCAACAAAACTAGAATTATAATATAAAGAAACCTTTTCATTACTAAAATGGAAAAAAGTAGCCACAACTATTGAAAACAGAAACTGAAACCAAATTCCTCCTCATAGAAGACACATAAACTATATCTTTTAAAAATAAAACATGTCCAATACATAACTTTAAAGAGACCACTCTTATATGTTTTACTTTGACTCTAGCTCCATTTACTACTGTGATCATCAACTCCCCTTCACTTGGTTTCCTCCTACTTCTGAACTCCTGCAATGAATTTGTAATATGAATAGTTACACCAGTATCTAACCATCAGGTGTTTGAAGGAACATAAGTTAGATTTGATTCAAAACATACTAGAACCAAGGGGTTACCTTTCTTTTTCTCAAGTTAAGTCTTAAACTTCAAACAATTAGACTGCTTATGCCCATATATATCACAGAACTTATAATTTTCATTAAATCGATATTTGGGCTTAACACCAAAAGACTCACCAAGACCAAAAGGTAGGGGTGCACAACCCAAATTGCGAACCCGACTGACCCGACTCGATCAAATATATCCGGGTTGGTTCGGGTAATCGGGTCTAGTCGGGTCAAACTAGATAAAATCATCCAATTATCGGTTTGAGTAACGGGTTTAGTGAACCGACCGATGATCCGACCCGATGACCCGAAGACCCAAGAAAACGAAGTTTTTTTGCCTAAATTCAAGCCCTTATTTCATTCTTTCTACACAACCTGATTCGGTGACCTGACCAACCCGATTACCCAACTTTTTTGTAATTGGGTTAGTTCGGTTCAGGTTACTCAAAATTTTTTCCCAAAAATTGACCCAACACAACCCGACCTCACCTAATTAGTTTGGATTTTTTCCCCCTAAACCTGACCCAACCCGTGATCACCCCTACCAAAAGGTGGTCCAGAAGGATATCCAGGCTTTTCATTCCTTTTTTCTTAAACTGAGGCTTACTGTTCTTTCTTTTAGCGAATTTCTTCTTTTTGTCACCATTCCTGTGGGAAGCAAACTGAATACTATGGGGCCTTGCCCATCTTCATGGTCTGCTCCTCTTGAGTAAGAACAGATATAACCTCATTAATAGTCCATTCCTCTTTTTGAGCATTGTGAGTAGTTCTTAGAACATGAAAACTAGCTGGAAGAGACTCAAACACCTCCCAGACTAGGAAGTCCTCTCCCACTCCACTTTTATGGACCTCAACTTGTTGTACCAGTTCACAAGCTTCAAGATATGTTCAAGAACACCACTCACACCATTATATGTAGTCTTTGCCAACAAATAAAGGTAGTAGGCCGTTTTAGTTTTATCAAACTTCATGAATTTCTCACTAACAGACTTGAGAAGCTCCTTAGCATTATTTGTTTCAGGAATTCTCTCTCTAATAGCCTTATACATGCTATACTTCGTGGTCATCAAACATACTTTATTAGATTAAACTCACTTTTCATATTTCTTCCTATTTGCAGCGGAAGATGCATTTGTGGGTTTCTGAGGTTCATCCTCAGTAAGAGCAGCATCAACATTAGAGATAGTAAGGAATAATTTCACAGAATCCACCCAGTCGTCATAATTAGTCAAATTCAATTTTGTTAAAGCATTCATTTGCATTGATAAAGCTGAAAGAATGATACATTAAAAGGAGATTTTGTCAAGCATATCATGTACAATATTTGAGCAAATAACTATAATAGAACTTTCCCATGCAATTGTAATTCTGCCTAAGGGTCCCGAATTACAACACATGAGTAGACTCTCATGGACATCAAATCATATCCCTAAAGCTAGTACCGAGAGGATACTGAGAACTCTAAGGGTACAACTATAAAGCCTTTAACAAATCATTAGGAATCATTTTAATGAAGACAAACTGATAAGGTAAGTGCATCATCAACACAATCCTCAATGCAACAAAATTATGACAAAATATTAACAAAATGACACCTCAACATAATTGGTCCGGCAAAGGTGAGCTCACAATAATGAAAAGTGTCCCAAAACAATACCACCATACTTTAAACAGTAATTCTCATTATCAAATTACATAAATAACAACAAGATAAATAGCTTTCAAAACATTGCATATTAATTTATGCATAAAAAAGGTACCAAAAATTATTCCAGTGACCAAACAACATTAATTCTGAGAGTGCACAATATATATCATGCCCAAAAAACACCACAATAACACACAAATTTTTAGAGGTAAAAAGGAGAGTACCATATATTTTTAACAATTTTAAACTCAAGAAATTTTGGAATAAATGAAAATTAGGCATTAATAAATAAATAAAAATACCTTAAAAATAGTATCAAGCACATAGAGTGTACAAGAAAAAATATAATTAACAATAAATTTTTTATGGTTCTCATGCGCCCTCATGCGCCTGGGGCATGGCTAGGCGTGGGAGAAAGACTTTTTCTTCCTTACCCGTTTCCCTGTGGAACGGGTTGCGAGACTCGGTTCATGGTGGAATGGGTCGCACGCAATTTTTCCCTCAATTTTCAATCATTTCATGCAATTTCGAGCTCATTTGAATTAGAAAAACAGGATTTATTATTCTCCTAATTTAATTTCATGAAAGAAACAGCACAAAAAAATTAGGTTTTCTAGATCAAACGAGGCTATGTCTGCGAGATGAAAAATGAGAAATACTCAATGATTTCTCAACCATTTAACACGATTCTTGTGTTTATCAAAACGAAATTTAGAAATCTACAATAATCCTAAATCAATTTCTCGAATTGATCATCCAAAAAAATGACTCTAAAGTATGAATGTTTTAGGGTTCCACGGGTTTGAGTAAAATTTTTTGTGAATTCACAATATTATAATGCAATATACATATGTTTAGACTCAGGATAACCCGATCTACAAAAGCCCTAACTTGATTTTCAAAATTAATCTAAAAAAAAAATTGAATTGAACATCATATACGTTAGGGTTTCAGGTTTCTTCAATTTTAAACCTTATACGACTTTAGGTAAACTATAAAATGGATAGCCATAATTAGGATTAAAACCTGTCTGTAATACTATTCAGTATTGGATACTGAGGTGTACTTGAATAGGCACGAATGAATGTTTTTCTCCTTAGGCAGTAGCAGAATATGTTGAAACAGGGGTGGTTGGTACCTGCAAAAGCACTTTAACCCTCAAGTCAAACTGTGCACAAGTAGGGTTTAAGAAAAAAAAGTAACAGTTACCTATTGAAGGTGATTGAGCCTGATATTTATAAATAGTAAATAGGAAAACGCGTCCCCTTGACTACTGCAGATGATCCCTATAAAATCGAGATATTGTTACTGTAGTTATCAACAGTTAAAGGCGATCATGGGCACTATTATTACATGCGATCATGATTGGCAGATATGAATAATCGTGAGATTCATCCACTGCACAAACCTCGCGATCATGTTGTTGTTGCCCAATGTCGAGGTCCGACATGCGTTGTGTCGAGATCTCAATAATGTGCCACGAGTGAACTCCCACTAAAGTGTCAACAGCAAACTCTGGCTAGATGTGTGTTGGGTTAACCCATAGGACTAGGTCTCGGATCATGGTCTAGGATAGTTGCCTCTAGCTTGGTGCCTAGATGGGGCAACTAAGTGTCAAGGTATCCGAGTTTGAGATCCATAGACAAAGGAATCCTAGTCATAGTGTTAACGTCGGATCTTGCGACATTTTTTCCAAAGAGCCAAGGTCCGTAATGTGTCATTGTATATTTCTTGGGGTTAATGAGTAAGGTCGGGATTTAAGTTAGATCGCTTTACTTACGTCATCATACTGCTATTCAGGGTATGTAATAGGTTGCCCTAATGTGTAATTTACGGGGTATATTGAGTGTTTCTTGAAGGTGGGTAGTGACTTTATTACTCTTAGGGATATAATGTCCTTTTAGCAGCCTTTATTCTGCGATTTGTAGTAGTTTGTACTTGCTTGAGAATCATTGTTTTGAATTTATTGAGAATTAAAACCACTTTAATGAGGATAGCAATTTTTTGCTTCGTTTTCCTACTGCCAGCTGCCCAAGTGACCAATCACAAATGGGGAACAATTAAATGTGGCTTTGAACATGCAGTTGGTTCGCCTTTTTGGAAGCCAAACAGAGCGCATGACTCCCTTTATTAATAAGGAATGCTTGCAGTGAGGTTGTCATCTGTTCTTTTCTTTCATTTTTTGGCTTTCGTTCTAGACTGGGTCTTTACCAGAGGGTGCCCCTTTTTTTTGCTTCTTGTGGGTGTGTTGAGAGCCATATCTCTTTCCAAAATCATTTTTCATTTCTTTCCCAAATTCTTAAAGGTGTTCCTTTTATCCCTGTATTGTCTTTCTGGTGGAGGCCTTTCTTTCTAAGTGCAATGGCGCGATGAAGGCTAAGTAATTGCTCTATGTGGCTTGTTCGACATGTCTCTAAATAGCAGAAGCCTTTCTTTCTAAGCGTACGCAGTAGTAGAATGAAATCTTACTCACATTGGAAAGGCTCATGGCTTCTACCCTAATTCCTGTGAGGCGTGGGAGGGTTTCATTGCTCTCCCTCCTCCGCCCTCCTGACTGTTACTGAAGCTACTCCCTACACCTTGGGTGCGCAGGGGTGTTTTGGAGACGTGGGATTATGAAGCCTTCTCCTTATGTTGCTTAAGAGGGAGGAGATGAGTGCTCGTATCTTGAGGAACCTTTGAGGTGGCTGTGGTCAATGCTTGATCATCATCATCATCTCTCTAGGCTACTTTCTTGGCTTCCTTCAAGTGGGCACTCTTGGATAAGCATAGCTTATAAGTGATTCTTATAAAGTCGATGATGTTTGGAATATGAATAATAAAAAAATTTCTTTTTTGAATGTCTTATTTTTCATTGTCTACTCCCTTCACTGAGATAAGTTCAATGCTCAATCCTGATTATTTCATTTTATACTTGTATTTTTTGCTTTTGCCATACCAAGATGGGTGAAATGCTCAATCTCAGTGTTTAGCCACTTACGCGTGCAATTTACTGAGATGGGTCCAGTGCTTGACCTTGGTAGCTATATTCCAAATTAACTAACGCTCATTTTTCCTGACCTGGATGAGTCCAATGATCAATCTTGGTGGTCAGGTTTAGGAATAATTTATGGTTGAATTTGTGGAAAAGATGACACGGAAGCCTCTTAATGTGGAGTCCATGATCTCGGGCTACAGTTAGCTATTTTTAGCCTCTGTAAACTTAGTCAGTCTATGGGTTAAGGTTAGGCTGTAAGGTTATAGGTAAAAATCCTTGAATGTCCTGCTTCACCCCGGAAGGTTGTCAAGTGGATTCCCTAGTTTAGTCGTCATGTAAAAATATGCTTAACATCGTCATGTTGCCTTTAGTTTGGTGCTTAGCTAGCATAGTTAAGTATCAAGATAAGTCTTAATGTCCTCGGGTCATAAGATCCAAGCTTTACACGAAGCCGGAGTCCACAATGCCCATAAGGGATTAAGAATTTTAATTTTGAGGCATTAACATGACTAAGTTACTTGACACTCATGGACGCACCGTAGTTCGACCATGGTCTATGCGTCAAGTGATCACGGGTGGACATTCTAGTGTACAAGCTGGGTCTGTAGAATGAATTAGGATTATTGTCGTATTTTGCATCACAAATCTACACTCAAAACAGCGAGGCTTTGCATGACATCTGGATTTATGAGCAACCATCGCTTCACCTGGTGTGACAATTGTGATTGTCCACGTGGTGCATTCTGACTGGGTGTTATTGTTAGTAGGGGTGTAAGTGGATGGTTTGGTTTGATTTTTGAGAGAAAATAAATTCGAACCAATTAAAATCAATTGGTTTGGTTTGGTTCAGTTTTCGTATTTTTTGATAGTCAAATCTGAACCAAACCGAACCGAACATCTATGGATTGGTTTGGTTCGGGTGATCGGGTTGGCCATTTTTTTAATACAAAAATTAACTAAATAATTAGTTTTTCATAAAAAAATACAAAATAAACTAATGAAAAAATTTCTAGAAATAGAATCAATCTTATTAATTTGAACACTAATAATTATTTTATATTTTAGAATGTATATTAAAAGGTTCATAAAGAGGAAATAAAGAAATATATTGATATTTGTATTAAGAAATTATATTTGAATAAGTTAAAAAAAAATTCAAGAGAGGTTTAACTTGGCAAGTTATATACTACTACTATTCAATTAAAAGAAAGTTGTGAGGCTACTAACCTGAAGGTATATATGTAACCAATTGAATCCCTAATGACATGAGTGAAGCTAATGAAGACTTGATTAATTGAACTTTGAATCAGCAACCTAGCGAATTCAAAGTCTCCAACCTTTGCAATCATATTTTCATCCAAGATAATGTTGTTAGGCTTCAAATCACAATGCACAATAGGAACTTTACTATCTTTGTGCAGTAATTCAATGCACAAGCATCAATATCTATATTCAGGTCTCTCATGTTCAACTCATTTTCATTTGTATGTTTTCTCTTCCCCTTAATCCAATCTTCCAAGCTTCCATTACTTAAGTACTCATAAACTTAGTTCATTTTTTTAAAGTCAATACTAGAGCATTTAAAGTTAATTCATCGTTTCCAAGCTTCCAAGTTTAGATGATATTATTGCTGTTACTTTCACTTTTCTGTTCTTTATGTATAGTAGCAAGCAAATGGTTGACATAATATCAGTGTTACCACTGTGTCTTTGATGATGTAATGTCTGACATGCCTTCTTCCATGGCCATAAGGTTCACATGCAAAATACAAGCAAAGTTTTTTATTACCTTCTAAATGGACAACAGAAAGCTTTTGGAAAACTCCACCATTAGGAATGGTTCCTTCTAAATCATTATAAGAGAGGTTCAAAAGTTGAATGACATGTAAATTTTGAAGTTCAATAGGAATGGATCCAGAGAGTTGGTTGAAGGAAAGATCGAGAGTTTTCAAGTCTCTCACCTCTCCAAGAGTTTTTAGAATAACATCTGATAACATATGTCTGGCCAGAACTGCAGTGCCAGTGAGTAGAACCGAATATTTTGGCAGAGGTGTTTTTTAGCCTTCTATGTTGAACGAAAACGACATTTTAGGAGTTGAAAACTGATAAAGGATTACAAAAAATAAAGAAAAATAAGTAGTAACTAAAAAATGTTGTAGCATAATTTTTTTAAAAAAATAAAATATATAAATATATGGTTTGGTTTGGTTCGGGTTGGTTCGGTTTTGAAATTTCAAATCCGAGAACCAAACCAATTAAACTTTAATTGGTTTGGATTTTATCCGAACCAATCAATATATCCAAACCAAATCGAACCAATTTAATTTGTTCGGTTTGGATTAATCGAGTTGGTCAATTATCCGAACCAATTTACACCCCTAATTGTTAGGGTTTCATGCGCCATGATGAGGATTTTTGAAATCTGAAGTGCTTGGACAGATTTACCACCTCAGCATTGCCTTTATAAATAGAAGCAGAGGGTGCCTCATCTACACCTTTGTTGTCTCTCTCAAATCTCTGGTGAACTGAGGTGATTTTCGGCGACTGTGCATGGTGGAGAAGCACTATTTTTGAGCGGTTTCCACTGATTGAACATCTTCTAGTCATCACTTCACTGCATTTCTACAAGGTACGTGTTCTTGTATCCCCTTGTTCTCGCTATCCTTAGTGTCAACTTTAGGCAGATGGTTTTTGTCATCTTTGTTTAGGGGCATTCCCCATCGTTTTTTGGCAAAATAAGTAGTGATACCAACAGTTCTGAATCTCACTCAGTGGTATTGCTCTCTGGAGCACCCTCTCTATCGCATCATGAGTGGCAGAGGTGCCCCACTCAGGCTCATAGACCTTTGAGGGCGCAGAGGTCGGTGTCTGTAATGGGTGTAGATAATTGGAGACAGAGGGCAAATGTGGATGTAGATAATCTTTAATGGACTTTCCCTCCATGGGCCGCCCTCTTCCATGTCTAAATCTATAGGCAATTAGATATTCTTTTGATTCTAATTATACCTTACTGGCCTTTGTAGGTGTTTCCAAGAATTCTATGGCAAGGAGACGAGTCGCAGGACCTAGGAGACTGGCTGCGGAGAAGCCCATGATATTTGCCCGCAAGAGGCACATGTATCCCTAGGTTAGAGATGATGCTTGAGGTAGTATGTCTGAAATTCAGAATACAGAGGATGCCAAAAATCTTACGAGTTACTTGGAGTTGACAGAGGGTCGCAATCTCGACCATGAGTATCAGATGCTAGCTTTAGGAGAAAACAAGAAAGTGTGTTAAGCCCGGACAGACTACGAACATTTCATGTTTTATATGAAGACATCTTTTGCCGTCTGGGGCTCTGATTGCCTTTCACTAACTTTCAGATTGGTGTCTACTGTCATTTGAATGTGGCACCATCTTAACTTCATTCCAACAGCTAGGGCTTCATCCTTGCCTTCGAGAGGTTTTACCGGGTGGTTGAATTATGGTACTCGGTGAAGGTATTTTTTTACTTCTTCACTCGATGGTCCCCCCAAGGGGAGAGAGCATTTAAGAAAAATTGGCTCACACTCTGGGCTAGAGGTGGATGAAAAGTCTTTGAAGTCTTTAAGGAAAGCTTCAACAACTTCAAGAACAAGTTCTTTAAGCTGAAGACAGCACTCAGAATTCGCCCATTCTTTGAGGAGACTAACGGGACGCCGATGTTCAATCTGTACTGGACCACCCGGGCATAGGATACCCTAATTGAGATGATTGGGGTGGATTCATCTGAACTTAGTCTAGAGGACGTCGACTGTGTTAAGTTCCTTTATAAGTGGGCAAATGAAGTTTAGTTCATTCTTTGTAAAAAAGTTCTGGACACAATTGATGACATTATCCTTGAAGTCATGCTACGTAGAGTGTAGGCCGCAGTTCGTCTTTATTTTTTACTTTTAGTATTTTCTTTGAATAACCTTCTCGCTCTGTTTCTAACTTGTGTTTTGTTTGTTTTACAGAAAGCATGGCATCTGGTCAGGCTCTTGGCGCCCTCCAAGCTATGAAGATGAGAAAAGAGGGTGCCAGACCCTCTAATGCTCCTGCACATGTTGCTCCAGCCCCCGCTGTCTAGGACCCAGTTATTGAGGTGGCTCCAAATCAATGGGGGTCTCTTGCTCAGTCCCTTTAAAGGTGGAAGAGGAAGGCAGTAGGGCGGAGGACCATTGAAAGAGGCTGACTAGAGAGGTGGCAGCTGTCCAAGGTCTGATTTCCTTATATAGGAATGATCCAGAGCTTGAACCATTTATGGACTTCCAACTGTTGGATGATCAGGTCTTAGCCCACATCTCCAAGAAAGGTGCGTCGACGATCCTATCAAGGTTCCAGACTTACAAACTCCACATTGTCGCTAAAGCTTGTTACCTTCAAAGGAGCTTAGACTAGTTTGAAGAGGAAATGGTCAAGAAGGTGAGGGCGGCCGAGGAGGAGGGGGCTCAGAAGCTTGACTTAGCCCTTAAGGCTAAGGAGGAGATGGCTAAGAAAGCCTTAAAGAACGCCAAAACAAAGATTGATGAGCTAAAGAAGAAACTGGAATACTCCAAAGCCGAACTTAGGAGAGAGAAGGCTTACTCAGAAAAGGCTAGGAAAGTAGCTGCTAACTTTCGCACTGAGAATAAGGATCTCCAGACCAGGGTGGCGTAACTGTAGGAGGATAGTATGCAGTTGATGAAGATCTGTACTGATATCAGCGGTGAGCAATTCTGGAATGCAGTCGCCCAAGTGTAATTCTTCAATTCTGGGGTTGCCCTGGCCTTGGATGAGCTGGACTCCAAGATGATGATCCTTAATAGCTGTCTAGTACCGGTACAAGAAGCTCAAGAGGCCAATCGAGCTGGTGTTGGGGTCCTTCCCAATGCTACTATTGATCTGACTGAAGGGGATAGCAGAGCAGCGAGTGCGGACCGTCAGAGCCTGAAGGGAGGTGTTGCTAGAGTTAATCTTATTTTTTCTCTCTTTTCTTTTACTTATTTTCTTTGTCCCTTGCGTGGGGCACTTTAAATTTATAAGGACATTTTTTCCCAATTATCGAGCTTTATAGAATTTAATTGCTTCTCCTTATAACTTGTGTAGCATGTTTATTTCTTATTTTCCATGGTCTACACTAGGTCCAACACCCATTGTTAATGAGTATTTGGTAGTCGTTTAGGGACTAAGGAAAACTTCAATCTCGTGAAAACTTAGTCCAGGGTCCAACGCCCAAACTTTTGAGCACTCAGAACGCCTTTGAGGACTTAGGCAAAATAAACAGTAACCTGGGGGTCTTTAATGTTAACTATCTAATTTAGAAAAATGCCTAATCACTTAGGAATTTTCAAGTTCAGAACCAATTTAACACAAAACATCCATGGTAGGGACTGAATGGCAGACCACAGACATCGTAACTCATGTTTCCAATTAATTACACAGAACCACAAAATGATTATGGCTAAGTATTAAGGAATAGGGTAAAGACCCTCAACTCACAACGAAATAATTGAAGTCAGTTTCGTGGGTTATTCCTCTTAACCTAAATTCTAAGAAACCATAGATCTCATAAGGAACGGGTTTTGTAGACATTCTCAAGACAGAATCCAGCTTGAGGGTCTTAAAAGCTTTAAAAAAGAAAGTACAAGCAGATGTACAAAAATAATTTCCTTATTTTATTGATTGAATGAAGGACTGAAGTCCATACAATATATACTCACAAAAATTTGGGTAGATCAAATATAAAGAAAACTAAGAGACTAAGCCTTAAAAGGTACTTAGCTATAGTACTTCCTCAGTTTGTCCACATTCTAATAGTTTTTAATTGGCTTTCTAGTTAATGTCTCTAGGGTGTAAGCTCCCTTGTTGGTGCTAATCATGATCCAGTAGGGGCCTTCCCAATTTGGGGCTAATTTCCATTGGGAGGCATTCCTACCACTAATGTCTGCTCTCTAAAGTACTAGATCACCCAGCTTGAACTTCCTTGGGATAACTTTCGAGTTATATCGATTCGTCATCTTTTGTTTGATGGCGACGTCGCATATATGAGTATTGCACCTACTTTCTTCTAGAAGATATAAGTCCTCTCTAATCAGTCTAGGGTTGTTGTCAAGCGAGAATTGTTAGTAACGTAAGATGGGTTCCCTTATCTCCACCGGGATCATAGCATCACACTCATAAGTGAGTTTGAAGGAGATTTCCCCTATTATGGTATGAGGTGTAGTCCGGTAGGCCTAGAGGATGTGGTCTAGTTGTCCAACTCAATTTTTCTTAGCTTCGTCTAACCTCTTTTTAATTCCTCAAACAATAACTTAATTGGCGGCTTCACTTGTCCATTGGTTTTGGGATTCTCAACGGAGCTGCAATGATGCTTGATTTTGAGCTCGGCTAGCAACTTCTCAAAACCTTTATCTTTGAAATGGGTTCCATTGTCCATCATAATAGACTTTGGGACCCCAAACTTGGTGATGATGTGGTGCCAAGTGAATTCATGGATCCAAGCGGAGGTGATTGTGCTAGAGGCTCTGCTTCGATCTATTTAGTGAAATAATCTACAGCAACCACTAAGTACTTCAGTTGCCCATGTGCTTGAGGGAATGGACCCAGGATATCCATACCCCATCTGTAGAATGGTCAAGGTACGGACGTCGTGGATAGTTCTTCAGGAGGAACTTGATAATGGTCCGAGTGTCGCTGACATTTATTACAAACTTAGACATGCGCGAGGGAGTCAGCTTCCATTGTTAGCCTATTAGTATCCAGCCCTAAGTGCCTTCAAAGCTAAGGCTTTACCCCTCAAATGGTATCCACAACTCCCTTCATGGACCTCGGTAAAAACATATTCTATCTCTGTTGGTGTGAGGCATTTGAGGGGAGATGAAGAGAACCCACGTCGATATAATTATCTATTGTAGATAGTGTACTGGACCATGGTTTTAACTAACTTGGAGGCTTCCTTTGGATCATTAGGTCGGGTTTCAGACTAAAGGTACTCCATTATTAGGGTGATCTAAGTACGCTCCTCTCCTTCCACCTGGAAAATGGCTGAGTCCGTGATGGAAGGCTGAGAAAGGGTCTCTTGTATGATGGAGCGGTTGTTGCCCGGGCTCTTGGTATTGGCCAGTTTGGGTAGAAGGTTTTCCCTTAAGTTCTGTTCTCTGGGTATGTATTCTATCTTGGCAGCTTGAAATTTTTTAAGGAGCCCTTGAATTTTGGCTAAGTATTTCTAAATGAGGAACTCCTTCGCTTAATAATCACCTTAAATCTGGGAGGTCACAAGTTAGGAGTCAATGCAAAGTGTGATCTTAGCCTCTTCCATATCCTTGGCCATCACCAATCCGACAATGCATGCTTCATATTTTGCATGATTATTTGAAGTGGAGAAGTCAAACTTCAAGGAGTTCTCTATTGTCGCTCCTTTACAGTTTTCCAAGATCACCCAACACCACTTTCCTTAGAGTTTGAGGATCCATCAATGAATATGGTCCATGAAATTCTCTCAGGGTTGTCGGGGTCTGATGTGAGCTCTGCTAGGAAATCTAAAAGCACATAAGCCTTAATTGCTAGCTGAGGCTTATACGCGATCCTGGACTTGAAAAACTTATTGGACTAGATGATTATTCCTCTTATTAGATCCGATTTATGCAGTATCTGACGGATAGGTTAGTCCGTCTTCACCACCACGGGATGACACTGAGAGTACTATCTGAGTCTTCTGGTCATGGTGATGAGTGTGAAGGCAACCTTCTCTATTTTTTGGTAGCGGAGACTGGGGCCTTGCAGCACCTTGCTTACAAAGTAGACTGGCTTCTGTCCCTCGATCGTCTCCTGGATTAGCACTGAACTTATGGCCTCTTCATGAATTAAAAGGTACACGTACACTGTCTCACTAGGTTCTGATCTTGTCAATATAGGGGAAGAGGACAAAAAATTCTTCAAAGATGTAAATGCATCCTCACACTTCTAAGACCACTCGAAATCTTTTCCCTTTCTGAGCAGTCTAAAGAGGGAAAGATATTTGTAAGCAGCTTTGGCAAGGAAACGTGTGAAGGCTGCAATCTGACCTATTAGCTGTTGTACTTCCTTGATGTTCTGTGGGCTACGTATGTTGAGTATCGCTTGTCATTTGTCTGGATTTGCCTTAATCTCGTGGTAAGTCAACATGAAGCCCATGAATTTGCTAGCTTAGACCCCGAAGGCACACTTCTTCGGATTAAGCCTCATGTTATGTTTTCAGAATTGTGCAAACACCTCCTCGAGGTTCGAGATGTGTGATTCGACTTGTGGGGTCTTTACTATCATATCATCGATATATACCTCCATCATTTTTCCCACTTGGTCCTCAAAGACCTTATTCATTGTTCTCTGATAGGTGGCTCCTGCATTTTTTAGTCCAAAGGGTATAACCTTATCACAGTAACTCATTTTCTTAGTGATGAAAACTATTTTTTCTTTATCTCTGGGGTACATTGGGATTTGATTTTACCCGGAGTACGCATCCATGAAAGACAGCAAACAGAAGCCGGATGAGATGTCAACTAGTTTATCCACATTGAGAAGTAGGTATTAATCTTTGGGGAAGACTTTGTTTAAATTCGTGTAGTCCATGCACATTCTCTATTTCGTGTTTGATTTCTTCAGCGGGACTACGTTAGATAGCCATGTTGTGTAAGTTATCTCCCTAATGAAGCTGACATTGAACAGCTCCTTAACTTGTTCTTCAATAACTAGCTGTCTTTCTGCCCTAACCTTTCTTTTTTTTAGGAGAACGGGCTCATATATTTCCTTATAGATAGTTGATGGCTGATGAAAGCAGGGTTAAGCCCTAGCATGTCAGAGGATGCCCAATCTAAAAGGTCTTTGTTTTTCTCCAAGAGCTCCATCAACTGGTGCCTCTCTTCTTCTTCCAAGTATGCCCTAATCTTGGTGACTTGATCTAGCTTGACACCAAGTTGAAGTGGCTATAGTTCACCCTCCGACTAGGGTCTAGTACCTCGAATTTCTTCTCGCATATCTAACTCAGTCATGAGAATGTTGAATTGGTCTAGAGCTGGGCTAGATGTGCCAACTTCCACTCTCATGGGGGTTGTGCTAATTTTGAGACTCTGATTATAACATTTGCACGCCATGATTTGGTCCCCTTTAACCGTGACAACCTCATTATTTTTGTTGAAGAATTTCATGGTCAAGTGAATGGTAGACACCACAGCGCCAAGTGTATTCAATGCAAGATGACCCAAGATGATATTATATGTTGAGGGATAGTTCATGACTAGAAACCTAACCTTGATTGTCTTGAAGAGCTTGTTGCTTCTCAGGATTAGATAAGTCTTAACATACCCTGCTGGAGTGATTTTTTTACCAGAAAAATCTATGAGCTCGCCATTGTAGTGAATCAACTTTGATTCTGGGAATTCTAACTTCTTGTATAGTTCCATGAACATAATATCAGTTGAACTCCCTTGGTCTACAAAAATGCACTGGATCTCGGCATTAGAAATTATCTCAGAGACAACCAACAGATCATCATGCTCTGAGATAATTTTGCAGTAGTCTTTGTCTGAAAAGGAGATGGGGGCGTCTTTCGATCTCCGGCCTGTGATATGGGTGCAGAGTGGGAGACGCTCAACATTGCCTTCCTAAATGCTTTCTTCCGAGCGCTACTGGATGACCCACCACTTACGAAACCACTAGCGATAGTGTTGATGGTTCGGTTGACCTAGGTATGCAGCTATCATTGTCATCTGACGAAGTGTCTTGGTTTCGATATTGCTTGTTGTCAGTATTATGGCGAGGTGGACTCTAGGACCTCCTCCTTTGGTGCAGAGATGGGCTCATCGTAGAACTGGGGATGTGTTTTCTTTCATTTCGTCCTTCGCGGCGTCCATTGTTTTGGACATGGTTGATGTACTGATCCAGCCGTCCTACCCTAATTAGGGACTCAATGATGTCATGAAGTTGAAAACAATCTTTTGTGTCATGGTCGTAGCTTTTGTGCCACAAACAGTGCTTGGTACGATCCTTTTGCGCATGTTTCTTCAAAGGAGCCAACCTCTTAATATCCCGAAACTCAATCTGAAACACTTCCAATAGAATCGTTATGCGTGGATTGTCCAGAAAGGTATAGGTTGAGTATTTAGTCCGGGGTGGATCGTCCTTAAAGGAGTTCTGGGGCTGAGAGGAGTTCTAGTTGCCTTTTTGGTGAGAGAGATCACCCTTCTCCAAGCTCCTCTTAGTCTTAATAACATCTTTCAAGTTTATGTACTTCTAGGATAGCACCTGAAATTCTTCCATACTCCCTGGCTTTCTCTTACCAAAGATTAGAAAAACTGGGAGTCAGTCCGGAGGCCGCTTGTGACATAATGGAGAGCAATCCTCTCATCGAGGTTCTCCACATTAATACAACCCGAATTTCACCTCTTAAGGTATTCGTGAAGGGGCTCGTCGCTCCTTTGGCGAATCTCATAAAGAGGTTCAATAGATCTGAGTTGCTCTTTGCTGTTGGTGTAGTACTACAAGAAGCGCTGTCTGAGGCTATGCCAGCTTACGAACCATCTGAGGGTTGTTTTCTTTAGGGAGAGGAGGAAAGCGCGACATAGCAATTATGGGGATCCCCCATGGAAGCGCATAGATTGAACGTAGACATCTGTGTTTTCCTAAGGATCCGTAGTCCCATCATGGAGTTCCATATTGGCTAGAAACTTGAAGTTTCTAGGAACTTTTTACTCTATCAATTGGGCAGAGAAAGGCTAGTTTTGATCATCGGGGTTTGGGTTATTATTAACAACATTGGACATTTTGACATCAGCGTGCGACATTCTTCCCTAGTTATTGGCTATGTTTCGCCTTCCGTCATGTTGGTGTGATCCAAACTGGCCCTCGTGCACAGATCGCTCCAAATTTTCTATTCTGCAATGTTGCTCCTCCAACACCACTGCTTGTTGTTGCACTATGTCTAACAGATGGGTTCTGGACATGTCAGATTCAACTGTGTTTTCTAGGCGGGACACGCGATCATCAACGTCATTAGTTTGTGTCCCAAGCGCTGATGCACTGGGATTATAGGCTCATGATCGTCATAATTGACTTCATGCATGCGGGGACCAAATCGATCCCTCATAGAGGTCTTGTGTGATGGGTGTGGGCTTTCATCAGAATGTGAGGTTTTGCCCATCGCGTGGACGCCTAATGTTGGGCTCCTAGTTCCTCACGGAAGAGGTTTTAGCAACTGGTTGATTTTGGGCCACACAGTCATCGTGTGGTGGTGCAGCGGGGTGAGGATGATGGTGCACCATAGAAACCCGCTTTTGGCCTATGGCGGTGCACGTAACATCTTCTCTCCTTGAGTTCTTTATTATGCTCACCATGGTTGGATAGGAATAGAAATTTAAAGTTTTTCCACAAATGGCACCAATGTTTAGTAGTGGATACTAAGATTTACTTGAATAGGCACAAATTAAAGTTTTCCTCCTTGGGCATTAGCGGTGCATGTTGAAACAGGGGTAGTTAGTACTTGCAAAGGCACTTCAACGCTCAAGTCAGGCTGTGTACAAGTAGGGTTTAAGTAAAAGAGCAATAGTTACCTGTTGAAGGTGATTGAACTGAATATTTATAGAGAGTAAATTAGGAAACACGTCCCCTTGACTGTTGCAGAGGATCCCTATAAAATTGAGATATTGTTACTATAGTTATTAGCAGTTAAAAGCTATTATGTGCATTATTATTACATGTGATTATGATTGGCAGATACAGATAATCGTGCGATTCATCCACTGCGCAAATCTCGCGATCATGTTGTTGTTGCGCAATGCTGGGATCTGACATGCGTTGTGTGATAAACACAATTTTTATACATTAGTTAACTTTCATATTTAGTCTCTTGGACCTCTTATATGCTTAATTGATTAGTTTTAGCCACAATTTATAAATTTGGGTTCAAATTGGGCTTAATTGATATTTCCAGCATTATTAGAATTTTACAGTTTTTGTATTTTGACCATATCTTGAGTTTTAGATATCTAAAAATTATAAATTTTACCTTGTAAGAAAGTTGAGAGAAATTTCTACAACTTTGATGAGAGCTTGAAGTCTTAATTGGATGTCTAATAGGTAAGATTAGGCCACAAAGTCAGAACATGGTGTTGTCATTGGAACCCGAATAACGTGCACTAATTGGTCCATAACTTGGGCTATAGGTGTGATATGGACCTGAAATTAGTGGCATGGAAAAATTACACACAAAGCTCAAACTCTTATGAAATCCACGAATTGAAACTACAATGTTTTGATGGTGTTTCATCCCTATGAAGTCAGCTGACGGGATCAGAGATCTGTTAAGAGTGAATTGGGCATAACTCTATCATCTAAAGCCCAAATCAAGTGATTTCGGTGGTCAAGGAAAGTTAAGAGATAGAGGATTAACTTTAAACTAGGGAAAAATTAGGATTCTAAATTTTAAGTCATTTATTTTATTATAAATAGGGAACCTGAGATAGATAGAAACCTTAGTCGTTCTTACTTGATCTTCTTCCTAGAGTTTTCTCTCTTCTCTTTAGGTTTTCATTTTGTTCTCTTCTTTTTCTGAGTTCTTCCCTCCTATTCATGGAGGGGTAGAGTCTTTAATTAATCCAATGGATTGACATTCTTGATATTTAATTTTGAGATTATGTTTTAATTGTTATACATTTGATTATTAATCAAGTTTCTCTTCTTCTTCTTCTTCTTTGTTTAATTCTGATTGAATGCTTAATTTGATTAGGATTTTTATATGTTAATCGTGTAATTACCATGTGCTAAGAGAGAATTTTAGAGACAAAACAAGGCATCAAAGTTGTTTGATAAAATGTTTTGCTTGGTTGGATCTTGGGTTTTAAGTTAATTCAGGTTTTAGATGGATGCTTAATTTGTCTAACCTCAATTAATTGAATTCTGGATGCGTATCTAGTAGAAGATCCATGGATCATTTTGAGGCATCTTGATATGATCTAAGACCAAGAATTCAGTTGATAATTGAATGGACCTATAGTGATCGAGGATGGATTAAAATCAAGATTGGATAATTCTCTTGAATTGATTATTTCTTAATTATGTTTTCTCTTCTTTAATTGCTTTCTGTTTCTGTTATTTGATCTTACAAACCCCTTCCTCCTTGTTTACTAACATCTTAATTTGATTTCGTGATCATAATCAGAGTGATCTGTGGGCTCGACCTGGTATTACCTTATGCTACAAGTTATTTTGGTAAACTGGTTATAAATTGATAAATTTGGTAGCCTTGATAGTTATCATTGTGTCAGGATCTCAATAGTGTGTCACGAGTGAACTCCCGATGGGGTGTCAACAGAAGAATTTGGCTAGACGCGTGTCGGGTTAACCCACAGGACTAGGTCCCAGATCACCCGGTCCAGAACAAATACTAATTGCTAAAACTCTTGGATCATAATTTCAAATTTATGACATACCCAAAAATATATAATGAGTTATAGGATTACCTTGAAAAGGTACCGATGAAGTTGCCATGATTGAAACCTTTAAAAGCAATCTCAATGAGGGAGAAATACTATTTCTATCCCACAGTAGTCGCTCATGCGTCAGTATCAATGAGATAAATGTACGCATTAGAGTGACTATAAATAGGGGCGCCCTCTCCCTATATATATATACAGCAACTAAAATGAGCTAAACATACCCACTTTGATAAGCCAATATACAGGATTCATAATAAAAAAAATCCACATATGAATAGTAATTTAATAACAATAAACTCAATAACAATATTGATCACAATTTGAGCTAAATGAAATGCTCTTATAATTTTAACATTTAATTAATCTAAATTTTATAAAATTATAATATAATTTATACTAGTCTATATATATATATATATAACTCTAACAAAGTCAGCTGGTGCTGTGTTGTTTGTGTTTCTAAATCTTAATTTAGTTTAATTGAGTTTCAGTTTGGAACCAAATGGTCAAAATTTCCAGATTATGTAGTGTAGCCGCCATGCAATAAAATTATTTTGATAGGAAAATCAGCAAACTGTTAATTTCGTTCATGTTCGATTTTTATTTTTTTCATTTAGGACTTAATTAGTCAATGAAGTATAAACATTTCAGCACAAAGCTTACATATTGAAGAGGTGATTCCATTTTGCCCAATGCATCATCTGTATTATCAAGGTTTCTACAAGATTCATATTTTAAGCAAAACTCGTGCTGAAATTTTCCCAATAGTTAGTCCTACCACTGTTGCCCTAATTTCTATGCTCTACATGTATATCTGGAGTTTTACCTATATCCACTATGGTGATAAACTTAATTTATTTGGATTTGAGGGGAACTATATACTTCTATTAAAATTGTTCTCATTGAAAGATACAGACACGCTACCTAAATTATAACAACTTCAACATGTTTGGCTTCAGATTCAACCATGCGTGACCAAATTATATATAGACGCCGTAACTATTACATAAAAGATAATAAAACACAAAATTATGCATAAGATCAAATTTTCACCTGTGTGCTTGAGTTTGAACTGATGATTATGGCTTATCAACCAACTTCATAGCTTTCAAATGCAACCTCTAATTAGGCAAGCTGGGGAAAAGAGAACAACACAACATAGAAAATGTAAATGTAGAAGGAAACAGAGGTATCCTTTGGTAGCTAAGAATTTGATTTATTCTAATTTCTAGCAAAGAACAAAACGTAATTCCTAGGTAGCTACTGCTAGTTTTGCAGTCAGCAGTAATCAAATTATGAAATGGGCTGAGTGGGATTCAACTCGGATGAGAAGAAGAATAATGGGTTAGAGTACCTAATGAGAGAGGCATGGCTGCACACATATTCATATGCATCAATCCAGGAAGCTTGGAATCGCATTATAATTAATTAAGTATTAAGTATATGGCTAAAACAGAGAACGCGTGGCCAAGCATAGCATCAGAGAAAGAGGGGACACACGCATGCAACTACAAGATTAAAAATCCGAACTTGTCTTGTAGCCGGGAGAATGTTATTACGGACCATTTGAGAAGTGGTTTATAGATAAATTATTATTATTTTTTATTTGATAGTATTTATATATAAATTTAAATGTATATAAATATTATTAATTAAAATTTTTAAATTTTTATATGTATAATTATTTATAAAAAAGAATAATTTAATTAAATTTATGTGTAAATTTAAATATTATTAATTGAATTTAATATTTTAATCATAACTATTAATTTATTTTAACAATAAATTAATAACTAATTTACATTTAGTTTATTTATAAATCATCTCAAAGTGATTCATGTTAGAATTCTCCTTGTAGCTTATGTATCCAATTAACACAAAGGGTTAAGTGGGCTAGCAAATTAAACCGGTCAAATATTAAAATACAATATTAGCGTAATGTTATATAAATAATATTTCATACATGTAAATATCTATAATTATATTATATATGTTTATATGTATAACTTATATATTTCTTAGTATTATTTAATTAATTTCATTTTATAAAATATATAATAATTATGTCAGTTTCCACTTTTAGGCAGTTTATTCTGTACTAGTAAGAAGAAGCAGCTATGAAGAAAAATTATATTTGTAAAAGTGAATTTTTATACTCTTATATAAATTATGAAATAATATTTTAATCTTGTTGAAAAATATGGTAAAAGGAGAGAAATAAGAAAATAGAGAGTAGATGAGAAATTGGAATTTTACTAAATGTGTAAAGTATGTACAACAAATCAACTATTCTAAATAATTTAAAAGAATCCATCTTGAAGTCTATATTAATATTTGTCATGATAAAATTTTTACAACCATCATTCGTGCGTCTGTTTTTAATTTTCACTCATAAACGATTTGATTTGGGTTGTCATATGTCCATGACTTTTCTCTTTCATCCCACGACCACATAAATTATCTCTCTCTGCCTTTTCATTATTTTAATTTGTCCCTTTTCTTGGGTAAAACTTTTTACCTATGGTGCGCAAGGCTCAAAGGTCCACATCTATTAATATCTATTAAATCAACGAACAGATCACTGGAGAAAGTTTAGCCACATGATTTTTTACATATATACTTACAAAAAAATTGTATCTAACTTTCACTTATTATATATAAATAAAATGGCGGAACATGACTAAAAATATAGGGAGCAGAAATATTGAGTAACTAATTTCTAACACATATACTTGTATGTTAAAAATATTATATGTGGCCTACTTTGAACTAGTTACTTAAGCAAAAATAACTAAGTAAAATAGCTAGAGATTACTTCCATTTAGTAATGCTCTTAGGTCCTTTAAAACCATGAAGTCATTAATAATTAAATTTGATATGAAGCTTTAAGTTATTTCTCTTTCAATATAAATGAACGTACTGTGGTTGAAAAATTTATCTCACATCTTATTACCCAATCTTGTCTTGATTATTTTTATTGTTAAAAATCTCAAATAGTAAAGACTCAGAGTAAAGATGAGGAAAATCAACAAATAAATCAATTAATATATATGTCTGACTTCTATTTCTACCAAGTCATGACACAATCCAGATATAGTTGATAGATTCTTCAAATTTAGATGATTCTACACATCAAAAACAAAAGTATGCAACTAATAAATTAGTCACATTATTCATTCAATTAAAATACATTTAATTTTATTTAATTTATTTATAAAATTATTTTATATATCATAAAAATATTATAATCACATATAAAATAATTTAATATTTTTCTCATATTAACATATAATATAAATATGATAAATGTATTTTGATGTATATAAAATATTTTTCTTAATAAATCAAGCTAATTAATTTTCTCATGCTAGCTAAAATTCATAGGATAATATTTGTCAATATATAAGAATACAATTATAAGATATACAAATCTAAATATTTATATAATTAAATTATAAAATTTTAAAAATATAAAATAAAAATTATAAGATATTTTATAATATATATTAATTTAAGTCAAAAGACGTCATATAATTTATTATTAATTTTTATAAAATTATAAAATTTAATATATTATATAACGTTGAACTGAGTTGGTCAATCCAAAATACGATCCAAACTAGACCCAACAATTATCTAATGTCTTTTTTCAAAAGCTCATCTCAATCAAATTAGCTTCAATCGGGTCAGACGGCCTAGAGCAACCCTACGGTTAGGTTTGGAGTTGAAAAGACGAAAGTGAAAGAATGAAAGTGAGGGGTAAAATTATTTATATATCCTTAGGTCTTAAAACAAAAAAAAAAAAAAAAGAATTGTGGAGGCAGTAGCCCTATCATTTAATGTTTTCATTCAAAAAAACTCCAAAAATGTATAATAAATATATTGAATTGAAATATAAAATTGTTAACGCACAGTTTAAATTAAATAAGTAGTAAATTTATAAAAATCAAGAAATTAATAATTCAAATAAGTTTTAAGAATCAAAATAGTTATACAAAATTTAATCTATCGGTTTACGGTGAATAAAAGAGTTCCTAATAATGAATAAGTGATTAATACGTTAGGAATAAGTGGTTAATCAAGATATGTTTACAAAATCCAAGAAAGAGTTCTCAATAATAAGTAAATGGTTATATACGTTAAGAATAAGTGGTTAATCAATATTAGTTTCTGGTGAATCAAGAAGTAGGAAATGAGAAGCGAGAAATTAAATGGTTAATTTAAGAATAAGTGGTTAATAAGTATCGGTTTTGAATCCCAAAGCGGAAAATGAAAAGCAGGAAATTAAATGGTTATTAATTAGGAATAAGTGGTTAATCGATGAAATTGCATTTAAATCCAAAGCGAAAATGAAAAGCTTGAAATGAAAATATTGGCGTATAAAAAAAAGTCAATAAACATAATTAGTCGTACGAGCGGCAGTAAGAAAGTTGGAGTATTTAGTTGAATGAAACGTTTTCCATCATTTAATGTTTTGCCTCTGTAAATATATATAAAACTTGATAATTAAATTTATAAAACTTTTTAGACAAAATTAATAATATAAGAAAATATAATCAATGTAAAAAAATAAAACATATAACTATAATTAGTGTACATTTTAATTAATTTATTTTATATTTAAAATAATTTATAATTAAAATTTTATTGAGACTTTTTAAAAGATAATTTTTATCTTAAAATTAATCAAAATCAATAATACTATAACATTAATGATACAATCATACAAAACATTCATACTTGATAAATGACAATAAAATACATACGGACACAGATGCTACACAGATATAGAAATACATTAAATTTAAAAAATTATAAGATATAAGTACGAACATGACATATATATTAATATCAAAATAAATTAAAGAATTTAGTTATATATATATATATATATAATTACAAAATTTAAGAAAAAATTTTATAATTTATTAATATCATTTTTATAAATTTAAAGATTTATAATATCTTAATATATATTATATATATCAATATTTACTCTCTAATAAATTTTTCTCAACAAATATAAAGCATAATTTTTATTATTTTTTAAAAAATCTATTAAACTAACTTTTCTTAATAGAACTAATCATATACAAGTACATGTGCATAAAAAAAATTAACTAGAGTGAATAGCGATGTGAGGCAAGTTTTGATGACGATAAAGTGGACGACTTAGTACAGTTAGAGATAGAAAGAGCAGATAAAAATAATGGTGCGTGAAAAAAAAAAAAACTTAAAAATTTAATAGTAACGTGTGAAAAAATAAAACTTAAAATATTAGAATATGAAAATAATGATTTAAGACGTTAGTCATGTGATTGAGTTTGAGTGAGTTACAAGTTTACTAATTAAATATTAGTCATTGAAACTAATTTTTTTTAAAAAATATTAATGAGTCGTATTCAAATTGTGTTTAAATGTGTCCGAGCTGTATCTGAACCTTGTCCAAACTGAAAAAAATTAATCTTTTTAATTAGATATATTAAAACACATAAAACATATGTATTATATACTTATCTTCATATATCTAATATAAACACATATCTATCACATAAACATACATTTAAAATAACGTGTCCATATTTCATAATCTTTCAAGATATCACGGGTTTCAAGATACTCATCTCGTATGGCTCGCAACCCGAGAAATATATTAATAGAATATATTTTTAAGATTCAACGTGAAGATATAAAATTATTTAAAGTTTATGACGGGCTTGCCATCCCACTCCCTTCACCAAATATATAACATCTATAGTCTTTTAAGTTAATTCTTGAAGTAGTAAAAAACTCTTACAATTAATTAAGTAGTCAATATAGGTTGATATTTTTTTTTTGGTTTAAAAAGTTCGATATTTTCTACCTCGTTATTCTTAATTATACTATTAAATTTTGTCATTACGTATGCTGAATTTGTGCCTTAAGCCAAATAATTTGGAAGGAATTTTTTTTATCTGAATTTGAAAGGAATATTAATAAAAATACCTTAAATTTAATACATTGTTATGTAATAAGTTTTTAAACTACCATCTACTAAAGTATTGACGCATTATTAAAATAATTAATTTTTTTAGATAGTAATTGTGGTATATTGTAAAAATTAATTTTGATGCATCAATGTAAAACTTCTTTACAACCATCACTCCCAGCATGTTGGAAAAAAAAAAGTGAATTGACTAATGTGCTCGAGGAAGTTTTTCAAGATTTGTAGTAGGTGTGATCTTTGGTTAAAATTGAAATATGGAATAATTATAAATAAGGTAAATTACGCATTACCCCCTGAGATTTAACTCATTTTCACTTTCATATATGAATTAAACTTGGTAACACATAATTCTCTAAAATATGGTAAAAAGTATAAACATGTATTTTCTGTTAAATTTAATAATGTCAAGATGCACTTGTTTGGCAATTTAGTGTTTAAGGATTATTTTGAAAGAGATCACATGTTTCTCATGTGTAAACGTCTACCATTGAAGTTTACAAAAAACACAGATTTATACTTTTTATCATAGTTGCAAAAAATTATTTGTTACAAAATAAAGTTCATGCATAACAAGTAAAAAATGGACAAAACTACAGAAGGTAATGTGTAATTTACCGTTATAAATACTTTATTAATTTCACTTTGCATTGTATCAAAATAATAATCCTGTTGCAGCAGTTATTATTTAAAAAATAATAATGCTTCTTGGTGATATTAACATTCATTTAATAGTAAGGATCATAGCATTTTTTTTAATATTTCACATACTTTGAATTTTGTTAAAACATAAATCAACTTCAATTTTAATTGATTTATTACAAAGTAATTTAATTTCTTTATATGTTATAATAATTTATATTTAGTTTTATCATTTTAGCTTATGATTAAATTATTATATATAGCTAATAATATTTTAAATTTCTACCACAATAACTTCTCCTATGAATATCATGGGCCAATTCTTGTTCTAATAAATTTTGATGCATGGTCAATATAATTTTTTTATATTATCATCTAATCATATATGACAAATTATTAAATAAGTTTGATCATCGTATTTACTATATATTTTGGAAGTCTAACTCTTTTAATGACGTTAATTTCAACATATTATTAAATAATAGTGTAAAAAATTTTATACTCGCAATACATCAAATTTAAACTCTAAAATTAAACTCAATATTTTGAAAACGTTAATCTTCAACATAATAAAATCTTTATGATTTGGTGTTCAATTTAAAAGCTACAGTAATTGAAAGAGGAGGAATATTTCTTAGAGTCCAATTTCACTGCTTGTGTCCATCACATGAAGAAGGACCATACTAATGTATCCGGGAAAAAAAAAGGACCATACTAAGAGCGAAGAAACTTTTGTTTTTGAAAAAACAATAAAGTTGTTATATTTGACATGTAATATAACCTAACTTTTCAGTTACGAAAAAAACAAAAAACGAACTTTGCGGTGTAGTTGCCTAGCTGGGAGTTTATATAAGGGTATTTGGACTAATTGTAATATGGTCTCTCTCTATATATACGAGGAGGGGTCAGCTTATATTAGTGTAAATTTTTTTTTACACTTATTTTTAATTATTAGTTCTACTTTCATCTAATGATTGAGATTATTTCATTAAAAATAACTATTAGATGAAAATAAAATTAACGGTTAAAAATAAGTGTAAAAAAAGACTTATATTGATATAAATTAATCATTTATATATATATATATATATATATATATATATATATATATATATAAATGAAGAACCCATAAAGGAGAGATCGAGAGGTGGTAAGCAATCTCGATTCTTTGCAATGAGTATATAAGTTCAAATTTCAGATAAATAATTATTGTGGAAAGATTATATAATTCTCGTATTTTTGCAGTTGAACATGAATTAGTTCCATAGATAATTCAAATTGGGGGATACCTCGTTTCTAAATAAAAATAAAAATGTAAAAAAGAAAGAAAGGAAGGAGATAGATATTGACTTATCCATATGTGTGTGCGTCTAACTATCTTTATTTGTTTGTTTAGATGTACATTTTACATATTCTAATTTATCTTAAAACAGTAACTTAATTCCTATATTTAAAAAAAAACTTCTTGGGAAAAGTTTGTTTTTAGGAAAATATCACATCCTTTTTAATCTTGTTAGGGAATATCACATTCCTTACTTCAATCTCCAATCCTTTTGGAAAATACTACATCTCTTCTTCATAAGCATGCATAAATATTAATATTTAGAAAAAAAAGTATTAAACAAATCACACACAATTTAATTTTATCCAACATACCTATATCCATATATGAGAAGAGTCAAATCTACAATTAAAACAAGTCTAGCTTGCAGACTTACAAGGTAATCTTTCTCATACTCTTATTTTCATACTTATAACCCAACCAATTGTTAATACAAGTATTTATAGTCTACCACAAGCACTTGCTCTCCCAGCAATCCTACTTTCTCTTTAGGCAATCTTTATCACATTCTTAGTTTCCTATTTAAAACAAATCTCATATATTTTATATCATGGTATTAATTATAATTCAAAATTCATATCTACCAATAAAATAAGAAACTATCAATTCAAATTTGTAATAAAATTTTGGTCAAACCCAATATTTTGAACTCCTAAGCAAGGGAATATTCTTATATTTCCTCTATAAAAAAACGCACTCATGAGTTTTATCCTAAATAATTTTGTTTCACAAGCTAAATTAATAATGTGGCTGTAATGGGTAGGGGTGTTCATGACCCAGACCTGTGTTGTGGGCTAAACCGAACTATAAGTGTATGGGTCGCACAAATAATAAAGGGTGAATAAAAGATAAATCATCTCCACAGAGACATGAGTAATTACGAGGTATCGATTAATTAATTACTAAACTCAAGCTTAAATAAACGAATGAGATGAAATTATGGAGAACACAATTAAACTAGAAAACAAAGGAAAAAAAGTAACACCTAATTGCAATTGAGATAAAACTATGGTAGAGAGCCTATGAGTCCTTTTTCACCCTCTACTTCACTTGGATACATGTAATTTTCAAAAATTCATATTAATGCTTAAGTTTTGTTAGTTGATACCCTCTTTTAGTTAAAGGTCTATGTCTAAGTCAATTAACCATGTATTATTACCTAACCCACTATGTATCCATGTGAATTAGCACAATTTTATTCATTAAGAAAAAGTATCAAACATATGCTATGTAAGGCCAATGGGTATGTGTCAATCTCATTGGCTAATCAACACATGTAACATCCTCTTCAACATATTACACTTGTAAATAGTTACAGAGGCAGCTTAATACTTGTTTAATATGTTTGTTTAATTTCGTGATAATCTGAGTTTGTTTAGGCACTTTGTTGCAAGTCGAAAGGTAAAAAATAACTTAAAATGACCCAGATATTAGCTTAAATGGCTTAGCCAGTGGAAATAAATGTGGATAATTTATTTTTAAGTCACAAATATGTATTCTGTGATGTGGTTAAAGTTTGAAAATAATCAAAGTCTGTTTGGTATTTTTAGGCATATTGGTTGTGTGTTTTAAGGCCAAATTGACTAGTCACAGATATTAAAAATTATGATATTAGTGAAATGACCTTTTTAATGAATCTTAATATTTATTTTAAAGTTGTTGAAACCTAAAAATCTTAATTTAACTAAAGTTGAGTATTTTTAGTAGATCATGAAGTATCAGTGTGGTAACTTAAGACCTTAAACCAGCCACGGTTACCAGCCTTTTTTGTGGATTTTTCCTTGTTGATATTTCAATATTTTCTCTTGGTTCTCACTCAATTTTCATGGCTGGAAACAGAAACAAAAACAACAAGAGAGAAAGGAGAAAATGAGGAAGAACAAGAGAGAAAGAAGAGGAGATCAAAACGGAAATCCAAGGTTAGAGATTAAGGATTAATCTGCAGCATCAAGGAGCTTGAACGTAGGGGTTCTTGATACTTTAAACTTCATTTCTACTCATTTTCCATGTTACGATAAAGTGAGGTTTAATATGTCAAATTGAGTTCTAGTGGCGTTTTAAGTGATTTTCTTGCTTGGACGAGTTTTAAATGTGGTTTATGACTTGTTCATGTTAAGAGTTTGGATTAGAAATTGAAAATTCTCATTTTGGGTCTAAAATGCTCTAAGTGTTGATTTTAGGGGTTTGGATGAGTGATTTAGTGTTTTGATTCATTTTTTATGAAATCAATTGATATTTTATATTTTTCTCATATTTGTGAACTTGTTTGGGACTTAAAATCATCAAGAAATAGATTTGAAGATATCAAATCTCGTATTTGTGCCAATGGAATAGTGTTCCATTGCTGCAAAATTATGCAACAAATGCTGCTCAGCGCTTACTTTGCTCGCTTAGGCACATGCTGCCTAGAAGAACATGCTATGGTGTTCACGCACTTAGGCGCTGGCGCTCAACGTGTTCTACGAGCTCAAGCGCCCGAGATAGGGCATGTCTTGATTTTAGCATTGTAATGCTAATTCAATTCCCTACTTGTTGAGATCATTTGTGCAAGTCTTTTAGGGTGTATGGAGACATTTTTTGGGATATTTCTTGGAGAGAATTATCAACTTGCATATATGAAAAGTTTGGAAAATCTTAGTCATTCAAATGTGATAAAATGCCTAAGTTAGTGTTCAGAACTTTGTTCAATATGAGGTTAATTTCTAAGTCACTTGTGAGTGATTTTAGAATGTTCTAAATACTATTTAGCTAAAGATATGAATTTGGCTACCTTTGTTGGATAAGTGAAGCTAAGATTCTTATGTTCTAGTGTTCGATATGTGGCTCAGATATTTGGTTTCAAACCTGGTATTTACTTGTTTTCCTATATATTGTGATTTTAGATGGTGTGCTCAACCATATGACTTGCGAATAAGGTATTGAATCCGAATTCTCCTTGCATGTTTGCTTGTATGGTCAAGGTTAACGGTGTATGATGTTGGTAGCAGTACTGTTACTTTATGAGAGAAACTAGTCTGCACATCACCAGGTAGTGTCAAGGCTGGATGCTTATCCTACTTAGTATATACAAGGAACGCAGTTCTTGAGGAAATAAGTAAATAGTTTGTGTTTTCAACTTTAAAATATGTATTGGCATTGCTCGTCCATAATATGTGGACTTTGTTTGAGCATAATCATATTTCATAACATAAAGCATTGCATATATGACACTTGTATAAGCATTTGTCATGGCTTAATTGATTGATTGTTTGGTTACTCGTTCGATAGTACCTTAGGATTGTATGAGCGATTCTTTGATATTATTGATTGTCGGATATTCTTTTACATCGAATGTATTTTTGGTGTTCAGTTGAATTATTTATTATAAATGATTAACTGCTGGTCTTGATATGCTTATACACAGAAATTATGATTTCTCACTCCTGTATGTTCCATGTAAATCCAAGTAAAGTCTCTAAAAAGGATAAGGGCAAGGAAAAGAAAAAGCAGAAGACTTATATTAGTGTTTTGTTTCTTTGTGAACCAGTTTGTATATGTGTATATTTCTAGTTGTTTAGAAAAGCTTGCTTATACTTTATGGCGTATTAGCCAGTGATAGTTATATATATGACTTTTTGATCATTTGTGACTCTCTATAATGACTGTGTAAATTATTATGAGTTTTTATTTTTCACATTTTTAAAAGTGACATGTTTAATGCGACTTATATTAGAATATTTCGTTTATTTTACAATAACTCGTATTAAGGTGTTACAAAACAGTCAAATTTATTTCAGTACAACTTTAACATACTTACCACTTAAATTACATCATCGTAGATATATATTAACAAAATCTAATATAACTTAACTTCATTAGTGAAAAACTGATTCAAGTATATATACATTACAGTTCTTTTATTTTTTATACATATTATCTTGCATTTATTCAGCTTCTTGTGATATTTTAGATGATGTTATTTCCTAATACTTAAGGATATATTATACTTTTAAATTGGAGGAGTAATTTAAGACTCCAGGGATATGATTTCCTAATACTTAAGGATATATTATACTTTTAAATTGGAGGAGTAATTTAAGACTCCAGGGATATGATTGTGATTTATTGATGTCATATCGCATGATTCATATCATGACGGTCTTAAAAAAGTCACATTATGAGCTTATAACTCTTTGCCGACAGGAATATAAAATGGTTTTGCAGAAGAAATCACAGGTATTTTTGTAAAATCACCAAAAAAAATTGGGCCACTTTTTTTTTTTTTTTTCATTAGACACTTACATGAAATGACTGCTCTTATAATATGAAGACAAATCAAGCACTCAATTATAAGCATACTGCTTCCATGGACAATGGACGACTTGAAGTAGCCAGATGGGGGAGTTTCCACTTTGTCAAGACATTATCACGCGAAAAGTAGCGTGTTGCTTATATAAATCACGATACACCACGTGACAAAGTAGCATATTGCGTATATTAATCACACTACACCACGTGACAATGCCACTGATGTCAAAATCTCTCCTTTTTGTTTTTTTCCCCCGACAAAAAAACACAAAGAAATAGCATTTTGGCACAAGCACAACATTATGCAACTCATAAGGAATGACACCTGCGCAAGCGGCCTGCTTTCCGTCCCGCTTCTCTAATTTTCCTCCATCTCTACCCTTAATTTCGGTCTCAAGAGAAAAATTATTCCTATCTTTGTTCTCTGCGGGGAGTGGATTTCGAACTTATTTAAAATCAGAAAAATTAAAAAATATGTAGAAAGATGTAAATAGTTTATGACTGAAATTCTCTCTATTCTCATTCTTCGTTGAGATTCCTATCTTTGTTCTCTGCGGGGAGTGGATTGACCCCGAACTTATTTAAAAATTAAAAAAATTACAAAATATGTAGAAAGATGTAAATAGTGTCATGATTGAAATTCTCTTCGTTGAGAAGAATCTTCGTTTATATATCTAATTGTACTCTAAAAAATTAATTTATTACTCCTACTCTAAAAAACCAAAAATTAGTTTCAATTTAAGTCTATAATAAAAACAAAATAAAATAACAATTCACTATTTAGTGGTAATTTTAACTTTTTTAATTTTAAATAATATAAAAATAATATAGGTGAAAATTACTAAAAAGAACAAAATATTAATATATATATATAATATAATTATTAAGATAATTTAATAATTTCTTAAAAATAAGAATTCTGCGAGACCAAAAATACGATCTCCATCTTTATTCCTACATTTACCTCAAAGAAATTTTCATCTCTATTCCTATCTCTGCAAAAAAAAATTTCTCAAATTCTAATCTCAAGTAAATCAGTCATACCGGATCCCTACATTCCTACTTAACATATCATAATTTAACTAACATTTTTTCTGCCTTCACATCAAAGCTACATCAAAACTTTTTTCCAATAACTAATGTTCAAAACGGATAAAAATAAATATATTTACAATGTTTAAAGGATTAAATTACAAGAAGTAAAAATGGAATTATCATGAAATTAATTCAACTTACAACAAATTTAAACTAGCCTGCAGTGCTAGCTAGAAGAGTTTAGACTTCTTTTAAAAAAATAGGATTGAGGTTGGGAACCTTGGAACTAGAGCTAGCAATAAGCAACTAAATCACAAGCCTACTTGTGACTTTATTAGTTTACAATTCAATGTGCCGTTGATTTAGTATCATAAGTAAAACTCTACTTCACGAACAGTGTATTATATTCATGTATATATTTCGATAATCATGAAAAAAAAAACAAATTAAATACCAAAATGTAGAAATGGAGCCTCAAACCGATTTTAAAATGAAGTTGTATATTTGAGATTAGGCATTCTCATGTCAGAAAAATAAGTTTGAGATTACTAGGTATACCGTCTATCACTCTCATCAACCTCATTTAATTAAATTGATTTATAAGAAATACAATTAATAATGGGGACAGTTAATAGTTTTGGCTAATCTGTAAATGCCTCACTTTAAATACTACAAGTTTGTAAATTTAAGTTAGTGACCATCTTAGGTAAAAGAAAATCAACTTATAAAATGGTTGAATACTTGAATGTGATAGATAAATGCCATCATACCTTGAAGTGCTTCAAAATTAGTCAAGCAAAATATCCAACATTGAATGGCGATGGATTTGTGCATGCAGGAGAAAGTAACACAAACGGAACAAGATAATAAAACTATAAAAGAAGATAGAAACTGCCACTAATTCTAATTAACTGCAACTCAGTGGTGGTTATCATATTGGAAGCCAATGACAATGTCTGTTAAGAGGCCGGCCACAAAGTATTAAATTTAAAAGAGTTTATTTTTCTTAGAATAATTACTTCTTAAGAGAGTGTATTTGATGATAGAAGTGTTTATTGTGAGAGGTGAGAGGAGTGAATATTGACCATTGGATCTTTCATAATCAAGATTAGAAGATAAATACATGTAACTTTTTTAAACAGTCACATGACCTTTAAATAACTTTTAACCTTGACCATCTATGTATGGTTGTATGATCAATATTTACTTCTCTCACCCTCTCACAATAAAAACTCCTCTCACTATATGCTCCCTATATATATATAAAATATCTAATGATCAATATTTACTCCTCGTACTTCTCACAATAAACATTTATCTCACTAAATAAGTCTCTTATATATATATATATATATATATAAAACTTAACTATATACAAGATTTTTAAAATTTAAAATTTGGATAAAAATTTATTTAAAAACCTTTTAAAATAAATAAATTTGTTTAAAAAATAAAAAAATATATGTAATTGGTAATCTCCTACTCAAATTAAAACGACAATTTTCTTTTTTTTTTTAGTAACCGTAATTTAAAACATTTAAATTTTTACGAAAGTAAATATCAGACAATGAGAAAATTCAGTGTCTAGAATAGTATAGAGTATGACTGGCGTTTTAATAAGCCCTGACGTGATTATCAATTCACCTTTTGGTTATTTTCTTTAGGACATACCTTTTATTTAAAAAAGAAAAACTTTTAGTTATTTTTAAGTATGCATATAATAGTCCTAAAATTTTAAATTGGTTTACTTAGTGTGTTAGATCTCATAGTCTTATACTCTTATTCGGTTTTAAAATTAGTCCCCACGTTTTAAAAAATTTGAAATATTATTAAACATTTTTAATCAGATCCGTTCCGTGATTAGTTTAATTTGGTTAACCTATTTTGTATGCGTGAAAGAGAGTGACCGAATTACAGTTTGTTTGGTTTAATTTTTGGAAGAAGGAAAATGAAAAATTTGCCTTCCCAATGTAATTTTACAAGAAAAAAGATTGGGGTTACTTTGGTCAAAAAGCCTTTTAACTACTTTCAAAAGGTAAAACAAACATGGCCTTGAAAGTATAATCATGTGATTACAGATGGTATAGAGATATGTTTCTGTAAAAACTCTATTTAAAAAGTGATGCATCTGGAGATTATTAGAAAGAGCGATTTATCGTTAGTTTTCCTAAGCTATTTGTAGAAAAAGTTAAGATAACAATTCAGAATCAAAATAAAGGTACTATTCCTTATAGTCAACTTACTTTTGGTCAAATTTCTAATTACATCATAGAAGCCGAATTATAAGTATGTTTAGATTTAAAACTATAATATAAGCTCAAGAATGATGCTAAGACAACTAGGAGAGAATTAGGCTCGTTCTGTTCCCAGTGGGGAATAGAAGGAGTTAAAGCTCCAAGTAGGCAAAGAAAACAAAAAAATTCAAAAATATATTCCTCATAAATTTAAGAAATCAAGAAGATACTATAAAAAAACATAATAAAGAAGAAGCTAGCTCATCAACAACGGATAGGATCGACAACATGGGCTCAACAGTATAAATTTGCATTCAAAATAAGGAGAAAGATCAGAAAATAAGAAACAAAATATTAATTATTCAGAAAAAAGTACTTACAACTGATTATACAAATATTATAGATATCGATTAAACTTCTGAGTTCCAAATTTTACAAGTGGAAATCAAATAGGAGCAAATACAAAGAGAATAATGATACAGAGAGGTTCTCTTCAAAATTTCTGAAAGCTAAAAGCTCTCAGTAAAACTTTTTTTTTGACGTCTTCATAGATGAGGAACTAATGCTTTTATAGGCGAGAAGCTGAAGAGTCTTGCGGATTCAAGTTCATTTGAATTTTGAAATGATTGAAGTAGCGGATTCTAAATTTTTGAAGTCCACTATGATAGTCTGAGTGGAGGACTAGCATAGGGAGCAGGAGGAACCTCTTTTGCTTTTACTTTTCTTGATTTGTTGTTTTCTTACTATACTTTGATGATGTTTTTGAATACTTTAATTGACAGTACTTGATGAGGAATCTTCATAATTAACATGATGAGACCTTATAGCTTAGAAAGGTCTACTCCATAACAGTCATCTTCATTGTGGAGATCGTCATTGTCGCTTGCTATGCTGGGAGGAGAGCTTTGCTGGGGTGATGATCCAGATGTTGACATTGAGGTCTTCATTTTAAGTAATAGTTCTTTTTCTGATAAGGCATTTGCTAGATCCCGGAGAAGCTATTCTTTGAGTTACTCAAACTTTGTAGGCTTCTTTTAAATTTTCTTTATTAATGTAGGATTAGCATCACACCATTCATTAACGGCTTCAATACTTACTAATTTCACGTTGAAGTTGGCCCACCACTTGACACTGAATTCTCTATCGACCCGATGCTGAACTTGAAATTTATAATAAAAATTGTAATCCCAAACATTAATCCATCCTATACCAAAATGTAATAATCTGGAACCTTAAGGAAAATTTGTTTTCTCTATGAATAAGGCATAAGAATCCTTAGCATTTTGGGGCAAAATGTATACACATGGTCCTGTGGTGCACATCTAGTCGGCAAACCATGAGGGGAAGTTCTTAATCCCCTTTTGGAACCAGAAAAACCAGGAATATGAGTAGGGTCTAAGGAGCATAAACTTGAACCAGGCCTGTTGATAATCCCAGTAGGTATAAGTTTAAGGATCGTACTTAATTGAGAAGGATTTTGGTGCATGAAGTGCCTGATTCCAGTCTTTTGCGCTGAGTACCTTGAGAATCTTAACTTTCAAAAAGTCAATGAAATATGGATTAGTAGCACTGTAATAATGATCTAATTCAATTGATTTAGTATCTATCAAAATGAGCTCATAAAAGGTCCTATCTTTCTTGAGCGATTCTTGAAGAACAAAGTGAAAATCTTTAGGAAACATTTGCTGAACAATTTCCTAGGGTGAGGATTATGGAGAATAAAACCCTAGTTCAAGGGTAAATAAGGGTTCGAAAATGTTTTTCTTAACATACTTACATTCCTCTGTAGTTGGGGAATTGGTGAGTAATGGGGTTAACTGTTTGGATCTTTGAGGAGTCTTAGTAGGGGTACTGTTCACTGTTTGTGAGTAGGTTAATGGTGTAAACCTGTTTTGGGTGGAAGATGAGGGTCGAATTGATTGAATTTGGGAAGGAACAACAACAAGCGTGGATATTCCTTTAATGGAGGTGGATGACCTTGTACTTATCTCAGTGTTCTTATTAGCCGTGATTTGCATGTACTTATCCAAGGTAATTTTCTTAGCTTTTGATTTTGATGAGGAACTAGCAGCCATTGTAACCCTACAAAAATTTTCTCATTAGAAAATCTAGAAGATAATTATATTTTCCTTTAATATGTTGAACATCAAAATTGAAACAAGATAGTAGAGCTTCCATCTTGCTAAAATCTGTTTGGAAACCAAATTCTTAACATCTTTTTGAATAATAGAAGAAGCGGCTTTACAATTTGTTTTTAACAGAAATCTTTTGCTGAACAGATTATCTTAAAATTTTGTGATACTTAGCACTATAGATGAAATCTATTTCTTAATTGTACTATACTTTTGTTGAGCCGACTGCCAGACCCCAGAATGGCACCTAACCACTTGGTCTCTGGATGAGTCTAGTAATACTTGCTTTAACACTCCCCTATACACCAAATCAGAGGCATCTGTTTCAACTATAAGGAAAGCTTGAGGATCTGGAAGGCCTAGATAAGGAATTGTCTTGACTAACTTTTTAATTTGTTGAATAGCATGAGTCATACTATCATCCCATGTAGGGGGATCCTTTCTTAATCTTTTAAACAATGGAGCACAAATTATCCTGATATTTGAGATAAAGTCTGCTACGTAATTAACAAATCCTAAAAATCTTTGGAATTTATTCTTATCTTTGATTTCATTAGAAAATTTATCGACAAATTCTATAAATCTTTCTATAGGAACGATAGTACTTTGATTTATTTCAAATCCTAAAAATCTCGTCTTAGTCTGAAATAACTTCATTTTCTTAGCAAAAATTACTAATCCATTTTCTTTAATAACATTAAAAAAAATTCTAAATGATTAAAGTGCTGATCAATTGAATTACTGAATACTAATACATAATCTAAATAGACAATGGGGAACTTCGAATAAGAATTCAAAATAGTGTTCATAATGTTCTGGAATTCAGAAGGAGCATTTTTTAAGCCTTGAGACATTACATTCCATTCATAATGATCAAATGGGACAACAAAAGTTATCTTGTACCTATCTTCCTCAACGACCTCAATTGATTATTAATTAATTATTTAATTTCATTAATTAATCTAATAATTTATATATTAAATTAAAATAATTATTAATTAATTAATATTAATTTTAGTTTTAATAAATTAATAATGTATAATATAATGTATTATAATATAAAATAAAAGAAAGTAAAAATGTGAACTGTATATATAATTAATAATTAATTAAGTTAATAATAACTTATTAATTTCATTAGAATGATAAATTTTAAGAAGCATACTGGCTTGAAATGAGAAATGTCAAATAAATTAGGAGTTAAAGTAGGAATTCTTATATTCTAAAATCTACTAAAAAACATTCAAATTAAGAGCACTTATTAAAATTTAGAATCATTTTTAATCAAGTTAGTTTCAAATTGTAACTAAAAATATGACTTCAACTCTCCAAAATTACCATAGAAAACCCTAATAAAGTCATTTTAAACAATTTTACATTAATAAAGATTTTAACTTAATTGCATACAAGATAGTATTTCTTTATTTTACTTATCCATATTTAATTTAATTTAATATGTTGTTGTGTTTGAATTGTTAAAATAATCAATGTGCTACTGAATTAGGAAACTCAAAATCTTAAGTATGATGATATTAGTTTTGCATAGTAAGTTAAGTAGCTTTGAGTAGTCCAAAATTTGATTGCTCGAGTAACATATCTTTTGTTATCCACTAGTAATGAGGATGATGACTCTAGTGATAAGATTATCATGTGATAAATGTATAGAAAGTTTAAGTACCTCATATGATGATAAGGAGAAGATTAGGTATGGTGATATAAAAAAATGAAGAAGAAAAACATTGCGGATTAAACAAATAAATTTTATTTTTTTAAGTAGATTTCTAATGGACAAAAGGAACTTGGTGGAGCAGTGGGAGAATAAAACAAAAATTGAAAGCAGACGAAATTGATATAAAGAGTGATTTCAACTATGAAAATGATGTTATATAAGAGTCTTGTGGAGAGGATATGCCAAATAAAATTGTGAGCTCGACATTGTTAGGATTGAGAAAGTTAGTGGGTAGTGCCTAGATTATTGCCCTTATTGGTGACACTCAAAGCGTATGTCTCCTGGCACTCATTTATCGAGTTTTTGAGAGTAGTTAATTGAGAGAAAAATAATTGAACGGGTATTTGGTTGAAGTTGGAATTGGAGTTTTGATAGTGATTGTGATAACAAGTAGAGTAGATGTATTTTTCTTATTTAATGTAATATCATTAGAACTCGGAGGAAGACTATCTCCAATAAATGAGGCTAATATTCCTACAAGAAAATATTTATAACCCTATTCTTAAAAAAAATTATGCATTATTTGATATATATAACTTAATTGTTTTTTTATTGTGAAAGTATATATAGTTTTTTTGTCAATAAATAGTATATATGGGATGTAAAAGAATATATAATGGAATTGTAAATATATATATATATATATATATATATATATATATATATATATATATATATATATATATATATTTACTTCATTCGTTATTTAAAAGCGTGTCCAATATAGATAATTTTTATAACTATGTTGAAATATTGTGTAGTATTTAAATATTTTAGCATCTACATTAGACTAGGCAATAACTTCACATGAAAAGATATTAATATTTATGTTATGAGTGTAAAAATATTATATAAATACATAATAAATTAATTAAAATTTAATTTATTATTATAATGCCAAATTAATTATATATTTTTATTATGAAATAGTTTTTCACTATATCTTCAATAACCTATCTATGAAGATAGTCTTTGGCTTTTCAAGTATTGAATTTTAACTCTATCTTTCTCCTTTGCTAAGTCTCAATGTTTTTAATAAGATTGTTTAAGTACAATAAATATTTTATTTTAAGAAATAAAACTCGTGTCATATAGCATAATGTTCCAATGATTTTTGAGTTAAAATGTTTTTATAATAATTTTGTAAGGGCTAAGATAGTTTTTGGGGACCAGTGAGACAAGAAAATAAACTCAACGGGGGCTAAGATAGTTACAAAATATTTTTTATTTTGTAATAAAAAATAAACTTTTTTTTTTCATTAGACACTTACATGAAATGACTGCTTTTATAATATGAAGACTAATCAAGCACTCAATTATAAGCATATTGCTTCCATGGACAACGGACGACTTGAAGTAGCCAGATGTTGGAGTTTCCACTTTGTCAAGACATGATCGCACGAAAAGTAGCGTATTGCTTATATAAATCACGATACACCACGTGACAAAGTAGCATATTGCTTATATTAATCACACTACACCACGTGACAATGCCATGGAAGTCAAAATCTCCTTTTTGTTTTTTTCCCCCGACAAAAAAACACAAAGAAAAAGCATTTTGGCACAAGCACAACACCATGCAACTTATAAGGGATGACACCTGCACAAGCGGCCCGCTCTCCGTCCCACTTCTCTAATTTTCCTCCATCTCTACCCTTAATTTCGGTCTCAAGAGAAAAATTATTCCTATCTCTGTTCTCTGCGGGGAGTGGATCCCAAACTTATTTAAAAATCAGAAAAATTAAAAGATATGTAGAAAAATGTAAATAGTTTCATGACTGAAATTCTCTCTGTTCTCATTCTTCGTTAAGATTCTTATCTTTGTTCTCTGCGGAGAGTGGATCGATCCCGAACTTATTTAAAAATCAGAAAAATTTAAAAATATGTAGAAAGATGTAAATAATTTCATAACTGAAATTCACTCAGTTCTCATTCTTCATTAAGAGGAATCTTCGTTTATATGTCTAATCATATTCTAAAAAATTAGTTTATCACTCCTACTCTAGTAACCAAAAATTAGTTTCAATTTAAGTTTATAATATCAACAAAATAAAATAATAAGTTACTAATTTAGTAATATTTTTTACTTTTTTAATTTTAAATAATATAAAAATAATATAGGTAAAAATTATTAAAACGAACAAAGTATTAATACATATATATGATATAATTATTAATGATAATTTAATAATTTCTTAGATATGGGGATTCTGCGAGACGAGAAATATGATCCCTGCCCTTATCCCTACATTTACCTTGGAGAGACTTTCATCTCTATTCCTATCTCCTGGAAGGAAAATTTCTCAAATTCTAGTCCTAAATAGGTCAGTCGTATGGGATCCCTACATTCCTACTTAACATATCATAATTTAACTAACAACTTCTCTGCCTTCACATCAAAACCACATCAAAACTTTTTTCCAATAACTAATGTTCAAAGACGAATAAAAATAAATATATTTACTGTAACATCCTCTTTAATATGTTAGTGATGTTTATAGATAGAAATGAACTATAACATTTGTTTAACGTGTTCAAGTAATCCTGTGACTTTCTGATTTAGTTTAGGCTCTTTGTCATAACACAGAACTTACAAAATAACTATTTTTAACTTAGGAAAATAGTATAAATTGCTTAGATAAGGGAAATAAATGTGAAAATTTTATTTGTAGATTACAAATGTATAAAATAAGGTGTAGTTAAAGTTTTAAGATAAATTGAGTTGATTTGGTGTTTTTAAGTACACCGATTGTGCGTTTAATATCAGAATGACTAGTAATTGATATAAAAAATTATGAAAATGGTGAAACTAAAATTTAGGTTAATCTTAGGATTTATTTTGATATCTCTAGAAGTTAAGAAACTTGATTTAACAAAATCAAAGTATTCTTAATATATATAAAGTTTAACAACCAATACTAATGAGTCATTGAACTTATCCTATAAGTGATGACTTTAACCTATTTTTGGCTTTCATTATGGGTTCCTTACAGCAGAAATCGAGAGACCAAAAGCAAAGGAAAACCAAGAGAGAAATGAAGCAAGCAAACAGGAAAAAGAAGAGGAGGAGAAGAGGAGAAGAAAAACACATGGCTTGAGTTTTTGCTATACAAAAGAGGTAGGGGGAACTTTCTTTCATCCAACACCTATCTTTTCTTTTCATTTTTTCTGGTGAACCAAAAATAGGTATGACATGAGATTTTGATTCCTTGATTGTTTTTGAACTTATGACTGGAAATAGATTGTTTATAGCTTATCTGAAACTTGGTTGATAGCTGTCATCCTCCAAGTGCTTGTTTGCTCTCATGGATAGCAAGGTGAAAAAAATGGGTTTCTTATGATGTGTGTTTGAATTTTTGATCTATGTATGAATGCGTTAAGCTGAGTATTGAGTTATAAAGTGATTTGAGATCATGATTCATGCTTGAAATTGGATTTTTGGAGTATGGATTTTGGTTGGACTGATAAAAAAAGGGAAAAACATGTTTCTGGTTGTCTGGCGCCTAGGCGCCCAACAACTAGCAAGCAGAAGAAGGCATGCTTGAGCACTGGAGCCAATGATGGGCGCCTAGGTGCCCAATGCTTAGCATCAGAAAATTGCGAGACAGAGAGTCTGGCACCTAGGCGCCAAAGGTTCATGCCTAGGCGCCACTCCTAGATTTTGTCAGCATTGTGTTTTTATTAAAATGGAGCTCCCAACTCGTTGGGATCGTTCATAGATGATTATTAAAGTGTATTGAGACACCAAAAGAGGTATTTTAAGAAAGGAATCATAACTTTATATATGTATAGTGATTAAGGATTTGTTTCGTTATTATATATGAAAAATCTTGATTATGTGAATGGTAAATTAAGGAGTGGTTTTAAATATTCCTGCATGTTTTTGGTTTTCAAACTTGATGTTTATTATTTCCATGTTTTTGGCTTAAGTCAAAGGTGCTCTTAATGCCAGGGTATGATATTAAGGAAGGTCAAGGAATAAAGGTTTTCCCAATATCTCATTTTACCTGGGAACAAAGGTTTTCCCAATACCCAGAGGAAATACAAGGAACAAAGGTCTTCCTGGGAATATGCAAATATCATGTATTTTCCAAAATAATTTTTTTAAAATATTGCATAAGCATACTTTAAGGCATTCCTTAGGCATAATCATACATCATAATGCATTGCATAAAATGACAATTGTATGGACAATTGCCCTATTTTATGTTAGTGAAAAATTGATGGTTACCTTAAGGATATTCAATGATTAAAGAAGATTATATTTGTTTGCCACAATAATGGAAGTAAATGAACATGCTGAATTGAGTTGAATTGCTATGTTTTGATTAAATTGTTTTATTTAAGGGGAAAGACTGAGTTTTGACATGTGCCACCTTTCTATTTATTTATTACATATAACTTGTTTTTCCTTGAAGTGGTTGGATTTATTATGATGTCATGTTTTAAAACTTACTACTGAAAATTCCAATTCTCACCCTAGTTTCTTATTTCCATGGTAAATCTAGCGAATGGTCAAAGCAAGAGCAAAGGAGTGCAGAGAAGATTTAGTTAGATAGTTTGCACATATACTAGTGATGTACTTAGTTTACTAGCTTAGTTTTGTACTTAAATACTCGTGACTTATTCATTTGATACTTTTGTATATCTCAGACATACAATGTACAATTGTTGTAAAGAGTAAGTTTTCAGTTGTGTAAAATATCTTGTTCTCTTTACTTCTTCAAAGACTCTATATATTTATACATTGTTAGTTATTATACATGTCTTTAATTTACAATTTATGTTTAGAAGTGACATTTCTAATGCTACTTAATTGAGTATATGGATAATATACACAATCGTATTTTAGGGTGTTACATTTACAATGTTTAAAGGATTAAATTACAACAAGTAAATATGGAATTATCAAGAAATTGATTCAACTAACAACAAATTTAAACTAGCCGACAGTGCTAGCTAGAAGAGTTTAGACTTCTTTTAAAAAATAGGATTGAGGTTAGGAACCTTGGAACTAGAGCTAGCAATAAGCAACTAAATCACAAGCCTACTTGTGACTTGATTAGTTTACAATTCAATGTGTCGTTGATTTAGTATCATAAGTAAAGCTCTACATCACGAACAGTGTATTATTTTTTTCCCTCTTAATTTCCCTGTGCATTGTACGGACAAGCACGAGTTAAATTTTTTTTTAAAGCAGAAAAGGCATGCAAAGGCATCACTTTAAGGAAATGCATCCCAACTGTGTTGGCACCCTAGACCCTAACAATCATTTGCAACACACCTTAAAATTAATAATAATAATAATAATAATAATAATAAATACAAAAAAGATGGGGGACATAAACCTGACCTATAAGAAAATCACCTGAACCTATAAGAAGGAAAACTTAATCTATTCCTAAAAAAGTCTTCCTTAATAAAATCTGAAAATGTATTCCACCACAAGAAACCATGAATAGATAAACCATGAGAGGCCAAACTATCCGCACAAGCATTCCCCTCCCTATAAATATGAGTAACAACAAAATTCATCTCCTTTAAGAGACAAATACAATTATTCCACCTATTCTTCAACTTCCAAGGAACACCTTTATTTGATTTGAAAGCTGAAACTACCAATTGAGAGTCACACTCAAGCCAAAGGTTTTTCCAACCTCTGGAGAATGCTTGCTCTACTGCTATCATAGAACCAACTAGTTCAACATTGAAGGAATTAGAAACACCAAGATTAGCAACAAAACATCCAAGAATGGCAGCTCTATAATCTCTAAAGATGCCACCACAAGCAGACCAACCCGGATTTCCCCTTGAAGCTCCATCTGTATTAGCTTTAATCCAGTAACAAGGAGGAGGATTCCATATAACTTCTTTAATTAAAGGAGCACAACTAGCATGAACTTTGACTGAGAAAGACTTAAGGATAGAGAACTCAAGGATAGAAGAGGACATATTGCCCTTTGATGAGTTACCCAAGAGTGACACAGCAGCAGAGATCAAGTAAGTTGCGGATCTGAAACTGGTATTTCTGTTGTTAAATCTGAGGTTATTTCTGTAAGACTAGATAATCCAAACCGAATTGACAATTGCTGCAAGGATAGTGTCTTTAACCTGATGACTCCAGCCTCTATCGCAAACAGCTAATATAGATTTAAATGAAGTAAGATCAATGCTGCAATGAGTGATACTAGAAATCCAGCACCAAATTCTGCAAGCAAAAGGGCATGAAAGGAACAAATGTCCTGAAGTTTCCTCAGCTTTACCACAAAGACAACACATTAAGACCATAATGCAACCTCTAGATTGTAAATTCTCATCAGTAGGCAACTTTTGGTGAATTAAACTCCATAGTAAAAAAGATCTCGAAGGAGGAATAAATGGCTGCCATATCAGTTTGCTCCAATTTAAAGCATGTGCTTTTGGATTGAGGAACAAAAAAGCTTCTTTGAAGGACAAGCTACCCGAATTAGTTGAGGACCAAATTAGCTGATCTGGGCCAGGATTCATAGGAATTAAAACCTGACTAATAGCAGCAGTAATACCTGGGTGATGATTAGCTAATTCCATTGGAATAAACCAAACAAAATTCCTGATAAAGTCACAAACTCTTGACTAGAAGACATGATGCAAAGAAGAAGGCATTTGTAAGCTGTCCAGAATTGGTTTATCTAGCCAATTATCCTTCCAAAAGTTGATTTTGGTTCCATCTCCTAAAAGCCATTTGGCATTCTCCATAACTGTTCCAAAATTCTTTTTCAAGGTAGGCCAAATTGATGAACTAAAGAAGTGAGCAGTAGGCTTAGAATTTTTTAAAAACCTGGCTTTGAGAAATCTGGCCCACTGTGATTCAGAATTAATGAAGTCCCAACAAAGCTTTAGAGAGGCAGCTTCGTTAATAGATCTAATAGATCTAAGACCTAAGCCTCCTTCTACAAAAGGGCTGCATAGCTTACTCCATGCTACAGTCACAATCTTCTTGGAATTTATATCTCCGGACCAAATGAAATTCCTCAACCAACCATTAATCATTTTAAGTAAGGAAACAGGCTAAGCATAAGTGTGAAAGTTGTACACTAACATGCCATGGATGATGGACTTAACAAGCTGCAGTCTGCCCATTATTGACAAAAGTGCCCCTTTTCCAATTTGCTAACTTGGACTTGATTTTATCAACAATAGGAAGAATGTGAGATTTCCTAGGCTTGCCCTTGAAGATAGGAACTCCAAGGTACACAAAAGGAAGTCTACCTACAGAAAATCCAAGAATATCAGCTATGCTGCTGATCCTCCAAGAAGGAATGGAACCAGAGAAGAATCTACATTTGTCTAGGCTAACAACCTGCCCAGAAGCTTCACCATAAGATTGGAATAACCTCTTCAGAATCAGCAATTTTCTCCTTGTGCCTCTACAAAATATCATAATGTCATCTGCATAGAAAACATGGCTTGGGGTTTGAAAACCTTTAGGACTAGCCATTGGAAGGATGTTTCCAGCATTAACTTGTGAATGCTTATGTCTCTAAGGCATGTCAAAAGGTTTTTGATGATAACAAAAGCAAAAGAGAAGATCAAGCGCAAAAGAAAAAATCAAGATCAAAGAAAGAAGACAGAAGGTTTATTTAGACTTAGGATATTAATGTTAAATGCTCTCAAGATTTCTCAAATGGTTTTTCAATATGTGATTTCAAAATAAATGGGAAATTTCAAAGTTAAACATGGCTTTCAATAAAACTTGAGTTTCAACTTTAAATCTAACACTCTTAAAAGGATTTATGTTTAAATCAAGTATCTTGAGGTGTTGGAAATGACTTACAAGCGTTATTGGACTTGAAAAATGTGTTCAAAGGCCAATGTAATCGATTACATAATGTTTGTAATCGATTACACATCAAACAGAAGGTCTGTAATCGATTACATTATAAATGTAATCGATTACAAGCAAGTCAGAGGCCATGTAATCGATTACACAATATATGTAATCGATTACACAAAGCCCAGAAAGGCAAAGAACACGTTCGACGAGTAATGTAATCGATTACATTGATGTTGTAATCGATTACAAACAAAGTCAGAAGCCATGTAATCGATTACGCCAATAATGTAATCGATTACACAAAACCCAGAAACTCAAAGAACACGTTCGACGAGCCATGTAATCGATTACATGGATATTGTAATCGATTACACAGCAAGTCAGAAGTCATGTAATCGATTACATGGGCATTGTAATCGATTACAAGCAAAGTCAGAAGCCATGTAATCGATTACACCAAGAATGTAATCGATTACACGAGCCCGAAAAGTTCGAGAAAACGTTGGAATAATAATGTAATCGATTACACTGAGATATGTAATCGATTACACGCATCTGACAACGTCCAACGGCTATATTAAATGCATTAAATGCATGCCCAACTACCTCCAATGGCTCTATTAATTGAGAAACTTATAAATACCAAAGTTGGGTCCTTATTTGCGGTTGACCTTGAATCAAAAACTGATCATCATACTTCAAAACGTGAATCAATCCTTAAAATCATTTCTTGCTCTGTTTTCTGACTAAAAACGTGAAAAATATTTGAGAGCATATTAGAGCTTCAATTTGTAAACACTTGCTCTAGAGAGAGCTTCTTCTATTTCAATCTTATACATTCTGATTAGTGAGGGTGAGGTATCCCTCGAGTATTGTAAGGGTGAGGTATCCCTTGGAAAATAGAGGCTCAAGCTTTTGGGTGAGGTATCCCATATTGTTGAGTGCTCAAGGTTGTAGTGGTTTTTCAAGCACCCATTGAAGCTTGAAGATATAGTGAAAAATCTCAAGGTGTTGCTTGGGGACTGAACGTAGATCACAAGTGGAGTGGTGATTGAACTAGGATAAACGACTGTGTTTGTTTCTCTAAACCCTCCTCTGCTTATCTTTATGCACTGTTTCATTGTTTTATTTGGATATTGTCTCCTTGGCTATTATGTTCATAAGTAAAAGTGTTTAACTCATCTATTCAATTATCTCTGATCATTCAATAGCTTCAACGAAAATTGATTGTCAAACGATTTGCGAAAGATTTGTGAACTTATTTTTAACTACTCAATTCACCCCCCCTCTTGAGTATTGAGGCCACTTGGTAACAAGTGGTATCAGAGCTAGACTCTTGTATAAAGAGCTTAGTAGCTTCAAGAGAAGTGATGGCTTCAAATGATTTTTCAAATGAAGGTTCTTCTATAAATAGACCTCCTTATTTCAATGGGGATGACTATGCCTATTGGAAAGAAAGGATGAAAATTTTTATTGAAGCTATTGACTTAGATGTGTGGGACGCAGTTGAAAATGGTGCTTTTGTCCCTACACAAACTAAGGATGGTGTGACAATTAATACACCTAGAAGTGATTGGACCGATGATGATAAAAAGAAGGTTCAATATAATTTGAGAGCCAAGAACATCATCACCACATCTTTGGGGTATGATGAATTCTTTAGGGTGTCAAATTGTAAGACCGCAAAAGAAATGTGGGATACCCTACAAGTAACTCATGAAGGTACTAGTGAGGTAAAAAGATCTCGAATAAACACTCTTACTCATGAATATGAATTGTTTAGAATGAATCAAGGTGAGAGTATTCAAGATATGCAAAAGAGATTTACTCATATTGTTAATCATCTCATCTCATTGGGAAAGACATTTCCTAATGAGGATCTTATTAACAAAGTCTTGAGATGTCTAAGTAGGAATTGACAACCCAAGGTAACGGCGATTGCGGAATCAAGAGATTTATCAACCATGTCTCTAGCCACCCTATTCGGAAAACTTCAAGAGCATGAGCTGGAACTAAGTAGGCTCAATCAAAATGAAGAACATGACAAAAGAAGAAGGAATTGCACTCAAGGCCACCTCTTCCATACTTGAAGATGATGATGAAGATGGTGAAGAGGATGGTGAAAATATTGAGCTAAGTGAGGAGAATCTTAGTCTCCTTGTGAGAAAATTCAGAAAATTCTTGAAGAAAAAGGGATTTCAAAGAAGACCACCCTTTCCTCAAAAGAAAGCATATCACAAAGGAGAAGGATCCTCTACTCCTCCAAAATGCTACGAATGCGGAAAACCGGGGCACATGAAAATGGAGTGTCCTATTTATCTCAAGAAGACGGAGAAGTTTGAGAAAAGACCCTCCAAGGAAAAGAAAGGAAGAAGAGCATATATAGCTTAGGAGGACAATGACTTAAGCTCTTCCGACGATTCAGAAAATGAAGAAGCCTATCTTTGCCTCATGGCTCAAGGAGAAGAAAGTGGAGAAAGCGACACCGAGGTAACCTCTTCTAACCTAGAACCTCCACCTTCTTATGATGAATTGCAAGATGCCTTTCAAGAATTGCATGATGAATCTTTGAGGCTCACAAAAATGATTTTGTCTTCCAATAAAACAATCTCCTATTGACAAAGAAAGTTTCTACTTTAACCAAGGAGATAAATGAACTTAAAATTGAAAATGAGACTTTAGGACTCATAGATGCTAATTCATCATGCATGATTTGTCCCTCACATGATAATGCATCCATATCATTACCTTGTTTATCATGCAAAGCTTTTGAAAAAGAAATTGAAGACTTGAACAACACTCTTGCGAAATTCACTTTTGGAAGAGACAACTTGAATGTGTTGTTAGGGAGACAAAAATGTGTTTTCCAAAAAGCCGGTTTGGGATTTAATCCAAACAACCATCAAAAGTCTTAAAAGAACTTCTTTGTTTCCTCAAAAACTTTAAGTAGCCCATTTGTTAAATGTTTTCATTGTGGTAAGAAAGGTCATAGTGCATCCACTTGCAATGTTAGAAAGAACATAAACACCAATGTTGGAATCAAAAGGGTTTGGGTCCCTAAAGGCACCATACCTAATTCTAACACACAAGGACCCAAAACAATTTGGGTACCAAAAGTTAAATCTTGAATGTGTGTTGTAGGTGTGCTTGAAGACCAAGAGCTCAAGTTGGTATCTTGATAGTGGTTGCTCCAAGCACATGACCGGTGATGGCTCCAAGTTCTCCTCCCTTACACACAAGAAACATGGTCATGTCACATATGGTGACAACAACAAAGGGAAGATTCTTGGAATTGGCAAAGTTAGTAAGATCCCTTCATCATCTATTGATAATGTCTTACTTGTTGAAGGACTTAAACATAATTTACTTAGTATTAGTCAATTGTGTGATAAAGAAAATAGAGTTATATTTGATTCCTCTTGTTGCATAATTGAGGGAAAGGATGATAAGCAAGTTAAATTTATTGGTCATAGGGTCAATAACATATATATGATTAGTCTTGGTGATATTTCCTCAAATGATGCTAAATGCTTTATGAGTAGAGAAAATGATTCATGGTTATGGCATAGAAGAATTGCTCACATTCACATGGATCACTTAAACAAATTAGTCTCTAAAGAACTAATAATTAGTCTTCCAAAGCTCAAATTTGAAAAAGACAAACTTTGTGATGCATGTCAAAAGGGAAAACAAGTAAAGGTCTCTTTCAAAGCTAAAAACATAGTTTCAACTTCTAGACCTTTACAACTTTTGCACATGGATCTTTTTGGACCCTCTAGAACTATGAGCTTTGGTGGGAATTACTATGCATTAGTGATTGTGGATGATTTTTCTAGATTTACATGGACATTATTCTTGGCCCACAAAAATGATGCTTTTCAATCATTTAGAAAACTTGCCAAAGTTATCCAAAACGAAAAAGGTTTTTGTATTGCATCCATAAGAAGTGATCATGGTGGTGAATTTGAAAATCATGAATTTGAAACTTTTTGTGATGAACATGGCATTGAGCATAATTTTTTTGCCCCTAGAACACCACAACAAAATGGTGTTGTAGAAAGGAAAAATCGATCTTTAGAAGAAATGGCAAGAACTATGCTCAATGAGGCCAATCTTCCTAAGTACTTTTGGGCGGATGCGGTTAACACCGCTTGTTATGTTATGAATAGAGCCCTAATAAGGCCAATTTTAAAGAAAACCCCATATGAATTGTACAAAGGAAGGAAACCTAATGTGTCACATTTTCATATTTTTGGATGTAAATGCTTTGTTTTGAATAATGGAAAGGATAACTTGGGGAAGTTTGATGCAAAATCTGATGAGGGAATATTCATTGGTTATTCTATTCATAGCAAGGCCTTTAGAGTCTATAATAAACGAACTATGACCATAGAAGAGTCCATACATGTTGCATTTGATGAAACTAACCCAAATGAGCCGAGAAAGGAACTTGTTAATGATGTTGCAGAAATATTGGCAAAGGCGCACTTGGAAAATCAAGAGATAGAGCCCAAGAAAGAAGAAAAGAGACTCCTTGATCATACATGGCAAGAAGATTCAGAAAACTTAGATCTACCCAAGGAATGGAGGACTTCAAGATATCATCCTCTCGACAAAGTGATAGGTGATGTATCAAAAGGGGTAATCACTCGAAACTCACTTAGAGATGCATGTAATCATCTAGCCTTTGTCTCTCAAGTTGAACCTAAAGACATAAATGAGGCCATTAATGATGAGCATTGGATCTTGGCCATGCAAGAAGAACTAAACCAATTTGAGAGGAATCAAGTTTGGGAATTAGTTCCAAGGCCCATGATCATCCTATAATTGGCACCAAATGGGTCTTTAGGAACAAACTTGATGAAACTGAGTTTAATAATAAGAAATAAAGCTAGGCTTGTAGCTAAGGGATATAATCAAGAAGAAGGCATAGATTATGAAGAAACTTATGCTCCCGTAGCTAGATTAGAGGCCATTAGAATGCTACTTGCATATGCTTGCATTATGGATTTCAAACTCTATCAAATAGATGTCAAAAGTGCCTTTTTAAATGGTTTTATACAAGAAGAGGTGTATGTAGAACAACCTCCTGGTTTTGAGGACTTTGAAATGCCCAACCATGTTTTTAAATTGAAAAAGGCCTTGTATGGCTTGAAACAAGCTCCTAGAGCTTGGTATGAAAGGTTGAGCAAATTTCTTTTAGAAAAAGGCTTTTCTAGAGGTAAAGTTGACACCACTCTTTTTATAAAACACAAAATGCATGACATTCTTCTAGTTCAAATCTATGTTGATGACATTATATTTGGAGCTACTAACAACTCTCTTTGTAAAGAATTTTTAAATATTATGCAAAGTGAGTTTGAGATGTCTATGATGGGTGAGCTCAACTTCTTCCTTGGTCTACAAATCAAGCAAACAAGAGAAGGAACATTTATAAGCCAATCCAAGTATTGCAAGGAGCTGCTCAAAAAGTTTGGAATGGACAATGCCAAGCATATGGCTACTCCTATGGGCACCTCTTGCTATTTGGACAAGGATGAAGGAGGTAAATCGGTAGAAATTACAAAATATAGAGGTATGATTGGCTCACTTCTTTATCTCACTGCAAGTAGGCCTGATATAATGTTTAGTGTATGCATGTGTGCTAGATATCAAGCTAATCCTAAGGAATCACACCTAAGTGTTGTTAAGAGAATAATGAAATATCTAATAGGCACATCACAAATGGGTTTATGGTACCCTAAGGGAGCCTCATGTAGTCTTATTGGGTACTCCGATTCTGATTTTGCTGGATGCAAAATGGATCGAAAGAGCACTAGTGGGACATGCCACTTGCTTGGAAGTTCACTAGTTTCTTGCACAAAGAAGAAACAAAATAGTGTGGCATTGTCCACAGTGAAGTCAATATGTTGCTGCTAGGAGTTCTTTGTGCTCAAGTCCTTTGGATGAAACAAAGACAACTCTTGGACTATGGTCTTGAGCTTGATCACATTCCCATAAAATGTGATAATACTAGTGCAATTAACTTGTCAAAAAATCCCATTTTGCATTCTAGAACTAAGCATATTGAAATAAGACATCATTTCATTAGAGATAATGTTCAAAGAGGTGATTGCATACTTGAATTTGTTGAAATAACTAAGCAACTAGCTGATATTTTCACCAAACCCCTAGCAAAAGAAGCATTTTTCTACATTAGAAATGAACTGGGTATATTGGATCATTCCTGCATAAATTAATTTCTGCTGCATAATCTTGTATTTTTTCTGCATAATTATGCCACATTGCTGCAAAATCTCTGAATTTTCATTATATTTGAATCCCATACTAACTTGAGCGTCGGAGATTTCCCCTAAGTTATTTTGCAGGTGCTCCCTCATGTCCAATGTTGACAAGAAATTCAACAACCTCAAATTTCACCAAAAAAAGGTGAAATTCTTGGTAAAAATGATAATTTTGATCAATTATATGAGTTGAATCATAACATGATTTGTTTATATGTTTAAATGATTATTTGAATTAATTTAAGTTGCTTTAAAACTGATTTGGATGGTTTAAAAAAATGATTATATGCTGTTTGGAACGCAAAATCTGAGTTAAAGAGTGCTGGTAATCGATTACAATGTCTTTGTAATCGATTACACATGTTCTGTCACGCATGTAATCGATTACACACCCTTTGTAATCGATTACAACTAACTCAGAACTCAGGTAATCGATTACGTCCACTATGTAATCGATTACAAGGTTCCCAGAAAGCATGTAATCGATTACATAAAAATGTAATCGATTACATACCCACTGAATGCATGTAATCGATTACACACTCAATGTAATCGATTACACAGGGTTTTTAAAAGGTTCCTGACGCGCGTAGAGCTCATTTCTGTTTGGGCCTGTTCATCTTCTTCGTTCTCTCCTTCTGCTCCCACGCACCTCAAATCTCAAAAACTCTCCTTTCTCACTCAAATCTCCATCAAAACCCGTCATTTCACCTCTCTCAATCTCGGAAAACCCTCTCCACATAGCCCATCATTCAAAATCCCCTCACATCCCTTATCCAAATCTCCCCATCTTCTCTCACGAACCCCATCTCCTTTTCTCTGCCCTAATCTCGTCCCTCTCTCATCCCCAATCATTTATCACTCATCCTTTGCTTCTCCTTCTCATCAATGGCTGAATCCTCTCATCGCTCGAAGCGCCCAAGAACAGGGCTGCTTGTTGGAGGTTCCTCCGGTGGCTCTTCACGCAATATATCGGCCGGACCTCACGAGGCACTTCTCCACTTGTGAAGAAAGCCGAGTTGTTCCGGAAGAACTTCCACGACTTCGCAAAATCATCTCTCCCAGGTATCTTTCCATCACCTTCTGCGAGAGTGAACCTTTAGAGAGCTTTAGGACAATAGAAAACTTAGGCTTGCTGGGATTCCTGAGCATAGAGAAGGCCATCTACCCTAACCTTGTCCGAGTGTTTTATGCTAACATGAAGGTTGAAGATAATTGCATAATCTCTCGAAGTGAAAAAGCAACAAATCAGGTTAACAATGGCGAAATGGTATAGGCTTACAAAGCTCACTCGATGGAGCCACAGTTCTGTGGAAATGCCAAAGTCTGGGGGCATGAGTTTGAGCATAAGGCTGCTCTTCTCTCTTTGATTAGGACTGCTACCACCTCCCCGGTGATCCTAGACGCGAGAATAATGGCCACCGGCCTCACTATGGAAAACAGGGTTCTCCACTACCTCTTGGTTCGTGGATTGATTCCCGAGGAGAGGAATTACTCCCAAGTCCTCAAGGATGATGTAGTGGCATTATGGGCAATGACCACGGGGCACCCAATAAATCGGGGATACTACATTCTAGAGCATATCTTTGGACATCAAGAAAAAGAAGAACTCGTTCTCCCCCTTCGCCATGTTGGTCACCACAATCCTTGAGTACTGTCGCATTTCACTGGCTGAAGAGTCCAAGGACACCAGCGAAGGGACCCCAATCAATTGGGCTGCATACTCTGAAGAAGCTTCAGCTCTACAAGATGGAAGATAAGTGGCATTACATTACTCATGGCACATTTGGTCATATCCATCACGATCCAGATAGTGATGATGAGGAGGCTCGCACCCCTCCTCTGCTCCTGCTCCAGCTTCTCTTGATCTTTTGCTCCAAGAAATGCGCAACCTGAGCGCCAACGTAAACACACGCATGGATCATATAGAGCAAAAGATTGACCATCTTGAGCTGAGGATGGACTACTCAGACCAGAGCTTGCCTCCATTAGATCCCTCCTAAGTGGACCTCCTATTCTGAGAGTCCCGTTCCTCTTTACCCCCCCCTCATCCTCTCCCCTCTCCGATCCCCTATCCTTCGCCGGTCCATCCGGGTTCTGGCGATGATGAGGAGCTTCGGACTCGACGATGATCTTATGCACAGCGATGATAACATTGATCTAGGAGACTCTAGCTGCGGATCCGAGAGGGTGAAGTCTTTTGTGACAGAGAGGACAATGATAGTGATCATGGCCTATTGCCTTGATATATTTTCTTGTATTGATGACCACCTTGTACTTATTTTATTTTAACTCTGATTATATAAAATTGGTATACCTTTATGGTTATATTTTGTTTTTGCCTACTGGTTTGTGAATGTTTGGCTTTTAAAATATTGATTGGACTGATTATTAATACATGAACTTGTTTTCATCTTGAATGTTTGGCCTTTGGAATATTGATTGGACTGATTAATCTTTGTGGCTTTTCTGTTATGGCAAAAATTTGAGAATCATGAAATATAGTTATCATTTGTCTATTTTTTTTCTTAAATGCTTATGTCTTTTTGATAATGCCAACGGGGAGAAAATGAGGAAAAATGAAGATGAAATGAAATGTAATTAATGGTTGCATGAGAAATTAAAGGTTGCATAAGTACGGGGGAGTTATTGATCTTTAAGTTATTAAGCTTTTCATATGCAAAATCTAACCCAACATCATGCATAAACTCGGGGCAAAGACATTGTACCTAAATGACTATTATATACAAATGCAAAAACTCTTTCTTTTTCCTATGATCAGTTTGTCATCATCAAAAAGGGGGAGAATGTGAATGCTTATGTCTCTAAGGCATGTCAAAAGGTTTTTTATGATAACAAAAGCAAAAGAGAAGATCAAGCGCAAAAGAAAAAATCAAGATCAAAGAAAGAAGACAGAAGGTTTATTTAGACTTAGGATATTAATGTTAAATGCTCTCAAGATTTCTCAAATGGTTTTTCAATATGTGATTTCAAAATAAATGGGAAATTTCAAAGTTAAACATGGCTTTCAATAAAACTTGAGTTTCAACTTTAAATCTAACACTCTTAAAAGGATTTATGTTTAAATCAAGTATCTTGAGGTGTTGGAAATGACTTACAAGCGTTATTGGACTTGAAAAATGTGTTCAAAGGCCAATGTAATCGATTACATAATGTTTGTAATCGATTACACATCAAACAGAAGATGCAGAATCGATTACATTATAAATGTAATCGATTATAAGTAAATCGAGGCCATGTAATCGATTACACAATATATGTAATCGATTACACAAAGCCCGAAAAGGCAAAGAACACGTTTGACGAGTAATGTAATCGATTACATTGATGTTGTAATCGATTACAAACAAAGTCGAAGCCATGTAATCGATTACGCCAATAATGTAATCGATTACACAAAACCCGAAACTCAAAGAACACGTTCGACGAGCCATGTAATCGATTACATGGATATTGTAATCGATTACACAAAGAAGTCGAAGTCATGTAATCGATTACATGGGCATTGTAATCGACAAGCAAAGTCGAAGCCATGTAATCGATTACACCAAGAATGTAATCGATTACACGAGCCCGAAAGTTCGAAAATGTTGGAACAACAATGTAATCGATTACCGAGATATGTAATCGATTACACGCATCCTGACAACGTCCAACGGCTATATTAAATGCATTAAATGCATGCCCAACTACCTCCAACGGCTCTATTAATTGAGAAACTTATAAATACCAAAGTTGGGTCCTTATTTGCGGTTGACCTTGAATCAAAAACTGATCATCATACTTCAAAACGTGAATCAATCCTTAAAATCATTTCTTGCTCTGTTTTCTGACTAAAAACGTGAAAAATCTTTGAGAGCATATTAGAGCTTCAATTTGTAAACACTTGCTCTAGAGAGAGCTTCTTCTATTTCAATCTTATACATTCTGATTAGTGAGGGTGAGGTATCCCTCAAGTATTGTAAGGGTGAGGTATCCCTTGGAAAATAGAGGCTCAAGCTTTTGGGTGAGGTATCCCATACTTAGAGCCGGCAAAACGGGTTCAACCCGCGGGCTCAACCCGCCAACCCACTATTTTTTTGCGGGTTGGGTTCAAGGATTGAACCCATATTTCTTTTCCAACCCGCATAACCCGCGGGTTAAGCGGGGCGGGGGCGGGTTGGCCTCATGGGTTGGTTCTTTTTAAAAAAAAAAAAAAATAATAAGTAATACTATAAATGAAAAACTCTTTGATATTATATAATTTATGTTTGAATATTTAATTAGACTATTTTAAAAATTATATTTTAGATATGTGGTTTGAAATTTTTATCATTATTATTTATTATTTTTTATAGTATTTATTAATTTTTTATATTTATTTTTTTTTTCACATTTTTTATGCGGGTTAAACCAGTTTACCCATCAACTCATCTATTTTTTCTCATTTTATTTTTTATGCGGGCCAACCCGCCAACCCACCTTAAAGCGGGGTGGGTTAGCTCTTCCAACCCATTTTTTAAAACGGGCCAACCCATCCCACCCCGCATTTTAGCGGGTTGTGACGCGGCCGGGGGTTAGGCGGGTTGGCCCATTTTGCCGCCTATACCCATACCGTTGAGTGCTCAAGGTTGTAGTGATTTTCAAGCACCCATTGAAGCTTGAAGATATAGTGGAAAATCTCAAGATGTTGCTTGGGACCGGACGTAGATCACAAGTGGAGTGGTGATTGAACCAGGAATAAACGATTGTGTTTATTTCTCTAAACCCTCCTCTCGCTTATCTTTGTGCACTGTTTCATTGTTTTATTTGGATATTGTCTCCTTGGCTATTACGTTCATAAGTAAAAGTGTTTAACTCATCTATTCAATTATCTCTGATCATTCAATAGCTTCAATGAAAATTGATTGTCAAACGATTTGCGAAAGATTTGTGAACTTATTTTTAACTACTCAATTCACCCCCCCTCTTGAGTATTGAGGCCACTTGGTAACATAACTTGCACAACGATAGCTCTGCTCAACACATCTTCTGCAATGCAAAAAAGAAGAGGGGAAAGAGGATCACCTTGCCTCACACCCCTCTTGCATTGAAAATATCCCACTGAGTGACCATTAATTGAGATAGACAACTTAGTAGATTCAAGGATCACTCTAATCCATATACAAAACTTGCTATCAAAACTAAAAGAACTTAAAACATGTAATAGGAAGTCCCAATCCATTGTATAAAATGCTTTTTTGATATCAATTTTAAGAGCCAAGTTACCAACAAACACTTTTTTATCCATCATATTGATTGCTTCAGAAGTAATGCAAACACAATCATTGATATGTCTTTCCCTTATAAATCCCCTTTAATTTTCAAAGATGATTCTAGGAGCAATAGTGGCCAACCTATCAGCCAAGACTTTGGTAATAATTTTAAATTGGAAGTTAGCCAAGGTTATTGGCCTAAAATTTTCAATTTTGTTAGCTTCTTGGAACTTAGGGACTAGAACAACCAGATTGGAGTTTAAACCAGGAAGAAGCTAGCCTTGCATAAAGAATTGGACCACTGACTTGTACACATCCTCTTCAATTACATCCCAATATTTATGGTAAAAGCACCCACCAAACCCATCAGGTCCAGGGGCACCATTGCTGTTCATGTATTATATTCATGTATATATTTCGATAATCATGAAAAAAAAACCAATTAAATACCAAAATGTAAAAATGGAGCCTCAAACCGATTTTAAAATGAAGTTGTAAATTTGAGATTAGGCATTTTCATATCAGAAAAATAAGTTTGAGATTACTAGGTATACCGTTTATCACTCTCATCAACCTCATTTAATTAAATTGATTTATAAGAAATACAATTAATAATGGGGACAATTAATAGTTTTGGCTAATCAGTAAATGCCTCACTTTAAATACTACAAGTTTGTATATTTAAGTTAGTGACCATCTTAGGTAAAAGAAAATCAACTTATAAAATGGTTGAATACTTGAATGTGACAGATAAATGCCATCATACCTTGAAGTGCTTCAAAATTAGTCAAGCAAAATATCCAACATTGAATGGCGATGGATTTGTGCATGCAGGAGAAAGTAACACAAACAGAACAAGAGAATAAAACTATAAGGCTACGTTTGGTGCATCGTATAAAAAAGATATGGTAGTATAAGTTAATACTATTAGGTCTTATTCAATGTTTGATGCATTCAACTGATAGTATAATGAAATCACGTCAAGTTATTTTATCTTATTCTAAGCTGATAACTCTATCCCCTCTCCTAGTACATGATTAGACATGATAGGATTTTTATTCTAATTTTATCCTCAATTTTACTTTTATCACTCCTCTCCCTTGCGCCACCACCACTACTACCACCGCCACCACCACCGCCACCGCCACCACCGCCGCCGTCACCACCACCGCCACCGCCACCATCATCACCACTACCACCACCGCCACCACCATCACCACCGCCGCCACCATCACCACCACCACCACCACCGCCGCCGCCGCCGGCATTCCCACCATCACCACCACCATCCCCACTATCACCACCACCACCGTCGCCACCACCACTACCACCTCCACCATAATGCTTTTTTATTATTGTTCTCTAATTATTTTAACTTTTATGTTAAAGAATATTTTGGTCTTAAAAAACATGTTATACAATTAGCTAATTTATCCTTTCGTTATCAAATAAAAGATAGGATTATGTCTTATCCTATTAATTATATTATCATACTTTATACTATACTATCATCTTATCTTATACTATATTATCATATGCACCAAACATAACCTAAAAGAAGATAGAAAGTGCCACTAATTCTAACTGCAACACGGTGGTGGTAATCATATTGGAAGCCAATGACAATGTATGTTAAAAGGCCGGCCACAAAGCATTAAATTTAAAGGACTTTATTTTTCTTAAAATAATTACTCGATATGTGTCTACAAATATATATAAGATCTAATTGTCAAGATTTACTTTTCTCACCTCTCACAATAAGCACTCTTCTCACCAGATACGCTTCATATATACATATATATATATATATATATATATATAACTTAACTATATACAAGATTTTTAAAATTTAAAATTTGGATAAAAATTTATTTAAAAACCTTTTAAAATAAATAAATTTGTTTGAAAAATAGAAAAAAATATTTGTAAGTGATAATCTCCTACTCAAATTAAAATGACAATTTTATTTTTTCTTTAGTTACCGTAAATTAAAACATTTAAATTTTTACGAAGTAAAAATCAGACAATGAGAAAATTCATTGTCTAGAATAGTATAGAGTATAGACTAGCGTTTTAATATGCCCTAACGCGATTATCAATTGACCTTTTAGTTATTTTCTTTAGGACATAACTTTTTATATTTTAAAAAAAAACCTTTTAATTATTTTTAAGTATGCATATAATAGTCCTAAAATTTTAAATAGGTTTACTTAGTGTGTTAGATCTATCTCATAGTCTTATACTCTTATTCGGTTTTAAAATTAGTCCCCATGTTTTAAAAATTTTGAAATATTATTAAACATTTTTAATTAGGTCCATTAAGTGATTAATAATGAGAGTGACCGAATTAGAGCTTGTTTGGTTTAATTTTTGGAAGAAGGAAAATGAAATTTTTTTCTTCCCAATGTAATTTTATAAGAAAAAAGATTGGTTTTACTTTGGTCAAAAAGTCTTTTAACTACTTTCAAAAGGTAAAACAAACATAGCCTTGAAAGTATAATCATGTGACTGGCTTTGGATGTCTTCTTTCAAAACATTGAATAAATAGTTGATTTGGTCGTTGTTCACGTTAGCCAAATCCAGGTTGGTGTTTAGCTCACCTAAGTGATGAGTGACCTTGGTGGTGAGGCTAGAGAGAGTGGGGTTGGGTCAAACAGCTTACGTCAACTTTGTATGTCATGACGGTAGCTAGATGGTAAGGCTAAAAGTGAACTCGCTCAAGGATGCTGAGATCATCCTTATTTATAGGGATATAGGCGCGTACCTCATACGAAGGGTGCGCAATGTTCCCCTCGTTCTCACGCTTGCCATGCTAGGGGGGTTCTTGAAAGGAAAGTCGGTTAGCGTGATGATGTATTAGGAGCTACAACGTGTTTTATTCAGTTGGAGGGAACATTCTAGATCGCGGTCAAGGGATCTTGGGCCAGATATGACTATATTAGCTCTCTTAAGCTCAGTGTCAACGTTCTAGGGTTGGTTCAAGATATGATAATGCCTATAGAACTAGGGTTAAAGCACTCTAGGTTGCGTAGAGGGACTCTTAGGCCAGGAATGGTTAGGCAATATCCCATTTAGCCCAGTTGCTGGGGGGAAAAGTCCAAGTGGGTCCTTTCCCCATCTTAAGAAAGTCCACACGTTGCTAAAGTTGTGTAGTTTTTCTAGAGGAGCTTGGTGGAGGTTGGCGAAGCCCTGACACTTATCACATCTTTTTACTTAATGGGCACAATCTACTTTCAAGGTTGGCTAGAAATATCTAGCCTTGAGAATTTTTGCTGCCATTGATCCCTCACCCATGTAATGCCCATAGATACCTTCATGAAACTCCGCCATTACATATCTTGCCCGATCTTTGTCAAAGCACTTCAATAAAGGTGAGGAAAACCCTTTCTAAATTGCTCGTCATTGATGGTGATGTAGAAACTTGCCATTCTTTTGATTTTTTGGGCTTTCTTTGGTTCTTCAGGCACGATTTCATCTTGTAGGTACCTTATTATTAGGAATCACCATAAGTTTTCATCTTCCTGTATCTTCATTACCTCTCTCCTAGTTATGCTTGGTTCCTCATTCGTTTCTTGGATTATCGTCCTATTGTTGCCAAGGCCCTTGGTGCTTACTAACTTAGAGAGAAGGTTAGCTCTTGAGTTCTGGATTTTGGATATGTGATCAACCGAGAAACTGGAAAATTTAGTAGCTAGGCTCTATATTTTCTCCAAATACTAGGCAAGTTGTGGCTCTTTGGCTTGATATTCATCTTTTACTTGGCTAGTTACCATTTGTAAGTTATTTTTTATTATCAGGTCTTGTGCACCGAGTTCCAATGCTTACTTTATCCTTTCTATCAAAGCTTTGGACTTTGCCTGATTATTGCTTGCCTTGAATCTGAAGCTCAATGATTGCTCTATGACCATGCCCTTTGGTCCTTCTAACATGATTCCTACTCCACTTTATTTTGTGTTGGATGCTCCATCAACATATAAGACCCATGTCCCTTGTTCTGCGCCTACGGGTGTGGTGTCACTTAGCACTAGCAAAAAATCTAAAAGGAACCAGGATTTGATTAGTCCTTTGGATTGGTAGCTTATATTATGTTGAGACAGTTCAATGGACCATGCTATTATTTTGTCGACTAGCTTCGACTTTCTAAGTACCTGCTTGATTGGCTGGTCAATTTTGACCATAATTCGGTGGCTCTAAAAGTACGGTCTTGGCCTTTTTGCTATTATTACCAGTGCTAGTGCTAGTTTTTTAATCTTCTGATACCGTATCTCTAGCCCTTGAAAAACTCTGCTTATGAAGTATATCGATTTCTGGTATTTGCCATCCTCTCTCACTAGTACCGACCTTAGAGCTTTCTTAGATACTGATAAATATAGAAGCAAAGTTTCCTTGGGTTCCGACTTGGTTAGGAATGGTGAAGTGGCCAAGAAATTCTTCAAGCTTTGGAAGGTGACCTCGCATTTCAGGGTCCATTTGAACTTTTCTAGTTTTCTAAGGCATTTGGAAAAAGGTAAGGACTTTTCTGCCATTTTGGAAAGGAAACGTGATAGCGTAGTGATGCGCCCAACCAACCACTGAACCTCTTTCACTGAATTTAGGCTTCTTATATCGATTATGGCTTGACAATTGTCTGAATTTGCTTTGATTCCTGTACTAGTGAGCATAAAGCCCAAGAACTTTCTTGCCTTTACCCCGAAAGCACATTTTTCTATATTGGGGTGCGTCGTATACTTTCTTAGATGAGCAAATATCTCCTCTAAATCTACACAATGATCTTGGTTGTAAGGAGTTTTTGCAACCATGTTGTCAACATATACTTCGATGTTTCACCCTATTTGTTTGGAAAAGACTTTATTCATCTGCCATTGGTATGTGGCTCCCGCATTCTTCAGTCTGAACGACATGACCTTGTTACAGTAATTTGCTCCTTCTATGATGAATGCAATTTTGTCCTCATCCTTTAGGGCCACACAAATCTGGTTATAGCCTGAATATGCATTCATAAAGCTAAGCACCTTGTATCTAGAGGTTCCATCTACCATTTTATCAATGTTGGCAGAAGATGGGCATCTTTTAGGCAAGCCTTGTTGAGGTTTATGAAATCCATGCACATCCTTCACTTTCCGTTTGACTTCTTCACCATTACCACGTTAGCCAAACATGTGGTGTATTCAATTTCCCTGATAAACTAGGCATTTTGTTTCACTTTAAGAAATTCAATGATTAGCAGCTAATTTTTCCAACAAAATCTTTACTGCTAGTAATCCTAGCAATTTCTGACAAAAATATCTATAAAAAAAATCAAACGTCAAGAAAAAATATTAAATAGAACAAAATAAATTTCTGGTGGATTAATTTGTTGGAAAAGTAAACTGCCACACATTTTTTTTTTTTACATTTCTAGCAGATTATATGCCTGTAAATGTAGCGATTTTGTTTCTCAATATTTTTCAATTGATTAATTCTGTTGGAAAATTCCTCCAACTTCCAAGGAAGAGCGTTGGCCAATTTTCATCAAAAATTTCTCATTTGGTTACTCAGGTAACAAACAAGTTATATATTCTAAGGATCCTGGCAGATTAGTGATAACTGTCGAGGCTATCAAATTTAAATCAATTTATAACTAATTTACTAAGATTACTTGCAACACAATGTAACACTGGGTCGAGCCCACAGGTCACTCTGATTATGATCACGAAATTAAATTAGGAGGTTAGTAAATAGGGGGAAATGGGGTTGCAAGATTAAAACGCAGAAATGGAAAGTAATTAAATAGAGAAAACAGAATTAAGAAACAACCAATCCAAGAGAATTAAACTGATCTTGATTTTAATCTATCCTTGATCACTTTAAATTCATTCAATTATCAACCAAATCCTTAGTCTTAAATCACATCAAGATGCCTCAAAATGATCCAAGGATCTTCCACTAAATAAGCATCTAGAATTCAATTAATTGAGGTTAGACAAATTAAGTATCCATCCAAAAACCTAAATTAACTTAAAAACCAAGATCCAACCAAGCTAAACAATTTATCAAACACTTTTGATGCCTTGTTTAGTCTTAGGAATCCTCTCTTAGCACATGATAATTACGCAATTAATATATAAAAATTCTAATCAAATTAAGCATTCAATTAGAATCAAAGAAGAAGAAGAAGAAGAAGAAGAAGAAGAAGAAGTGAAACTTAATTAATAATCGAATGTATAACAATTGAAACAAAGTCTCAAGATTAAACGTTAAGAATGCCAATCCCTTATATTGATTAAAGGCTTTACCCCTCCATGAATAGGAGGTAAAAACTCAGAAAAAAGAAGAGAACAAAATAAAAACCTAAAGAGAAAAGAAAAAACTCTATGAAGAAGAATCAAGTAAGAACAGCTAGTGTTTCTATCTATCTCGGGTTCCTTATTTATTACAAAATAACTGACTTAAAATTAAGAATCCTAATTTGCCCCTAGGTTAAAGTTAATCCTCTACCTCTTAGCTTTCCTTGGTCACCAAAATCACTTGATTTGGGCTTTAGATGAGAGAGTTATGTCCAATTCACTCTTGACAGGTCTCTGATCCCATCAGCCAACTTCACAGGGTTGAAATGCCATCAGAATGTTGTAGTTTAAATTCATAGTCATCATACGAGTTTGAGCTTTGTGTGTAATATTTCTAATGCCACCAGTTTCAGGTCCATATCACACTTACATCCCAAGTTATGGAACGGTGCTTAGGTTCCAGTGACAGCACCATGTTCTGACTTTATGGCCCAATCTAACCCACTAGACATCCAATTCAGACTTTGAGCTCTCATCAAAATTGTAGAGATTTTTCTTCGCTTTCTTACAAGGTAAAATTCATATTTTTTAGATATCTCGAACTCAAGATATGACCGAAATACAGAAATAGTGTAAAATCCTAGTAATGCTAGAAAGATCAATTAAGCTCAATTTGAGCCCAAACTTATAAATTGTGACCAAAATTAATCAATTAAGCATATAAAATGTCCAAGAGACTAAATATGAGGGTTAACTAATGTATAAAAATTATGTTTATCAAATTTTTTCACACTTAGCTTTTACACATCCCGAGCAAACTAAAGATTCAAACTAAGGGACAAGAAATACAAAAACTCAAAAACTAAAACTCAAAGAGATTCACTTTCCAATGACCTTCATGAATGTAAGAGTAAGAAAAGATTCAAGGAATCAAAACATTCATGAAGTAACATTTCTTCACATCTCAAATTAATAAGCATGGTAACTTCAAATTGAAAAGCATGAGTCAAGAATGATAAATCCTCACAAGATACACTCTCAATCCCTCAAGTGTTTTAAAAGGTAGGTATTTCACTCAATTCAACCCATGAAACATTGTACTACCATAAGCTTGCTTATCTTCTACTTCTCCACTACTAAAACACATACACACAAATCAAGAGGACTTTATACAAGGTTGTAATGAGGTCAAGGTAAGGGAAGGAAATAATATGGATATGACAAGTTAAATACCCAAGAGAATAAAAGAGCATTGGGGAGGAACTAAAATGAAAATTTACCCCCAATTTCATATAATGTGCATTCTCTTTACATATTCCTTTTTTTATTTTTTTATCTCTTTTCTTTCACAACCTTCTTGCATTTATTCTGTTTCTTTTCTTTTTCAATTGGCTCTTTTTCTTTCTTTTTCTTCCACTAAACACTTTGCATATTGCACATCAAATTGCACAACCCTCACACTTGTACTATAAATTGCCCACAAGCAAAAGAGCTCCTCCAATGAAAATAAACCAATGCTCTATCATTCCCTAAAGTAAAGTAAAAACATAGTTTTTCATATAAGGCATATAATGAGCTAAGACAAAGGATAGGTAAATAGGCTCAAGGGGGTTAATTAAAGGGAAATGATGCAAGGTTAGTTATTTGGCCAAAGTAGTTAATCAAGAAAGAATGTCTCAATCATGTTCATGTATGTAAGTGAAAATGTAGCCTAAAAAATAATTAAAACAAGTTCTAGAGTGATCAAAATCTATGAGTAAAAATCACACAACAAGGAAGAGAATGACATAAATGCTAAATCTATCCATCAATAGGCTGAAAATCTCACAAGGTATAAGTTTATCAAACTCAATCCACCAATTCAACATCCACAACCAAGTATGTCAAATTCAAGAAAGAAGATAATTTATTGGATCATGCTATGAACCTTGAATTTCAATTGCTTCAAATTCAAAACTTCACAAATCCCGAGACATCATTGGAAGGCAATTAAAAACATACATTTTCTTTTCAGAAACAAAAACAATAAAAACAAAAAATAGCAAAAAATAGAAAAACAAAAATAGAACAATAACAAGAAAACATAAATGAAATCAAGAAAATAGAAACAGCAAAATTAAAACATAAATGAAATTAAACACATAAAATAGAAATAAAAACATAAAACAGAATGTAAATTCCTCCCCCACACTTAAATTCTACATTGTCCTCAATGTAAAGCTCAAAAGAAAATAACATCCCTCAATGAACATCAATTAATATAGGATAAGTAAAACAAAAGAGAGAGAAAAGAAACATCCTTATCAAAGGAGGTAGATGGCTTTTTGTAAGTGGACCTCCTCCAATAGCATCTTGAAGAGACTTCTACCAAGGTCCCATTGTTTGAAGTGTAATGACCAACTTATACTTGAAGCATAAGAGCTTCCACCAGGGTCCCATTGGACTTCCTTAATTTCCTTGGCTTCACCACTGGAATATAGTATGTTTACTTGATCAACTTCATTTTCATTATTTATGTTGGACCATGGCCCAAAAACAAAATCCACCACAGTAGTGACCTCCATCCAGTGCTCTGTTCCTTTCTCTGAAAATTCTTCAATGGCCTTCAACTCCACCTCCCTATGTGTTTCAGATTCTGTAACTGCATTAAGAATATTGTTGATAGACCCTTCACTACCATCAGTTATTGCGTAATCTATAAAAATAGAATTATCATCTCTAAAAAATGCAGAAATCATCATGATCCCTAACAATGGTGCCAAAGATTTGATAATTATTGAGGCTACCAAATTTAAATCAATTTATACCCAGTTTACCAAAATTACTTGCAGCACAAAGTAACACCAGGTCGAGCCCACAGATCACTCTGATTGTGATCATGAAATCAAATTAGGAGGTTAGTAAATAGGGGGAAGGGGTTGCAAGATTAAAACACAAATCGAGAGTAATTAAATGAAGAAAACAGAATTAAGAAACAACCAATCTAAGAGAATTAACCGATCTTGATTTTAATATATCCTTGATCACTTTAAAATCATTCAATTATCAACCAAATCCTTGGTCTTAAATCATATCAAGAAGCCTCAAAATGATCCACGGATCTTCCACTATATAAGCATCCAGAATTCAATTAATTGAGGTTAGACAAAATTAAGCATCCATCGAAAAACCTGAATTAACTTAAAAACCAAGATCCAACCAAGCTAAATAATTCACCAAACACCTTTGATGTCTTGTTTAGTTTTTAGAATCCTCTCTTAGCACATGATAATTACACAATTAATATATAAAAATCTCAATCAAATTAAGCATTCAATCAGAATCAAATAAAGAAAAGAAGAAGAAGAGAAACTTGATTAATAATTGAATGTATAACAATTAAAACAGAATCTTAAGATTAAATGTCAAGAATGTCAATCCCTTAAATTGATTAAAGGCTCTACCCCTCCATAAATAGGAGGGAAGAACTCAAAAAAAAAAAAAAGAACAAAATGAAAACCTAAAGAGAAGAGAAAAAACTCTAGGAAGAAGAATCAAGTAAGAACGGCTAGCGTTTCTATCTATCTCAGGCTCCCTATTTATAACAAAATAACTAAATTAAAAATTAGGAATCCTAATTTGCTCTTAAGTTAAAGTTAATCCTCTATCTCTTAACTTTTCTTGGCCACCAAAATCACTAGATTTGAGCTTTAGATGATAGAGTTATGCCCAATTCATTCTTTACAGGTTTCTGATCTCGTAAGCCAATTTCACAGGGGTGAAACGCTATCAGAACATTGTAGTTTCAATTCATGATCTTCATAACAATTTGAGCTTTATGTGTAACCTTTCCAATGCCATAGGTTTCAAGTTCATATCACACCTACAGCCTAAGTTATGGACTAATTAGTGCACACTGCTCGGGTTCTAACAACAACACCATGTTTTGAATTCATGGCCCAATCTGACCCACTAGACATCTGATTCAGACTTTGATCTCTTCATCTAAGTTGTAGAGATTTATCTCAAATTTTCTATAAGGTAAAATTCATAATATTTAGATATCTATAACTCAATATATGACTAAAATATAGAAATAATGTAAAATCCTAATAATGCTGGAAAAATTAATTAAGCCCAATTTGAGCCCAGACTTATAAATTGTGGCCAAACCTAATCAATTAAGTATATAAGAGGTCCAAGAGCCTAAATATGAGAGTTAACTAATGCATGAAAATTATGTTTATCAATTAGCGGCTAGAAATTCAAAAATACTAGTCAGAAAATATTTCCTATAGGTCACAATCCACCGAAAACTTTTTTTTAAGAGTCGTGTGAGGCTCACTTCTTTTCTATTTCTGTGGCTTTCTCTTATCCTTCCTCTCCTCCTTCTTCATCCTCTCTTCCCCCCCACTGTTGAGCTCCTTCCTCTTAGTGCCTCCAGCAAAAATGCCAATCTAGATATTCAACTCCTCCGGCGCTGCTCCTTTTGGTGTTGATGGTTATTGCCCCTGAAGGCCACGAGGTCCTGAGATCCAACCATGGGTGTCATCGACGTTGATGGCCCATGCGACTCAGACATGGTGCATGGGATGTGGATGGAGTGCTTCTCACCCGTATATAATTTTATAAATTTTTTATTTTGAATGTTATATTTATTAATAGTATATATAGTGAGATGAGTTTTTATTATGAGAAAGTGAGAGGAGTAAATCTTGACCATACAATCATACATGGATGATCAAGATGTTGGATCTTTAATCTAACATTGGCCTTATATGTGAATGATTATGTATTGTGGGCTGTCACTTAAGGTTGAGCCCAATTAAAAGTGATCTAATAAGGTTTGGATTATTTGGGTTTTAATGTATCTAATAGGATATAGGCCTTTAATGTGTAGAGACTAAAGAGTAATTCTATTTTTTTTTTGCGATGGGCTAAAATAGAAACGCCAATAGATAACCCTAGGGTTGTCTATAAAATATGTGATGGTCCCCGGGTCACACGTATCGTTCTCATCTTTCCTGACATCCCATCATCAGAAAGAAGCAGAGGGAAAGCTAAAGGATTCTCTCGGGGAATACGGGTAGATTTGGAAGACCAAACTGCATGACTCTAAAGAGTTATTGGTCATTATGAATTCAGGTACGCTTCTGCACAATTTCCTAATGATCAACATGATTATTTTCTAGGTTATAGATGATTGTTTTCATCTAAGGAGTTTATTCTGGTTCTGACTATTGGTATCAGAGAAGGTTATGTTTGATCATTAAGAAATTCTTTATTTTCTTTATGAATCTGGTTATGATTTATATAATTTAAAATTGAATTATGTGGTAGTTTTTTGGATATTTACGTGTATCATTGTAAATTTGATTTGCGCATATATATCGATTTTAATTCAGTTTCGAATACGTATGCGCTTGTAGTAATGTATATTCCTTGGTCAAACGTGTTACAGGTCCTTTATTATATATGGGTTTATAATGAACAATTATTATTATATTTAAACGAATATTAAAATTGCTTTAAAGTTATAGTATGATCAGGAACCAATAAAGGCAATAATCTGGTATTGATTGTATGTATATATTATTCTAAAAATCACACGCACAAACGTAGATTGATTTTATTAAATTGTATGTATTATTTGTGGAAAATTACAAGTGTTATATGTTTATTTTGGGTATATTTTTAGCCATCTTAAATTTAAATATTGGAAAAGTTTATATATATTTTGGGATAAATTAATTGAAACAACATGTCACCAAAGTGACCTCTCTTGTGGAGATTAATTTATTTTAAAATATAAAAGGTTGTGTGCTTGTAATTTATGTAGATACTGATCGGCCCAAAGGAAGGTGAGTATTTTATAGAATTACAAGTGCATTTGTGGTGATAAATGCATAATAATTATTCGATTTTACATGTGAATAATGAATCGGCCCAAAGGAAGATTTATTGTTTGACATATTCTTATTATCAGTGTTTGATTACTACACCAAAGTATCACTGAAAAGAATATTTTGTCCAAAGATAAAATGTTAATGGATTCTCGGTATCTTGAGATGGAGTTTACCTTATTTGAATTTAGTATTACTTTGATTTTGAGACTTATCTGAGCATGTTTTGTTTGTTTATTGTTCTCTATTCAGTTATGAATGATCCTGCGAGTATTACTACCAACATTAACTCTATTCCTATGCTGAATGGCTCAAACTTCAAGTCCTGGAAAGAAAATATCTTGATAGTTCTTGGAGTAATGGACATCGACCTTGTGTTAAGGGTTAACTCTCCCCCACCTCTTACAGATCAGAGTACCTCTGAAGATAAGAGGGAAATGGAAAGGTGGGATAGGTCAAATCGCATGAGTGTGATGATCATGAAGAAGGCCATTCCAGAAGCATTCAGGGACACAATATCTGAAAAGATAATTACAGTTAAGGAGTTCTTTGTAGATATTGAAAAGAGGTTCGTCAAGAACGAAAAGGCTGAAATAGGTATACTCTTGGCAAAACTAATTTCAATGAAGTATATGGGTAAGGGCAACATCAGGGAGTACATCATGGAGATGTCTCATATTGCTTCAAAGTTGAAAGCACTTAAGCTAGAACTCTCTAAGGACTTGCTGGTGCATCTGGTTCTGATATCTCTTCCAACACAATTTGGCCAGTTTAAGGTAAGCTATAATTGTTAGAAAAAGACTTGGTCTCTGAATGAGCTCATCTCACATCGTGTTCAGGAAGAAGAAAGGTTGAATCAAGACAAGACAGAAAGTGCTCATTTTGCCTCTACCTCAAAGTATAAGGGCAAGGGATTAAAGAGGAAAATGAATAAGGAAGCTGCAGATCCGACACCTCAAAAGAAACAACAAAAGAAACCAAATGAATCAGGAGGTAGTGGTTGTTTCTTTTGTGGAGCTGAAGGGCATTTGAAGAAGCATTGCAGTAACTATCACGCATGGCGTGCTAAGAAATGTATGCTTCTTAATTTGGTTTGTTCTGAGGTTAATTTAACTTCGATGCCTAAACACACATGGTTGATAGATTCTGGTGCCACAACTCACATCAGTGTGTCTACGCAGGGTTGTCTGAATTGCTGAAAACTAAGTGATGGTGAAAGATACATCTATGTAGGTGATGGCAAGATGGTTCAAGTTAAGGCAATTGGAAAATTTAGATTATTGTTAAAGACTGGATTTTATTTGGATCTTGATGAAACATTTATTGTACCATCTTTTAGACGAAATTTGATTTCTTTTTCTACTTTGGACAAATTTGGTTATTCTTGTTCATTTGGGAATGAAAATTTTAGTTTGTTTCATGATTCAAAATTGGTTGGTTCTGGTTCTTTGTCAGGTTACGATAATCTTTATTCGCTTGATACAATTGCTTCGTTTAATGAATCTCTGCAATTAAGTACACGAGGTATAAAGAGGAAATTAACCAATGAGAATTCAGCTGTGTTATAGCATAAGAAATTAGGTCACATCTCTAGACGGAGAATAGATAGACTTGTGTCAAACGAAATTCTAGAACCCTTAGATTTTACAGATTTTGATATTTGTATCAATTGTATTAAGGGCAAATAAAACAATAAAAGGAGATTTGAGGCCAATAGAACTTTGGACGTCTTAGAACTTATACATACAAATATTTGTGGGCCATTCCTTACGGCTGCTTGGAATGGTCAACAATATTATATAACGTTCATAGACGATTTTTCAAGATATGACTACATTTATCTCATTAATAAAAAGGCAAAGTCATTGGATGTGTTCAAAGATTATAAGGCTGAAGTTGAGAACCAACTCAACAAAAGAATCAAAAGCATCAGGTCTGACCATGGTGGTGAGTACTATGGCAGATATGACGGTTCAGGTGAACAACGTCCAGAACCTTTTGCTAAACTCCTAGAGGAATGCGGTATCATCCCACAGTACACTATGTCGGGCTCGCCCACTATGAATGGTGTTGCTGAAAAATGAAACAGGACGCTTAAAGACATGGTTATGATTAGTCATTCTACCTTACCAGAATCACTCTGGGGAGAAGCACTTAAAACTACAGCATATATCCTCAATAGAGTTCCAACTAAAGCAACTACAAAAACCCCTTACGAACTTTAGACAGGCAAAAAGCCTAGTTTAAAGCACTTGCATGTTTGGGGTTGTCCAGCTGAAGCAAGGCCTTATAGGCCAAATGAAAAGAAATTGGACTCAAGGACAGTCAGTTGCTATTTTATTGGATACTCTGAAAGGTCCAGGGGTTATAAGTTTTATGATCCCACAACTAAGTCAATTTTTCAATCGAAAAATGCCCGGTTCTTTGAGGATGTCGAGTTTACCGGGAAAGATATAGTTAGGGACATTATCTTTGAAGAGGAATATGTTGATATTCCCACAGGTGTTATTGACATTGTTCAGGAACCTCTTCCTGACCCCGTTGAAGACGCAATAGATCAAGACAATGTCGAACCTCTCATGCAAGAAATTATTCTAGAAGAACAAACTCTTCCACCTCAAGAACCTATGCCATTAAAGAGATCCATGAGAGAAAGGAGAAGTGCAATACCAGATGATTACATTGTATTTCTCCAAGAACATGAGGTTGACATTGGAATGATGGAAGATGATCCGATCAACTTCCGTCAAGACATGGAAAGTTCTAACTCTCAAAAGTGGATTGATGCCATAAATGAAGAGATTAAGTCCATGAAGGACAATGACATTTGGGATCTTGTCCCATTGCCTGAAGGTGCAAAACCCATTGGTTGCAAATGAATATTTAAGATCAAGAGGGATTCAAAAGGCGATGTTGAAAGATATAAGGCTCGTCTTGTCGCAAAGAGATTTATACAGAAAGAAGGCATCGACTATAAAGAGACTTTCTTTCCGGTATCTTTGAAGGACTATTTCAGGACTATAATGGCATTGGTGACGCATTTCGATCTTGAGTTACATCAGATGGATGTAAAGATGGCATTTCTCAATGGTGACATCGATGAGACAATCTATATGGTGCAACCAAAAAACTTTGTTTCGGAAGACTCAAAGAATATGGTTTGCAAACTTAAGAAATCCATATATGGGCTTAAGCAAGCATCTCGACAATGATATTTCAAGTTTCATCAAGTAATCATCTCATTTGGTTTTGAGGTGAATTTGGTAGATGACTATATATATCATAAGTTCTGTGGGAGCAAGTATATTTTTCTAGTTTTATATGTTGATGACATTTTACTTGCCAGCAATGATATAGAATTATTGCATGAAACCAAGAGATTTCTAGCTAATAATTTTGAGATGAAAGACCTTGGTAATGCATCTTTTGTATTGGGCATACAAATATACCAAGATCGTTCTCGGGGTATTCTTGGATTGTCACAAAAAGGCTATATTGAAAAGGTTCTCAAGAGATATGGCATGCAAGAGTGTAAACCAGGTGATACCCCTATGGCTAAGGGAGACAAGTTTAGTCTCAATCAGTATCCTAAGAATGGCTTTGAAGAAAAGGAAATGCAAAAGACTCCCTATGCATCAGCAGTAGGGAGTCTGATGTATGCTCAGGTTTGTACGCGTCTTGATATTGCTTACATTACAGGGATGTTGAGTAGATACTTGAGTAATCCAGGATTAGACCATTGGAAAGCAGTCAAACGGGTCATGCGGTACTTACAGAGAATGAAAGACTACATGCTCACATATCAGAGGTCGGATAAGCTTGAGATCGTTGGGTATACTAACTTTGATTTTACTGGATGTCAAGATAGTATGAAATCTACATCAGGCTATATATACCTGCTAGCTGGAGGTGCTATTTCTTGGAAGAGTGCTAAACAGTCTCTTATAGCCTCTTCTACTATGGCAGCAGAGCTCATAGCATGTTATGAGGCGTCCAATCATGGAATCTGGCTGCGAAATTTTATCACGGGGCTGCGCATAGTGGATGGTATTGAAAGACCACTCAAGTTATTTTGTGACAATAAATCAGCAGTTCTATTTTCCAACAACAACAGGAGCTCGACAAAGTCGAAGCACATAGACATCAAATTCCTTGTTGTTAAAGAAATAGTTCAAAGTGGACAGTTATCTATAGAGCATATCAAAACAAACTTCATGATTGCAGATCCGCTTATTAAAGGGTTACCACCCAAAATGTTTCATGAGCACATTGCTCATATGGGTGTTATGTCATTAAGTGATGTTCAGTTTTAGTGGGAGTTTGTAACTTTTAAATGCTTTTATGATATAGACTTTTTTGTTTATGTATGGTTTAAGAATATTTTCTGCAGAAATAAAGTTTTGGTGTATTGACACTCTAATTTTGTTATGCTTTGATCTCACTAAGGTTTAAGGAGGACCAATTGGAATTAGGCATGTTAAGATCACATCACATGAAAATTCCATGCTACACATCCATATCATGATCCATGTCATTCATTTGTATCAGCATATGTGACCATTGATGGGTTGAGTTACGATAATTGTAGCGAAGACTGCTTTGATCCTATGTTGGTACGATTGATGGATCGGATTGGTTTTATAGATACTTTCGGTAATGACAATAACATTGAGCTCATATGGTTAATTTTGTAATACATAATTATAAGGTTACACATATAGTCCATGTGGGAGATTGTTGGATCCTTAATCCAACATTGGCCTTATATGTGAATAATTATGTATTGTGGGCTGTCACTTAAGGTTGAGCCCAATTAAAAGTGATCTGATAATGTTTGGATTATTTGGGCTTTAATGTATCTAATAGGATATGGGCCTTTAATGTGTAGAGACCAAAGGGAAATTCTATTTTTTTTGCGATGGGCTAATATAGAAACGTCAATAGATAACCCTAGGGTTGTCTATAAAATAGGTGATGGTCCCCGGGTCACACATATCGTTCTCATCTTTCCTAACATCTCATCATCAGAAAGAAGCAGAGGGAAAGTTAAAGGGTTCTCTCAGGGAATACATGTAGATCTGAAGGTCCAAACTGCACGACTCTGAAGAGTTATTGGTCATTATGAATTCAGGTACGCTTCTGCACAATTTCTTAATGATCAACATGATTATTTTCTAGGTTATAGATGATTGTTTTCATCTAAGGGGTTTATTCCGGTTCTAACGCAAGATTAAAAGTTACTTAAATGTCATATGTCTACTTAAAAAAGTCACATGCGTTTATGTTCTAATCTTGACCATTCATGTAAGATCCAATGGTCAAGATTCACTCCCCTCACCTCTTTCAATAAACACTTCTCTCACCATATATATATATATAATGCTTGTATGTATGTATACTGTATTTATATTTTGAATATATATATTTATGTGTATATTTAAAAGTATATTTATATGTATGTTATACATTATTTTTTTGGTGTTTGTATGTTGTTATGATAGATAATTCTCTATTATGTTGTTATAGGATTTGATTCATAATTTTACATTATATAAGATTAATACTATAATTTATATAAAATGAGAATGACAAAATGAGAAACTCGGAATTGTGACCAAACCTAGGAGAATCCCCTTTATTAGTAGCATAGATTGTAACCTAATGTGCTAATTTGAAAATTAAAAAAAAATGATGATAAAATAATCATAAGAAATATTAAATTTTAAAATTTTAAAATTTTAAGCAAAGAGATTGATTAATAATTAATTATTTAATGTAATTAATTTCATTAATTAATTTAATGATTTATATATTAAATTAAAATAATTATTAAATAATTAATTTTAATTTTAATAAATTAATAATGTATAATATAATGTATTATAATATAAAATAAAAAAGTAAAAATGTGAACTGTATATATAATTAATAATTAATTAAGTTAAAAATAACTTATTAATTTCATTAGAATGATAAATTTTAAGAAGTCTACTGGCTTAAAATGAGAAATGTCAAATAAATTAGGAGTTAAAATAGGAACTCTTATCTTCTAAAATATACTAAAAAATTCAAATTAAGAGCACTTATTAAACTTTAGAATTATTTTTAATTAAGTTAGTTTCAAATTTTAACTCAAAATATGACTTCAATTCTCCAAAATTACCAAAGGAAACATTAATAAAGTCATTTTAAACAATTTTACATTAATAAAGATTTTAACTTAATTGCATACAAGATAGTGTTTCTTTATTTTACTTATCCATATTTAATTTAATTTAATATGTTGTTGTGTTTGAATTGTTAAAATAATTAATGTGCTATTGAATTAGGAAGCTCTAAACCTTAAGTTAGACTATATTAGTTTTGCATAATAAGTTAAATGGCTTTGAGTTGTTCGAGATTTGATTGCTCAAGTAACATATCTTTTGTTATCCACTAGTAATGAGGATAATGACTCTAGTGATAAGATTATCAATATGGTAAATGTGATAGAAAGTTTAAGTAGTGGTATGAGTCCATCTCATATAATGATAAGGAAAAGACTAGGTATGGTGATATAATAAAAGGAAGAAGAAAAACATTGCGAATTAAACAAATAAATTTGTATGTTTTAAGTAGATTTCTAATGGACAGAAGGTGCTTGGTGGAGCAGTTGGAGAATGAGATAAAAATTGAAAGTAGACGAAATTGATATAAAGAGTGATTTTAATTATGAAAATGACGTTATACAAAGTCTTATGGAGAGGATATGTCAGATAAAATCGTGAACTCGACATCATTAGGATTGAGAAAGTTTGTGAGTAGTGCTTAGACTATTACCCTTGTTGGTGACACCGAAAGCGTGTATCTCCTTACACTCATTTATCGAGTTTTAGAGAGTAGTTAATTAAGAAAAAAAATTCAAAAGTATTTGGTTGAAGTTAATATTAGGATTTTGATAATGATTATGATAACAAGTAGAATAAATATATTTTTCTTATTTAATATAATATCATTGGAACTCAAGAGAATACTATCTCCAATAAATGAGGCCAATATTCTTACAAGAAAATGTTTATAACCTTATTCTTAAAAAAAAAATTATGCATTATTTGATATATATAACTTAATTGTCTTTTTATGTGAAAGTATATATAGTTTTTTTTATCAATAAATACTAGGGGATACTGACTTTGCCAGATTTGAGGAATGGGAACTTAATTGTTATATATATATATATTTAATTTTGAGATTTTTTATATAATACGAATATTTTCTTAACACTCTTTTAATAATTTTCAAAAAAATTAAAATATTTTCAGAATTTATATATAAATTTGATATTTAATTCTCTAAAATATACATTAAATATTTAAATCTTAATGTCAAATTTTTATATCATTAATAATTACTTATAAATATTATAAATATTTTTTATAATAATAACATTATTATCATTTATTATTTTTAAATATTTTTTTATAATAATATGCATCTCACGAATACTATTTTAATTTTATTTAAAATAAAGTTGCTTACCCTTTTGGTAAACTTTTCAATTAAAATAAAACTTAAAAGCGTAAAGAAAAAAATATTTAGCTATAATTCTTGGAATAGTCGCCATAATAGATGTAGTTTTATAATAATGTCGGTAGGGAATCCTTCATACACCAAAATTGTTATTGGCCTACAACTCCAAATTTGGAAAGTTTGATTTGTAAATCGAGTTTGCTCCGTACTATCCGAATCTAATGCTACGCTAGTAGTATGATGCCACGACCTAACGCTACGCCTGTTGTATGGGATAAGGATCAGGATAAGGATCATTTGTCTTTTTTTTTTTTCTGTTCTCTTTTTTAACTTTTTACTTAAATTTTGTTAAGTAAATAAAATTAAAATAATTATAATTTTTATAGTAAATAAATATTAATTTTTTTTAACTTCATAAAATTTTAGTGAAAAGATAAAAAAAAAGAGATAAGTCATCTTTATCTAGTAATATGATGTCACGACCGAGGGATTCCCCACCGTGATTTTTACGAATGTCGGCAACGGCAACCAAAGAACTGTGACGTGAAATCGTGAATAACAATGCTTACTAATATGTGACCCAAAAAAAAAAAAAATGCTTCATAATAATTCACGATAATACAACACATCCAGTGTCAACTGTATAACGGTGTAAAAATAATCAAGTGCTTCCATTTTATTATTTGGTTACATTACTCATTTAGTCTTAATAATTTTACTAATTTTTTAAATATAGGTCTTTAAGTTTAAAAACTTTAAATTAAGTTCCTATATTTTTAAAAAAATTTAAATAAGTTTTTATATTTTAAATAAGTTTTTAATTAGATTTTCATTAATTATAATATTTTATAATTAAATCTCTAAAACATGTAACAACTTTATAAAATGGCTTGCAGATTATTATATACATGTATTAACAAAGTCTAATAATTGTCAGTCAATAGTATAGACTTATTTAATTTTTTTTAAATATAAGGAGTTAATTAAAAACTTTAAATTATTAGAATTTATTTTAAAATTTAATAAAATTGTAGGGACCAAAGAGTAATTTAACGTTATTATTTTCAGGTAATTACAGTCTTTTTTCTATTATTTTGTTTTAAATTTATTTTGTCAATCTCATCTAAATTCAAACTTTTTAATGATTGTGTAATTTTAGCTCCGCCATTGAATATTAATACATCAATTGAATCTAAACTTTCTTTTAGAATGCACCAGTAGGATCTTATCTTAAGTGATAAAAAGTATTAATATTGCTAAACTATATTTTTAGTTTCACTTTGGTGAAAGGTTTATTTAACCACTACTTTGATTCAAAATTATATGAGTAATTAATCAAAGACCAAACAATATTTTTTTGTTAAAATTTGATTATTATCGAAATAGAACTCTACTTGTTATAGGTAAATAAATTAGAAGATATTAATTATTTTAGTTTTAATTCATTAACTCATAATTATTTTGTCCTGAACTTTGCAGTAGTTGCAAGTACCTTGATGGGTTTGAGCCTCACTCCAGCAGCTCCCTTGAGTGTTGAAATAGAGGAGTTGTGTACTTGTAAAGACACTCCAACGCCTAAGTGAGTTAGGACTTTGGTGGGTGAAGTATGAGGAAAAGAGTAGAGTTGACAAAACGGGTTCAACTTGTTGGGTTAACCCGCCAACCCGCTATTTTTTTACGGGTTGAGTTCAAGAATTAAACCCATATTTTTTTTTCAAACCGCATAACCCACCCCGCTTAACTTGCGGGTTAAGCGGGGTGGGGGTGGGTTGGCTCTTTTCTTTTAAAAAAAATTATAAATAATACTATAAATGAAAAACTCTTTGATGTTATATAATTTATATTTGAATATTTAATTACACTATTTTAAAAATTATTTTTTAGATATGTGGTTTGTAATTTTTTACCATTATTGTTTTATAGTATTTATTGATTTTTTATATAATTTTTTTTATTTTTATTTTTAGGTGGGTTAAACCATGACCCGCTAACTCATCTACTTTTTTCTATTTTATCTTTTATGGAAAAAACGACCCTTTCCAACCCATTTCTTAAAATCAAACTACACATTTTAGCGGGTTGAGGCGGGTTGGGGTGGGTTAGCCCATTTTGTCAACTCTAGAAAAGACCCTTATCATGAAACTACAATGCCCTATTTATATGAGGGGGAGTTACGTAGGTACCACTTGAAAGAAGAGGGGTAGGAAGGTCATTTCAACAAGGAGAGGAAACTTCCCATCACATGCCTTGCTTGGAGTTGACCTTCCCTATGTCACTTGGTAGGGGACATTCTTTTTGTCCCTTGTGTAAGGTCATTGTCCCTATTGAGAGTGGGCTTGGCCCAATAAGGCCTAAATCTTGGTATGGAATATTGCTCCCATGTCAGTGCTTTGATGAGTATCAAAGTGCCGAGCTCCTATCCCTAGGGTTTGGGTTTAGAAGGGTTCACAAACTCGAGTGAGCAAACGATGGTGTTTTCCTCCTTAGTGCAATGGCAAAAGTGGAGGAGCAGAGGGGTGATGTACCTGCAAAAGGCACTCCGACGCTCAAGTCAGGCTTTGCACTAGGAGAGAGTATTTAGGGTTCAGAGATATACCTGAGTAGTTTAGCTTGTTATTTATAGGGGAGCGTTGCTTAGTTGTTAAGAAAGATATGAGAGAATTCTAATTTGAATAGCTATTGATGGGTAGTTATGGCTATTGATGAGACTTATAATCACTCCTATTTACGTGGGATTTGTTGGGAGTGATTACCTCCTGATTATGTAACTGCCAACGATGAGGTGGCATTGACTCATACTGTGCCCCATGGTTGGGATTAGGGGCATACAAAACTCGACTCATCCCAATGACCTATCTTGACTCGAAGTTAATTTGGATGGATTTGGGTTCTATGAATTAGACCTGATGTATTTTCGGGTCGGGTTAGGATCATGTTTCGGGTTGTCCCAACCCGAACTGGTGTTTCAGAATACTTTTAAACATTTTTTGACAATTAGTGATAAATAATAAAACTTTTTAACTTAAATTAATAATTTTTGTATAATATTATAATATATTTATGCTGATATGAACTATTTCAAAATATATATTGTAAAATACCACATACTTTTAGTTTTCTACTTCTAAAATCTTATGACTTAGCTATATAAATATCTATATTTGTACAATTCATTTTATTATTGGGTCAACCTAGTCTTGACTTGGTCATTTGTCAGACCATGACTGAGCCGGGTCAGGGTCCAAAGAATTGGCTTGATCAAAATATCAATTCGAGTTCGAGTTAGAGTAAACTCGTTCTAACCCATCCTATGAACACCCCTAGCTGGGATGCTTATGTTGATTGGATTACCCCCAAAGACATAGGAGCTAGATCCCAATCCAGAATAGTTGCTCTCAGCTCGGCGCTTCACTGTAAGTGCGGTGTCAAGGTACTTTGGATAAAGGTCAATGAGAGCATTGGTTGCCCCCAAGTGATGGTGTTGGCTAAGAAGCGCTGATGTCGGGTTCTTTGATGATGGGATAGTAATTGTTATCTGATGTCCAGTGTACAGGTTTGCCCAATCATTTGCCCCAGGCATCCATCTTGTTTGGATCGTTGTGGTGTTTGCAAAATCTCAGTGGAAGTGGTACGCGATAAGCATCAAAATCTAAGATTGTTTTATACCGAATTGATCTGTCAAACTGGGATCCTAGTTAGTATTACTTTAGGTGGAAGGGATCCAGGAAGTCATTCCAGGATCCTTCATCTGGGGTCATCTTTGTCTAAGATCTGATATTGTGTTAGCAAAGTTGGTGATGCTTAGCTTGTCTGCAACGTTTCATCTACAGTCGAAGTCGTTTCACCTATTGTTAGCATTTTTTGGGGGATACGTGGCAGATGGTAAGTGAACGCTATCGTTTGGGCTTCACGCTACCATCATTTCAAATTTTTTAAAATGCCTAGTGTGTCCCTGCCATAATGGTGGCACTTGAGGCACCAGAGGCCTATAAATAAGGGAGTGGAAGAAAACCTCTCACTTTTATGATTCTCCAACCTTTTTCATAGACTTTCTGGTGATGCAGGCGATTTCTAACGAGTTCATAGGCAATGGTTTACAGCTGCATACACAATGATGCAACTTCTAATTCTTTGTTTTTGTTTCTTGAGTGTTTTCTATTTTTTCCTCTCAATTCTTTGTCACTCTCTATCACTTAAGGCATTGCCCAAACCTTTTTTACCTCTATTTAGCCCCTTTTTTTATATGGACTGTGGTGAGGGTGCAAGAGTTAGAGAGTAAAAGTGAGGAGGGTAGTAACTCTATGAAGGCGTTGTCAATAGCGCCTCCTCCACGTGCAGTGGAGGCGTTGCGAAAGGTTTCTCATAGGTATAATGCTTGGGTATAGAGGCCATTTTCAAGCTTTGAGATCCAAAGTGCAATCTAGATGGCGGAGGTTGTGAGGGAAGCAGCTAGGCTTAGATCATTGTGTTCGCTTTCTGAGATCATGAAAAAGTTAGTGCATAAGAGTTCTATTCCTTCTAGTTTTGATGAAAGCTCGGCCTTTGTAGGTTGTCCTACCGATGTCTGACATATGGGGAGGAAGAGGAAAGCCATGGCTCCATCTGCGGCCCTAACGCACGAGTCAAATGCAGTTCCGAGTCTAGACTTATATAGATAGGTGAATCCCAAAGTTAAAAACATCACATCTCGGTATAGCACCATGATGGAGGCGTCTGACTTGCGAGCATACCTTCAGCTAACAGAAGGCGGTATCTGGGATGAGGAATTCGTGGTGCATCTTGTGAGCTAGGAGGAAAGGATTTGTACAGCACGGACTTCGAGTGACAAACATTTCTTGTATCTATATGAAATAATGTTTGTGAAGCTCAGAATTCGACTTCTGTTTTCTTATTTTGAGATATACGTCTTGAACCAACTCTGGTTGGCGCCAACGCAACTGCACCCGAACACATGGGCCTAAGTTCGGGCATACCATCTACTGCACCAACATTTGGGCCTTCCATGCTCCATCCCCTTATTCTTCAACTTGTTCCAAATGTTTCGGCTCGATGAGGGTGGTCTAACCAAAGCTTAGGTCACTTTTCGCGCTTAGGGTGGCTGAAAATTCTTGGAGACCTTCCTTGAGTCCTATAATAATTTTAAGGATGAATATTTCTGGCTAGAGATAACTCTCAGAGCGTGGCCATTTTTCCTAACTGCGAAGGGAGAGTCGGCGACGCATCTTTACTGGACATCTCGACACTTTGACTTTTGCCCTGAAGAGTACGAGATCTGTGATGAGGACCTAACGAAGGATGGAGTGGATGTTGCAACCTTTCTTATTGGATAGGTTACTGACTCAGATGTTATCTGTTCAAGTGATTTAATTGAGATGCCTGAAAATGAACTCTACGCTATTCTAAGTGCAAAGATATGAACTTATTTATTTATGTTTCCTTTTGAATATTTTTGGAATTGAGACTTCTTCTTTTTCTGTGCAGAAAGTATGGCCTTAGTTGACAACCTCGATAATCTCCACAGGCGGATAGCGGAGAAAGCGGCCCGTAAGGCTGAAAAAGGCAAAGACGTAGCCCTTATTCCCCCCAATGAACTTGTTCTAAAGATCTGGGACCAAAACACTGAAACAACGTATCAAGCCACTCGACTTCAGTCTCGGAAGCGGAAGGTGGGGAGTCAGGGTGGCCAACCCTGGAGACCTCAAGTCGAGGGCCCCATCTTGGACTTAACTATCCCAAGGTGAAGAGTTGTCACCCAATGCAACCATCTGCTTCGTGTCCTCTTCAATTTAGGGGAAAGATTTCCCAGTCGTTGAGTTTATTGAGAAGTCGTTGACATTGAACGCCAATAATGAAAAGATGGATGAGGAATACATCTCCTATCAGATCCATCTTAGGGAGGTCTGGTGTCTACCTAATGCGACTCTCTTCCATTTTCTCTGGAAATCACTCCCCAAGGCCAACAAGATGGTTGAGTTGGAGGTTGACTTGGAGAAGTTGTGTGGGGAGAAAGAGGCCCTGGAAAAGGATCTCGAGGAGCAGCGAGTGCAGGTCAAAAAGAAGCTCGGAGCTGCTCATGACTAAAACAAGACTCTGAAGTAGTAAATTGCTAATTTAGAGAAAAAGTTGGCGAACTCCTAGAGATGGTGACAAGTCTACTAACAAAGGTGGGGGAGTTAGAAGCGAAGAACAAGGCCTTGGATGCTGACATCGAAGAGATCAAAATGAAGTGGGCGAGGTCTATGAATGAATCCTTTGCTAATGCATTGGAGCAGCTAAGGACATTGAACCCATCTAGGTTGATAACTAAGTGTGTCGAATCCCATATCAGTATGAGAAATGGGTTCATTGTGGACATCGCTCCATGACCCTCAAAGTCGGGTACTTCTGCTTCGACCAACCCTACCCTGGCCATTGTTATAGCTAATAAGGAGGTCATTGCCATCGATCGGAATCCGCTGTGATTTTTTTTTATTTTTCTTTTTCATTGCCCCTTGAGTAGGGCTTTTTTTTTTTATTTTGAGGGCAAGTCCCAATGTCAGGTGTTTTGATCTTTATATGACAAATCCTAGACTTCGGGCACCTTTCTAATTACTTGTTGTTCTCTTCATTGTTGTTTTATTCTGCTTTTGCCTTCCGTAATTGGCTTTGGGTCCAATGCCTATGAATTTTTAGCATCACAAATGCTAGATATTGCACATTCTAGATCTTAGCAACTTGCGTTAATCATTCATAACTTGGAAAAAAATTCATTTGTTTGTGTTGTTCAAGGCAAAACTCAGAGAGGATCAATTAGCAAGACCCCAGTAAGGACAGTTATCATGTCTCGATCAAACCAGATTTCTATTATTTCAAAGCAGCCAATAAACCCTTGTTGGTTAAGGTTGTCATTTGAAGTGTAGGTTAAAATCTAGTGTCAACGTTGGATAGAAGAAAATGATCGTAAGGCAAAGCTATTTTGACATTTTAGTATGTAGTCGAGATGGCGAGCCCTGAAGAAGGCACGCACCATTTGGATCTCTTCAAGATGGCGAAGGTCGTCCTGCGGGTTGCGTGACGTGTATGATTGAGATAGTTGAACCTGAAGGGACGTGTATCACTCGAACCTTATAAGGCGGTATTCAACCTTATGGGTTGCACGATAATTGTAAACCAAATAACAAGTGAATAAATGAACTTCTTTATTTAATAAAATTGTGGTTCAACATATATTTACAAACTTCATAAAATTAGAGTTTAGAAGGACTAATACAACCCTAACTATAATATTTTTGGAGCTTAGTCTCATTCCAGTGGTTTTTGATTGATTTTTTGATGAAAGTCTTGAGAGTGTAAGCTCTAGTTCCCGTCTTGCTAGTAATCTGATATGGTTCTTCCCAATTTGGGGCCAATTTCCCTTGGGTAGCATTTTTACCATCGATATCTACTCTGCATAGTACGAGGTCACCAAGCACAAACCTCCATGGAATTGCTTTGGTGTTGTACCTAGCTGTCATTCTTTGTTTCACTGTGGCATCTCGGATATGGGTAATGTAGTGCTGCTCCTCAAATAAGTCTAAATTTTGGAGAACGAGCTCCAGGGTAGAACTTCTGAGAAATGCTACGTCCACCAACCGAGCTCTCCAATTTCTACCAGGATTATTGCCTCACATCTATATGTTAGCTTGAATGGGGTCTCTCTCATGGTTGAGTAGGGTGTAGTCTGATATGCTCATAGTGCATGGTCAAGCTGCTCGACTCATTTCCCTTTAGCTTCATCAAATTTTCTTTTAAGGCCTCAAATGATGACTTTGTTTGCAGCTTTCGCTTGTCCATTCATCTGAGTGTGTTCTACCACAGAGAAATGATGTTTAATACGGAGCCTAGAAAGTAGGTCTTCAAAGTTTTTATCAGTGAACTGGGTACTGTTGTCTGTAACAATGGACTCCGGGATCCCAAAACGACTAATAATGTTTTTATACATGAACTTTTGTATTCTAGCCAAGGTGATCGTGGCTAATGGTTCAGCCTAAATTCACTTGGTGAAGTAATCCACGGCTTCCACCAAGTACTTGAGTTATCTAGTAGTTTGTGGGAATGGTCTTAGGATGTTCATCCTCTATTGGAAAATGGGCCAAAGAACTAAGATGGTTGTGAGCTCTTCTGGTGGGGTAGAGTAAAGGTCCAAGAACCCTTGACATTTATCATATTTTTAGACATGCTCCATGGAATTTCCCTCTGTGCTAGGCCAGAAATATCCGACGTACAGTGCCTTCCAAGCTAGGGACTTTCCTTCGAGATGGTGTCTGCAACTCCTTTCGTGGATCTCGGCCAAGGCATATTAAGCTTCCTTTGAACTAAGGCACTTGAGGAGAGGGGACGAGAACTCATGGCGGTATATTTGGTTGTCATAAAGCATATACCAAGCCGTGGTTCGTACTAGCTTTCGTGCTTCTTTGGGATCTTCAAGCAAGATCCTGTCACATAAGTAGGCGGCAATTAGGGTAATCCAATTTTTTGCTTCATCTTCAAGCAAGAAGACATCAAAGTCCGTAATGCTTGGGACAAGGTGTTTCCTAGATGACAAACCAGTTATTACCATGATTCTTTGTGCTTGCAAGTTTAGATAAGATATCAGTACACGAATTCTACTCTCTGGGAATATGCTCTACTTTGATACCGGTGAAGTCGTTTAGTAAACTTTTTATTTTGGTTAAATACCTTTGGAGCAATGGTTCCTTTGCCTGATACTCACCCTAGATTTAGGATGTCGCTAGTTGTGAGTCAATGCATAGGGTTAGCTTAGTAACTCCCATATCCTTTGCCAATGTGATCTCAGCAATGTAAGCATCATATTTTGCCCGGTTGTTTGAAGTTAAGAAGAAATCCCTAAGGAGTGTTAAATGGTTAGACCCTGTCTATTTTCAAGGATGACCTTGATGTCGCTCCTTTTGAGATTCGAGGATCTATTGACATAGATGGTTTAAGAATTTCCTCTAGAATGGTTGGGATCCTGCGTCAGTTCCACTATAAAATCAAATAAAGCTTGAGCTTTTATAGCTTGTCATGGTTCATAGGTGATTCCAAACTTGAAAAGCTCCACAGACCAGGAAATCATTCTTCCTGTGAGATCAAGTTTGTGTAAAACTTGGTGGATGGGTTGGTTCGTCCTTATAACAACAGAGTGGCATTGGAAATATTGCCTGAGCTACCTTGCCATTATCATGAGTACTAGAGCCAATTTCTCAATCTTTTGGTTTCAGTCCCTGTAAGACCTTGTTGACATAATAAACTAGTCACTGCCCTTTTGGGGTCTCTCTTATTAGCACAAAACTAATGGCTTCTTCATTAACAGAGAGGTAGGCGTACAAAGTCTCGTTGTGCTCTGGTTTTGTCAGAATTGGGGGTGAAGCCAATGTACACTTGAGCTCTGTAAAGACAGTTTCTCATTCCAGTGTCCACTCAAAATCTTTCTCATTCTTAAGCAGTTTGAAGAGGGGGAGAGATTTGTGAAGAGCTTTTGTAAGAAAGCGAGTCAAGGTCACTATCCGTCCGGTCAGTTGCTGGACTTCTTTAATAGATTGCGGACACTACATGTCGAGCACTACTTGGCATTTATCTAGATTGGCCTCAATGTCGCAGTTTGTCAACAAAAAGCCCAAGAACTTTCATGCATGTACTTTAAAGGCATATTTATCTAGGTTCAACCTCATGTTATGCTTTCGGAGTTGTACGAATACTTATTCGAGATCTTGGATATGGTTTCCAACCACTGTTGTCTTCATAATCATATCGTCAATGTAGACTTCCAGCATCCTACCAGTTTGTTCGTTAATGACCTTGTTCATCATTCGTTGGCAAGTGGCACTAGCATTCTTTAGGTTGAAGGGCATGACCCAGTAGTAATAGCTAGCCCTCTTCATAATGAACATGGTTTTATCTTCATCATCAGGGTGCATAGGAATTTGGTTGTAGTCAGAGTAAGCATCCATGAATAAAAAAATGTGGAAGCTGGATGAGTTATCCACTAGCTTGTCAATGTTGGGAAGTAGGTAAGGGTCATTTGGACATGCCTTATTTAGGTCTATATAATCCATGCATATGTGTCACTTCTCATTTACCTTTTTGACCAGGACCACGTTGGACAACCAAGTAGTGTAAGAAACCTCCATGATAAAGCCAACATCTAGGAGCTCATTCACTTATTTTTTAATTATCTCCTGGCTTTCTGGTCTAACTTTTCTTTTTCTTTGGGAGATGAGTTTAGTATCCGACCAGATGGATAGTTAGTGAGAAATGAAGTTAGGATCCAATCATGGTATGTTGGCAGAGGTCCAAGCAAAAAGGTCTTTATTTTCTTCAAAGAACGCGATTAGATGAGATCTCTCCTTTAGGTTTAGTTATCCTTCAATCTTGGTGACTTGCTTGATTTGGGCCTAAGTTGGAGGGGAGGAGCTCTCCTTTAGGTTGAGGGCGCGTATCCCAGATTTTGTCCCTTACATCCAATTCGGTTAAGAGGACGTTAGGGAAGTCTGTAGTGGCCGAACTGGATACACATTATTTTGCTTTCTTGAGGGCCTTTGATACTTTTAAACTTTCGTTGAAGCATCTCTGAACCGTCACCTGATCTCCCTTGACCATGATAATTTCATTATCCTTGTTTAGAAACTTCATGGCCAAGTGGGTGTTTGAAATAACTACACTAAAGGCGTTGAGTGAAAAACAGCCCAATATAATGTTGTAAGCGGAGGGGCAATCAACTACCAAGAACTTGACCATGATTATTTTAAAGAGGGGTTTCTTTCCCAAGGTCAGATGAGTTTCAATACATCACGACCAATGAAGCTAATCAATTCTCCGGTATACAAGATGAGGTCTTTATTAGAGAACTCAAACTTCTTATAGAGGTCCATGAACATGATGCTCACCAAACTTTCCTAATCAATAAAAGTATGATGAACCTCAGCATTGGTAATGACCTCAGAGATCAGCAACAGATCGTCGTGCTTTGGCACAAGATTTTTATAGTCCTCATCAGAAAAGGAAATTGGAAGGGCCTTCTGCCTTCTTAGGGTCCGTTTAGTATGAAGGATAGGATAAGACCTGATAGTATTAGGCATAATAGTATAAGGGCTGATAGTATAAGACCTGATAGTATAAGGCCTAATACATAATAGTTAGGGATATCAAGGTGTTTAAAATTGTAATGAAAAAGTCTTTATAATAGCTTATATGTCAAAATCCAATTAGGCCTAATCCCACCCCCTAAGGCTTGATTAAGTTATCCATCATTTTAATGTATAAGAGAGATTTGATGGATAAGTTTATACAATATAGTATTTGCACCAAATAACTGATAAGGTCATAATGTATTGTATTAGCTTATCCTATTAGTTCTAATATAGCATGCCAAACAGATCCTTAATCTCATTTTGGAGATCGGATAGGAAGCCACGCTTAAGACAGCATGGAAGGCTTTCTTCCTAACATTGCTCAATTTTTTGCTGCCCTCGAATCCACCTGATATTGTGTTTATTGTTCGGGTGACTTTGAGATGGGTAGTCATCATTTTGGGGAGATGGATCCTTGGACGTTTGCGATCTTGGTTTTGTCTGTTGTCCCGGGGTTAGTCTTCTCTCTGGCGTTCATTCCTTGTCAGAGATCTCTTTCTTTGGTAAAGGGAATGACTCCCCATTGGGTTGTAACTCTTTTTTTTCTATAATTTCGAGATTCACATTGATTCTCGTTCTGAGATTAGTGGACATAACGTCCCAAATGACCATCTCGAACAACAGAATCAATCATATCCCAGAGATAGATGTAGTATTCTGTGTTGTGTCCATAGCTATTATGGAATTCACAAAGCTTGGACTTTTCTTTCTTTGCATACATTTTAAGTAGGGGAGGTTTTGGAACATCAAGGAACTCGGTATTCATTATCTCACGATAAATCTGAGCCTTGGGAGCATTGAGAGGCATGTAATTTGGATACCTCCCTTTTGGCGATGGCTTCGAGTTTCATGGTTGTGAAAGGGCCTAGGTCGATGTTGGTCGTGTATCCTCATCTTTCTCCAAGTTCTTCCTTGCTTTGATAACGTCTTCCACGTTAATGTATTTCTGAGCCTTTTCTTTGAATTAATCCATCGTGAGGACTTCTCTTTTCAAAAGGGAATGGCAAAGTGGGCCTTAGCGAAGCCCCTCCCTGATGTAATGTAGGGCTAACCTTTGGTCCCATTCTTTGATGTTCAGGGACTCATTGTTCAACCTTGCTATGTATCTCGGAGGGATTCATCTTTCCCTTATTTGACGTGGGCTAGGCATGAAATGGACTTCGACTACACTTTGCTGGTGGTGAAGTGCAGTAAAAATATCAAGGACAAGTCATCCCAGTTTACCACAGACCTCGAAAGAGGGTAGTAAACCATCTCAAGGCGGCCTTTTAAAGAGATTGAGGGAAAGCCCAACACATGAGGGTGTTGTTACCTTTTGTAAACATCATGGTTGAGACATAAATGTCTAAGTGCTCTTGGGGGTTCATCATACCATCATACGCCTTAATGTTCATTGGGTGCTTGAACCTCCTAAAGATCTCGAATGCCATCAGCTCATCAAAGAAAGGTTGTCCTTGTTGAGTGAGGGTTCCCTCCCTACTGGGTTCCGTTGCCCTTGAGTTTTTGGGGTCACAGTTATCGGCATACACTAGTTCCCTATGTTGATCACGTTCCCTTCTTGGAATTTAGTTCTCGTCATCTCGCTCTACATGGACTGATTTCTCTAACTCCGCTAAATGCCTACCTTATTCCCGTAATCTTTCATATTGACAGCGGATTAGGTCCGTCATCTCGCAGCGAGACAGCTCCAGGGGAATGGATTCCTCTTGTTGTAAGGCAAGATCCTCCTCACGTGCCCCTAGGTGTTACAATGCTAGGATCCATTCTCCAACCACTCTTAAGGGGGTTGTATGAAAGCTTAGTCATTGCTTGGTAAGAACCTGCTACGAGGGAGGAAAAGGGCTTTCGTTAGAGAGGGAAGCCTCATCTTCATCCCACCTAGATTTTGGGTTAATCGCCGCTAGTTGGTTGTGAATGGTGGCAGATGCACAACGTTGGCTGGCAGTGAGTTGATCATGAGCAATAGAGGTATGGTATTGGCTAGTGGCGGGTTAGTTTTAGGTTGCTGAAGTATATTGTTGTCTAGTGTTTACCATGGTGATGGGAGTAGGAATTTATGGTTCCCATAGGCGGCACAATGTTCTAAACAGGTTTAGAAGGTTTCACCTAAATAGGACTCAAGTGAGTAAACAATGGTGTTTTCCTCCTTGGTGCAGCAGTAAAAGGGTGTGGAGCAGAGGGGTGGTGTAACATCCTCTAAAATATATTAGACTTGTAAATAGTTATATAAGTAACTTAATACTTACTTAACGTGTCTGTTTAATTTTGTAACAATCTGAGTTAGTTTAGGCACTTTGCTGCAACCCGAAAGATGAAAAGTAGCTTAAAAGGACTCATATATTAGCTTAAATAGCTTCGCTCATGGAAGTAAATATGGATAATTTGTTTCTATGTCCCAAATGTGTGAACTGTGATATGGTTAAAATTTGAGAATAATCAGAGTTAGTTTGGTATTTTTAAGTATACTAGTTATGTGTTTTAATATCGGATTGACTAGTCATAGATATGAAAAAATATGGTATTGGTGAAACAAGATTTTTTATGAATCCTAGGATTTATTCTAAAGTTGTTAGAAGTTAGGAAACTTGATTAGCGAAATCTAAGTGTTCTTAACAAATATAAATTTTTCAGTAAAATATCTAAGTGCTAAAGTCTCCCACAATTCTCTCTTTTTAAAGCAGCTGATGTTGCAAGAAGCACAAACAAAAAGAAAAGAAAACAAAAAATGAAAGGAAAGAAAGGAAAAAAGGAAAGAGAGAAAAGGGAAAACAGAGGAAAAAAAAGAGGAGCAAGGGATGATCAAGATCAAAGCTCAAGCTTGAAGGTTAATAATTCATACAAGAGGTAGGGAAGTTTCTATTCATCTTTTCCCTTCTTCTTCATCTTGAATGAAGTTAGGTTTCATGAATAGAAAATGGGTTTAGTGAGCCAAATCTTTGCTTTCAGCTTGGTTGTTGATTTCAATAGTTGAGTTAGAGCAATTTCAGCTTATTGGAAGCATGGTAGCTTATTTTTGCTTGGTAGATGTCTATAGGCCACTTTGAAGAGCATTTTGGTAAATGAGTATCTTCTTTACTTGATTGAGTTTAAATCCATAATTGATGAGTTGAATTTATTATTTAATGATTCTAACATGATTAGAGATTGGTGTGGTATGGAATGTGATTAAAAATAAATATAAAAAATAGTTGCCAAGTTCCACCAAAAATATAAAAACCTTGCAACCAATTGTAGTAAGCAAGAGTCGATCCACAGAGAACCAATTCAATTAACACTATCAATCCAATTCCTAAATTAAACTCTGATGAAAAATAAACAGTAAAATTAAAAGGGGGGTTTTGTTAATTAAAACTAACAAAAGAAATTAAACTTAAATCAAAGCAGTAAACACAAATTGAATTATCAAGTTAAAGATATTGGTTAAGAGATGGAATCTACCACTAGATTTATATGATTATGCTAACTTACATACTCTTTATACCAACGTGATCAATTATGTTCTTATGTGATTGTGAGATAAATCCTTTGTTTTTCTTAAGTTTCGCTTAATTCAGCAACCGCTCAAATCAAACCCTAACCATTAGTTATTTGTAAAGCAACCGCTCTTACACCTACCTAATGATTGCATTAAGAATTAGAAAATCAATCACACTAAGATCTAATCACACACCGGGATTAAATTACTTAGAACATATATTTCACTAGATCTATTACCGCAACCGCGCATAATATATCCAGATCTACCACTTTTATAACTGGCAAATAGCACAAAGATAATTATACCCACATGAACATCATACATTCCGCTAGATTTACTACCGCAACCGCGCATAATAAACCTAGATCTACCACTTTGAAAGTGGGAACAAGTATAAAAACCTTCATACCAACAATAGATTCAGAAATATATGAATAAAAACATAACTGTATTGATATAAAGAAATATGCAAGATTCACATAATCAGAACGAAAGTGCAAAAGAAAACTGAAGATCAAACTAGTTTCCAAAGGTTGGGGATGACCGATCTCCGATTGCTCGAACCCGAGACTCCAATCTTTGATCGAATCTTCCTCTTTCTTGGTCTTCGTGTTTCCCTCAGTTCCTTGACTGCTCCCAGCCCAGACCTCCTTTAAGGGCTCTAAGCAATCCTATTTATAGGTTTTGAAACCTAATTTAGCATTAAAACTCGAATTTAAATTTCTGATGCGACGACACGGGCCGTGTCATATGACACTAAGCCTGTGCCCCGTACTTTTCTATCGCCCAATCCATGTATTTCACAAGTCAGAGAAGAACACGGCCCAGGCCCTGTAATTAGACACGGGCCGTGTCGTTTGACACGGCCCACCCCCTGTTAGGTGATATGGGCCCTGTAATTTGACACGACCCAGGCCCTGTAATTTGACATGGGCCCTATAATTTGGCACCTTCATTTTCAACCCGGATTCTTTACAAATACTTTTCTTTCATTGCTTCAAGAGGTGATATTGATCTCCTTAAGCATTCATCTCTCTCCTTAAATGGTCATCAAGCTCGGTTCAATGCTAATGGACTCAAACACTTAAAGATATCCTGAAAAACATAATTCATTTATGAGTGTTTATAACCACATTTAAGCATAGTTTCACAATAAACATCCAATTGAGCTCTAAAGTAGAAACTTAGCTAAATATCAATAATTGAGCACATATAGAGTCCAATTAAATCAATCATAAGGTATTTAAAGTATGGAAATAATCGATAGATCAGAGATCACGATTAGAGTTAGAAAACACTCAAAATCCAAGATTAGAGGATTAGAAATTAATTTGGAACCAATGGAATAGTGGCTCGGTTTCTGCAGAATTTTCTATAGCAGAGCTGCACCTAGGCGCAGGGTTTTCCATGCCTAGCCATGGACTAAAAAACTTTCAGTCCAGACTAGGCAAAGTGTGTGGCACCTAGGCGTGGGAATTTCATGCCTAGATATGAGACAGGGCACCAGCCACGCCTAAGCATGGGAAAGTCATGCCTAGGCGCGAGTTCTAGAATTTTTCAAGAATTGTATTCTTGATGTTTTGGGGTTTTCTAAGTGTTGGGATCACTCATATGTGTCTTTTTAGGTGTGTTGAGGCACTAATGAGGGTATTTCATAGAGGGGATTACCATCTTGCATATTTGAGAAGTTGAGAAAACCTTAAGCATCCTTTGAGATGTAGAATGCCATAGGTGAGTTTTTAAAACCTTAACCAACATGAGGTTGCTTTTAGTATCATTTAAGAAGTAATGACAAGGTGTACTAGAAACAATTAGTTTGGGTTTGTTTGGCATGGTATACCTATCTTTATGCATAGATTGCTCCTTTAGAGTTAAAGTTGAGCTTAAGATGCATAGTTAGTGGTGCTTCCTTGTTTATCAAGGTTAAGCCTTATGTTTTGCTAGAGACATGAGTTAGTTATTTTATGTGATAAAGTTGATTCAAGAGTGCATGTTTTCTAGTTATAGCCTTTTCACTTGGTTGGGGTGAACCTTGTTATAGGAGTTAGTAGAACCTTGAGCATCCTAGGGTTGTGGAATGCTAAAAGGTAGTATCTAGAACCTTGAGCAACTTGAGGTTGCCTAAAGATCACTTGCAAAATGATGAGGTGAGGTGCTAGATATGAGAAGACTAGTGACAGGAATTTTTATTGCTTATGTGATAAGTTGAGGTAAAGTCCTAAGTTACTAGTGTTGTCTTTTGCTTGGTTATATGAACCTTGTGATGAGTATGTATGTTTTTAATAATAACTTTGTATATTTGGTTTTACTATTTTCTTATTTCTTATGTATTGTAATCTTAGATGGTGTGCACAATCATATGGCCTGAGAATGTGATGTTGGATCTAAATTCTCCTAGCATTTATGCTTTTATAGTCAGAGTTACCGGTATGGGGGTGGTAACAGTACCATTACTATCGTGAGGGAAAGAAATCCACTTATTACCAAGTAGTGTAAGGGCTATTGTGCCTATCCTACTCCATATATACAATGGAACTTGATTCTGGGAATTTAGTAAGTATCATGTGTTTTCTAAAAATAAAATTTGCATAAGCATTGCACAATCATACCTTTAGGACATTTTCTAGGCATAACCATCTGACATACTATGCATTGCATTATTTGACAGCTATATGAGCAGTTGTTCCGTTCCTTTTGGTATAAAAATTGTGTTAGCGGTATTGTTTGTTTTATGAGTTTTACATAATGTGTATGTAAATATCCTTATAGTTATGAATTGAGGTTCATTTAGCTATTGCAAATGTAATCTATTATGTTTAATTGTTTATTCGTTGTGAATGAATAACTGCTGGTTTTGGTTTACTCATACTATTTAAGGATTTTGTGAATTCTCACCTCGCTGTATTTTCATATAAATTCAAGTCAAGACCCTTCAAAGAGAAGAAGCAGAAGAAGTAGTTTAGTTTTATTTTGTTTCTTTTAGTACAAAACTTGTATATTTTTATATTTGCTTTGAGTTTGTATAAAGTTATGTATTATAATGTGTCTTGTGAGGCTTATGATGTGTATATATATATATATATATATATATAACTTTTAGTTTGTCGTGACTCTCCATAATTATTTATATGAATGAATGTTATGGGATTAGATTGTTGTTTTAAGTTAGGAGTAGCATTGTTATTACTGGTTATTCTTATATATGTCAGATATATCAGGATATTAGAATAGGGATGTTATAGGTGGTGTACTTACAAAAGACACTCCACTGCTTAAGTCAGGCTTTGCACTAGGAGAGAGAGTTTAGGGCTCAAAGATATACCTGTGTGGTTTAGGATGTTATTTATAGGGGAGCATTACTTATTCGTTAAGTAGGACAAGAGGGAATTCTAATTTGAATTGCTATTGATAGTTATGGGTATTGATGAGACCTGTAATCATTCTTATTTGTGTGAGATTTGTTGGGAGTGATTGCCTTCTAATTGTGTAACTGTCAAAGATGAGGTGACATTGACTCTTGTCGTGCTTTGTGTTACACATGGTCGAGATGCTCATGTTGATTGGATTTCTCCCAAGGGCATCGGAGTCGAATCTCGATCCAGAACAATAACAAGAATTAAATGTGAAAATCTTAGGTAGAAGTTAAAAACTAGAGTTCGATTGTATCCTTAGTTCTTTTTTTTAAAATAAAAAAATGAAGAGGTGTCTCCATATTATTTTAGTATAGAATTAATTATCATTCACATATCTACTTGATCTGATCACAAGTTACCATCATTGGTTTCAACTCCTCAATACCATCATATATATATATATATATATATATATATATATATATATATATATATATATATATATATATATATATATATATATATATATATAGAGAGGAGTAAATTTTGACCATACAATCATACATAGATGATCAAGATTAAAAGTTACTTAAAAGTCATATGACTACTTAAAAAAGTTATATACATTTATGTTCTAATCTTGATCATTCATGTAAAATTTAATGATCAATATTCATTCTTCTCATCTCTTATAATAAACACTTCTCTCACTAAATATACTATATATATATATATGTGTGTGTGTGTGTGTGTGTGTTTCTAATGAAATTGGTTTATCCCAGTTAATAAATAATAATTATAATGAGAAGTATGCGGAACATCCTCTGATACTAGCACTCATTGCCCTAATTCTCATCTTGTTTGGTAAATTGTGTAAGATCTGTATAAAAATTAAGAAATGTATGTATAATTTTTCAAACACAGAAGGATCAAAGGACATGGAAGTGTAAGACCATTACATAAAGTAAGAGATGCAAGTAAAATTTCTCTAAAAAAAATTGTTAGGTGTAATAAGCGCTAACCTAATAAAAGTTGATGTAATTACTCCTAATTGTAAATAATAGGTTTAAAAGTTGAAGAAGATGGAATCAGGATTATCTGCAGGTTCTTTTAAATGACATGAGATCTAGATACTTATGTTTGATGAAATGTGGGGTCAGTGGGTGATAATCATAGTTAAACAATTTTAAATGATTGGACGTAAAACTACACTCCATTTCCGCGCATTTGTAAGTTTGCAATGAATAATGCTCTTGAAATATATTTACACACACCTCTTTATATCTACAAAATTTTCACCATTTTGATTTCATATCTATAAAATTTTCATCATTTGATTTTCTCAACAATGGTTAATGGTTGATTGTAATGATAGCAAACTGCAACCTCAATAAACTTTACCTACAATATTAAGAATTCAAATTTTAAAATCGTTACTTTAAGAAAAATTTACTTAACTAGCACATATAACCTAAAATTGCATAAATAATTGATCAAAAAACAAAAAAAAATTACCATTTAATTACAATTAATCTTTTCTTATTTTCTGCAGGTCTATATTTTAATTCTACTACCTATGCATAATGTAAGGTGAAATGCATACTCAAGAGATGTGTATCACGCATTCTTAGTTTGGAATTGCAAGTGACACAGTAGACATGCAGTGCAATAACTCGGCAAAAGCGTAATGATACTCTCGCACTTTTAGCACGCATATCTCACCATTTTTTTTTTCCCAAATGATTTAAAACTGAGTAGAGCCCTCAGCTTATTCACTCCTCCCCTCCTACCGGAGTCTCGGCAAAATCAGTGCTTGATAAATTGAAATGGCAGCACTAAAAATAAATCTCGTGACCTGAAATATGATTTAAAATCCTGAGGGAGCATCACAACAATTCAACATAAGGGGGGGCGGGGGGAGATGAGGCGTAGGAGGAAGAACGAAACAAACAATTTACAACAGGTTAAAATACCAAATTACCACTGGTAATACAAGGATATCAAAATTAACTAATTAGTTCAGATTTATCAAATATGTTTTGGTTATCAGTATTTTAGATGTGATGATGTAAAGACCTCCCAAAAATCAGGATATATCATATTCCCCTCTCAGTGCCAATATCATAACAATATTTAATCGAAGATTTTATAATGCATTTAAAGTTTCATCAAGTACACACAGCATTAAAGAGATAGTTGATGCTCTAAGTAAAGAATAAAATAACAAAAGTCACAAGGAATACAAATTACATTGCAAAACAGAATGTCACTCGTCATCCTTGTATGGATACTCTTCTGGAACTTGCTTGAGAAGTTTCACTTGCAACTCAAACACATCATCGCCTCGAAGCATATCTCGGACCCATGTGACCTCAGTCTTCATTGACACCTGAATATGGATGTACAGGAACCATGATCACAAAGAAGAGAATGAAGAATATTGCATATGGTACAGAGAACAAATTTTAAGCTTCATGAGGACACCCAAAATGCCCTAAGATATCAAAGGAAACTGCACATTGCATGTCATGCTTCATTTTCCTCCAAGACAATGAACTATCTTAAGGTTGCTTCCCAATTAAACTAGATGGAGTTCAGTATGAATTTTACAAGGGTCTGGACAAGCTAAACTTGCCCAAAATATGGAACTTTCTCAAGGTAAATGTAACTTCCTTTCTTTGTCTCTACAAAGGGGGTGAGAGATCAGAGCATACGGAATGATTTATAAAGAAGTGAAATGCCAACTCAAAAAAGCTAAATGTTGATAGCAATTTCGTTGCCTTCCATTCCCATATACCACGCAACCAGATGAGTAACTTATTTCACCTTTGAGTTAATACACAATGCCTCGGATGCCGAAAGCAGAAAGGCTCCAGCAATCCACAATAATAGTCTTAGTTTGCTAAGTGTGAAAGTGAAAAGATGAACTTATAATAAATAAATAGATAAATGGAAGTTCTACAAAGTAGGAGTAATTTGTGAATTAAGAACAGATATGAACAGAAACTCACCATCTCTAAAGCTCCTCTAACGACTCCACTTAAGATGTTGCAATAGTACAGACCTTGACAGGTGTCAGGAAGTTCAACGAAGTCTACCAAGGGATTATCCTCCAAAACAATACTGCAAGATGTCCCATCGGCATCCCAATTAATCACAGTTGCAGTAACACCAAGGAACATTTTAAAACCAACCTGTATAAAAGCATTATTAAGGTTGATAAAAATAAAAACTTACCTTGTCCATTAAATACGCTTTTCTAGAACTATATTGAATAATTGAATATATATATATATATATTAGTCACCGAACCAAGAATCAATGTGTAGGCCATACTTATAAAAATCATGCCAGTCAAAATGTGTTACAGCCACCTAACTGTTTCATTTTGAAACCAAACATCAATAGGCCAAAGTGCCAAACCAACTGTATCATACCAACAAAAGACAATGAAGTAATTGAACAGATAGCAAAGGGCCTCCCTACCTGTCCTCATATAACAATTGCCCAAAGTGAGTCAACACTGATGAAATAGTTGGGTTGGTGATGACAAACTTAGGTTGAACGTGATTTGATTTGAAAAAATAGTCAATCAGAGTTCTTACTTCTTAATGACATAATAATGGATTTAGTCAGGTTGACAAGGAAGATACTTTTCGAACAACTAGAATAGAATGCTTTTTAGTTTTTTCTCACACAAGTGATGATTTTAGTGCTATTTACAACAAAGAATAACTTAAATCCAAATATTGTTTATATTGAATGCTTTAAGTTAAAATTCTTCAGGACGGTAGAACATACAATGGACATACAATTCACTCCTTGATCATAGCAGTTCATGTCAACTGTGCATTATGTTGGGCTCAAGCAGAATAATTTTGCCTCATTTAAGTGGCAACTCTCTCCAAACATAAAACCTATTTTTATTTGATTTTATCATCAGTTATATAACCCATTAAAGCCCACTCTTAAGTCACAAATGTATGGTGCAGAACTGCAGATTTGATCATTTGAGTGAAAGTCCAATTTGAAACTCATAAAAGAGTCAAATAATAAGTACCTCTTAGTGCAGGTGCCCATCTAAATATCTAATGAATCTATTCAAATACTTTCAAATTACATCTACTTAAAAAAATAAATAAATATTTTATCAATAATATAATAAAACAATTGGCATACTTCTTCACAAGAATTAGATTTAAGAGGATGTAACTTAAAAATATTTAAACTTTAAACTACATGATGAAAGCATGGGAAAAAATCATTTTAATACGAACAGAAAGTCAGAAAATAAATAATTAATGGAACTTGTCCATTTAAGTTCTCACATTCATTTAAGTATTTATTATTTCCATTGTTTAATATCAATTACATTAAATTGCAATCTACTTTTGGTAATTCGCATACATATTACTTATTACTTATATAATACATATGTGAATATGTGAATTCTCACATTGATGTGCAGTGCACTGGTGTCTTTAGTGTCTTACATGATTGTGTTACCCAGAGTCCATCTATTAACTTCAAAATTGAAGGTACAGGCTTCAAATTTCAGACTTAAGAAACTGACTAACTTAATCTGTTAATAACATTTTAGTTTGACTACTGCAAACCTTCAAAAATCAAAACTTCACATAATGAACTCACCACGATCACATTAAGCATTAAAGTCTTGAGGGAAAGCATGACAAAATGAAAGAAGTACTACCAAGCAAATAAAGTGGACAGGAACATATATCAATGGCATACATGATCAAGCAGAAGTTCTACATAGGTTTATGGACAATGAGTATAAATTTTCAGACCTTTGTTGTCTCCATATAAAGAAATCAAATAACATTACAATACCTTGGCTATTACTTCAGCAGTTTCTTTGAAGTCCACGCAGGTTGAGACATTAGATTTGGCTAAAAACTCATCAATCAAACGGACCCCAATATTATAACCCCTGAAAACCAACCAAACAGCAACCAACAAAAAAGAGAGGAATGTAGTAAGATATATTAATTGAGATATGAAAATGAAATTTTGTTACTTGAGAATAGAAAAATAAAATAAGAAATATATTAATTGAATGTAGTAAATTAAAAAATGGAAATGCAAAAGAGATTCTGAATTGCACATTTGATCAAGCTGCTTGTTAACCTCCTCAACCTCTTCCAGATCTGTAATCAGCTGACGCACAATCGCCCCATACGTCAAACTAAATAGCTCCGCGTTCTGCAAATTACGAATCAATTGCAAATTCAACAAGATACATTGAACGAAACGACGATTCGGAGAAATTCAACGCCGTTCTTTTTATTCCAGGAGAATCAGAAAAATGAAGGAGAAGTTGACATTTCAAGAAATTTAAAAAATAAAAAATAAAAAACGAGTAAATGAGGTACTCATCACACGATCATGATAGAAAAGAGAAAAAGAAAAAGAAAATGTTTTCCACCAACGGTATGATTTTCTGGGCGGCCAAACAGAGGGTTCAGCGTAGATTGCTTACCACGTGTTCGAGATTAGCGAAGATGGCGTCGCCGGATCGAGGAGCAACGGGAGCCATTGAAGGACCTCACTGAGCTAGGTGAAGAATGATGGGAGAGTGCGATCCGCGGTGCACTGAGAGAACCTGAATCCGAAGTTTCTAGAAGGTTTGGTGTTATGTTCAATTTCCAAAGCTTCTTCCAGCACCTAACTGGGCGGGCCTGTAACCAAACCTCTGGATCTACTTTTTATCAGCCCAAATGTATCAAGCACTGTCATATAAGGGCTCGTTCTCAACATCATTGTGCATTTGTGTGAATAAAAGCTTTTTATTTTTATTTTTTTGTATGGCGATGAGGCATAGTTGGTGATCCAGTCAGAAAGCCAGACTGTTGGATTAACAGTCCATGCGGTCGAATTAAAAAATTGACAAAAAAATTTTAAAAAAGTTATATAAAATAATATTTTATATATAAAAAATATTATATAAAAAGTATTATATAAAAAATACTTTACATAAAAAATATTATATGATATAATTAAAGTAAATAATAATAATCTAACATTATATTTAAAAATTAAATTAGTTAAATAATAATAAATTTAAAAATCAAAAATTTATTTTATCACAAAAGTCACATTTGAAATTTTATTTAAAAGAAAAACTGAGTTAAATTTGTCGAGGCGAATAATCCGAGTTTGACCAAATTGATGAAGAGCATGTCATGTATATGAATCAAAGTATTAAATCGTTGATTCGGGTTATACAACTGTTTTGAACCGTGATCCGGGATCCCGCTCCATGGGATCAACCCGGCATGCACATTACCGGACTCCTCTGAGGATGGCATAGAGGAAGATTCATAACGTATTCCGGACCTCAGAAGACGGCACCCCAAGCGGTGTTGGGTCATGATGTCATAATTGATAGATTCATGCAGATGATAAATCCCTAAATATCCGTAACTGTCAATCATCAACTTACGATATTATAGGACTCCTAGTTATTCTTGATGGCTAAATACTTTCCAGATTTACAGGGATATATCCTATAATAACGAAAATGTGATCCTCATCAGGATACTAATCCTAAATTACCTGTATTCAGTAAGGATCCCATTAGGGTTCTGTATACGCTCTATAAATATAAGGCTAAGTCATCCTAGTGAGGTAACTCTCAATCCAATCTCATAAGCCTACTGGTGCACTGCCTGACTTGAGCGTTGGAGTCCCTTTGTAGGTACCCACCCCCCTGTGCAATACGCTTAGCTGCTACTCAAGGAAGAAACCACCGTATACATATCTTTCTCAGGTACTATCTGAATCCACTTCAGAACATTGGCGTCGTCTGTGGGAAACCTTAAATTTCTAATCTCACCCAATCATGGTGAACACGAAACAAAACTCGAGAAGAGACACTTCACAAACCTCTGTCAACCAGGGGCAAGATCCTGATGTGCAACGTCCACCGCTACCACCGCCTCCACCAACGGCTCAAACCTCTGCTGTGAGAAATCAGGCACCCAGATCAGGAAGCCGACGTGATGAGCACTCCACCTCCTTCTCTGAGGAGTCTTCTAACCCATCACGTAGGATTTCTATCAGGGAAAGACTTGAATTCCCAGCCCAAAGAGGTGACCAAAGTCATTAAGAGCGCAGGATCCCTGTGCACCAGCTTCTGGGAATGCCAAACAATGAGTTCGATGACCGTGCACCCGCTCTGAGCACACATACCAATCTCGGGCTTCTCAACGCCAATTTCAAGACATGTTGCAATAGCATATGGATCTACTAAATGACCAACTCCAAAGGTTGGAAGACATGCAGCGTGTCATGCATGAAAGTCAACCCATGCCACACCGTCATGACAGATGGACCGACATGGAAAATAATCAAAGGAGGGCTCACGTCGGTAATGGAATTTCCAATACTGGGAATAATGACCAGAACTGCGAAACAATGGAACAACATTTCTCCGATTAACTCATGGAGTTTCGGGTTCCTAGGAATTTCAAGTTTCCGCCAAACTTGGAAATTTACGACGGAACCACGGACCCCCAGGAACACATAAATGCCTACGAACAGTCCTTATGTTTCTATGGTGGATCCATGGAGTTGCTGTGCCGAGCATTCCCCCTCTCCCTCAAAAAGGGAGCCCTCAAGTGGTTTACCAGCCAACCACGGGGGACAGTCGTAGATTGGTCAGATCTTAAACAGTATTTTTTGCTACAATACACCACCAGCAAGGAGCAACCTAAATCTATCGAATCCATAGCTAAAATTCGCAAGGGAAAGGATGAGACCCTCCAGGATTATGTCAGGTAGTTCATGGTTGCCTGCACCAATGTAGAAAATTTTGAAGACAGAATAGCCTTGCATTATGCCAAAAGCGGTCTCCGAGTAGGTTCTGAGTTCTTCAAGTCCTTGGCAAAGAAGAAACCATATAATCTGACCAACTTCCAAAAATGATCCAAGAAATATGTCTACTTAGAGGAGGCAACAGAAGACCATAGGAGGTGGGACAAAGGTGAGCCTTCTCACCAGAAGCCCAACCAGAATTCCTCAAGGTCACAACCCCTAAAGGGTAGCCCGCCCCGGAGGAATTACTCTGACTATACTCCTCTAAACACGCCTCGGGAAACAATCCTAAAGGAAGTAATGCACACAGAGTTTTAGAATGTCCGGAGACCACCCCTATCAAGAAACACAAATAAAAAGATCACTCCAAGCATTGAACATGGCATAAGGCCTATAGCCATGATACAGAAGATTGTTATCAGTTACGTGATGCCATCGAATTCTTAATCAAGGTCGGACACTTGCAGCAGTATATCCTTCATGTACAAAATAACGAGGGGGGCAATAAACGCAGAGATAATAGACACACCCCACGTTGGAGTCTGTCCCCTCCGCGCAGAAGAAGGATAAGAAGTCCTAGGAGAAGATCCCGAACTCCACCTCGTCGAGATAATAATGATCGGCAGGACAGGAACAAGGACGCTCCCCTCGCTGATAACGATGACCATCGCTCCGAGTCCAATAGAACAATCCATACCATTGCCGGTGGTTTTTCCGGAGGGGGATCTTCGAACGGAGCTCGGAAGAAAGCCCTTAGAATGACCATTTTTAGCGTGGCCACTCAGAAACTAGAACATAAGCAGAAGGCAGAAAGACGCCTCTTTTCACCTTCTCGGATGAAAACTACGGTGGAAAAGTCCCGGACCACGACGATCCACTTGTCATCTCCGGTGTAATCTCCAATGCCGAAGTCCGCCTAATTTTCGTCGACCAAGGGAGCTCAGCTGATATTATGTTCCTAGATCTCTATCAGAAGCTAGAGCTTCCGCAATCAGACTTGATTCCTCATGTCGGAGAATTGACGGGTTTCACAGACGAGAAAATGACCCCGGTCGAATACTACAAAACCCACCTGACCCTCAGATCATCTAAACTTTTCAAGATAGTCATGGTTAAGTTCCTGATTGTAGACTGTCTTTCGGCTTATAACATCATCTTGGGTTGTCCTTCTATTAACGCACTTGGCGCTATGGTGTCTACCACCCACATCGTGATGAAGTTTCTCAATAAGAACAATAACGTCGTCACTGTTAAAGGTGACCAAATTACCGCCAGAAAATGCTATAATGAGAGCCTAAAAATTTGTAAAGCACCCCGGAAGGAGAGATCTGTCGTTCCCACTCTAGTCCATGATCAGGTTAACATACTAATGATCGAGTTGGACGTCAGGGAAGAAATTCAGGGTACTCGGCCTCAGCCTGAAGGATAATTGCAATATCTTCAGCTCGGGTCCAACCCAGAACAGGTTACCAAGATCAGAGCTCGTCTGGACGAAAAAGAAAAATAATAACTGTCAGAGCTCTTATTAAAAAATAGGGACCTTTCCGCATGGACATCCTCCGACATGCCTGGACTTGACCCCACCTTTATTTGTCACCATTTGTCAATTAAAGAGGGCGCCAGGTCGGTCGCTCAAAAGAAGAGAAAGGTCGGACCCGAGAGATAGCAAGTCGTTGAAGAACAGGTCAAGGAGCTACAAAAGGGCAACTTCATCAAAGAAATTTCTTATACCATATGGCTATCCAACGTGGTTCTCGTAAAGAAGTCCAATGAGAAGTGGAGAATGTGCGTAGACTATACTGATCTGAATAAAGCCTGCCCCAAGGACCCATACCCACTCCCCAATGTGGACAAACTAGTGGATAGCTCCTCAGGGTTCAAATGGCTTTCGTTCATGGATGCATATTCCGGGTACAATTAGATCCCCATATAAGTTGGAGATGAGGATAAAATCGCCTTCATTACTGATAGGGCGAGCTACTGCTACAAGGTCATGCCCTTTGGCCTAAAGAATGCAGGGGCCACCTACCAGAGGATGATGAACAAGGTCTTTGAAAACCAAGTGGGAAAGATGCTTGAAGTCTATATAGATGACATGATAGTGAAAACCCCACACGACGGATTGCACACAGCAGACCTCGAAGAAGTATTCGCACAAGTCCAAAAGTACAACATGAGGCTGAATCCAGAGAAGTGCGCCTTCAGGGTCCAGGCCGGGAAATTTCTAGGGTTCATGTGACTCACTGAGGAATCGAAGCCAATCCTGACAAGTGTCAGGCCGTCCTCAACATGAGAAGTCTCCAAAACGTCAAAGAAGTACAACAGCTTACGAGGCGCATAGCGGCCCTCACAAGATTCTTAGCCAAGGCCGCCCACAAGTCCCTCCCTCTGTTCAAACTTCTCAAGAAGGGAAAAGGTTTTAAATGGACCTCAGAATGTGAAGACGTCTTCGTGTCCTTAAAAACTCTCCTGTTCTCCCCTCCCATTTTAACAATGCCGGATACCGGGGAGATACTCTATTTGTATCTATCTGTCCATAATGAGGCCGTAAGCTTAGTTTTGATCCGGGAAACTGACGAAGGACAGAAGTCTATCTACTTCGTAAGCAAGGTCCTTCAGGGCCCCGAGCTTCGATATCAAAAGGTAGAGAAAGTTACTTTTGCACTCATTATTGCAGCAAGAATACTTCGGCAATACTTTTAATGCCACCAGTGGTGGTAAGGATGGATCAACCCATCCGGTAGGTACTACATAAATCAGATCTTGTAACACCCCAAAATTTTTTATCTCTTAAATAGTAATTTTGACAGTTAATAGAATTTTACTGTTTAGTAATTTCTGGATACTGTAAAATTACTTTGATTATTCTGTCAGCATATTTGATCATTTTGAGTGATTTACTCCGTGTCAGGAAAATAAAAATTTTCGGGCCGAGGAAAACTTTACGTAATTTAATTTTTACCATTAGGTTTTAATTATTTTACGTAATCTGATTTGATATTTGTGTGTTTTCTAATATTTGTGATTTTTGTGGATGATTATGAATTTTTTTACTGTATGTGGGCCCAAGTGGTCCTATGTGGGCCCAGGTGGCCATACGTGGGCCCAGGTGAGTCTCGCAAAGTGAAAAATTTTTCTACGGATAGAAAAATTTGTACTGTTTAGACGGAGACAGTGGATCTTACTAAACCTGAATCCAGAAACAGTTTTAAAAAATTTCTTGTACTATATTTTGTACTGTATTTAATTTATTGGATGATAAAAATACAGTAAATATATTCTTTCGTGGGGTTTTAGCAGATAAAAATAGAAATTAAATTGCTTAAGTCAACATTGGTGGTTTGGATATCCACCATTAATTTAATTAACGATGGAGACTTGATCTTGATTTAATCAACGGAGAAGATTTGATCTTAAAAGTGAATAAGATCATTTATAACCATTAGATGGAGATTAAATCAAGGGTAGAGATTTAGTTTTATATAATGGCTATGACCATTTACCCTTGATCTAGAAGTAATCAAGGGTGGAGATTTGGTCTTAGAAAGAAAGTAATGACCATTTATGACCATTGGATAAAGATTTAATCAATGGTGAAGATTTAGTCTTAAAAAGTGACAAAGACTAATTATGACTCTTGGATTTAAAGTTTGAAGGAGCAATCTTGACCCTTTATTTTGGAGACACATCTAATTGCTAAATTTAAAGGAGAAAGATCCAATGACTTAGATTAAGTCTTCTAAATCAAAAGTCTACCTAAATCCTAACCATTAAATTAATCAATGGCTAGAAAGGCTTCAAATAATGGCTTGAAAAAGATGATAAATTATTGCATGCAAAATGGAGGAATGGGATGGTTTTGGATTGTTTAGAAGACAAAGAAAAAAAAAGCTTTATGACCATTATTTCATGTCGTGGTTAATATTACATCATCCTTGATTATGATTTCTTTGTTTGCATCCTTAGGAAATTTCTTGGAAGGAGGCCAAAATTATTTCATGCATTATCACCTTCATTTTTCATCACACTCCACGGCCATACACTTGAGAAAGAAGACATTTCATTTCATTGTCTTCACTTTGTGACAAAAGGAAGCTATCACCATTTAATGTAAAGCTTAGTCAATTTTAGTGACTTTACACATGTACCCTATAGTCATCATCCTACTCAATATCTATTAAAGCTATCAAATAATTCTCACTTTCTCTCTTCTTGATATCCCATGGTCATACACTCAAAAGTAGGAGACAATACTCATTTATTGATTTCACTTATTCAATTTCTCATCATTCTATCCAAAGAACCAAGAACATATACAAGAAATTCTCTTATTTTCTCTTCTCCAACCAAGTTTCGGTCAAGCATCTTAGAACCATCATCCAAATTTCTATCATTTCATCCAATTTGATTTTCTAAACCTAAACACCATTCTAAGAACATCTCTAGTTATGAGTTTTTCCAAAATCATTCATCTTGGGCTTCAAATCCAAGCTTCAAGTTTCTATCAAAAATCAAAAATTCCATCTTTGTGCTTCAAGAGAAACCATTCGGTCAAGACACTCAAAACCACCATCCAATCTCTTTTAATTTCATCCAACTATAGATCTTGAATTTACATGATATTCTAAGCAACTTTCATGCTGAAAATTTCCTCTAAATCATTCATCTTCATGGACTTTCTTCAAGATCAAAGTTATTAGGTTTTTGAGGTGAAGTGTAAGGAAACTTCATTTCTTCTCTCTTTTTCATGTTCTAAACTATGTTTGATCCATGGTTCCTCTTAATCAAGCTTAGTATACTAATTTCTATGTATTTTGTTTTGTATTTGAGAAGCCTTTGGTGGTGAAGGACTTGGAAAAAGAAGCAAATCAAGAAGTTTTGAGGATCTTCAAGAGGTAAGAGGGAGATCCATCTCACTAACCAAGTATGGTGGTGAGAAATGGTCTTATATTTGATGGATGGTGAATCCATGTGAGGATTCCAATCCATGGTCATGTAATAATTTATGTGTGTTTATGAGTTTTAATTTATTTGGTTATACTTGATATGCTTTGTATGATTTTATGGCTTTGATGATATGCTTATATTATGCATGATAAGTATATAGCATACTTATAGTATTTATGATGAAATATATATATGTGTATATTATGATGTGGTGATAAAAATAAATTCAATTTTTGGCTCCAATAGCCAAAGGAGAGGTTCGGTTTTTGATGCCCTTGATTAGGGTTCATGTTGAAATTTTTCAAGAACAAGGGAATTGATTTTTGGGTTCCTAGAACAATGAGAATTTCAGCCAAGACACATCAAAATAGGTGTTCACAAATTAATATTTCATGAAAAATGAAAATGGATGATTTGAAGAGTATGGAAAATAAATAAAGGGTTTGTTTTTCAAGAAAATAAGAATACGGTCTTTGAGGAATTTTTATTGATTTATTTTGTGTAAAAAGATCCTAAGTGTTTTTCTAAATATGAGTTTTGAATGAAATGGGCAAACATTGATTTTAAGGATTTGCAAAGAAAGTGAACAAGGATTTGCAAAGAAAGTGAAAAAGGATTTGTAAAGAAAGTGAAAAAGGATTTGAACAAATGGGTTTGGTTTTTTATAACCATCGGTACTTCGGTTTTGAAAATAAAATTTTAATGGTTTTGTTTGTGTAAAATCATATCAATTTAGAAGGAAAAATGTTTTGATAATTTTCAATAGTCATGTCCACGTTTTTAAAAGCTTGTAATGCATTGATTTTGATGAAACAAAGTGATTTTTCAAGTGGAAATATAATTAATTTAATTCAAGGAAATTGAAAAGGGAATCAGAGTATTTTAGCACTTGAAAAATGAATTTTTATATAAATGGAAAAGAGAGGTTGCAAGTGAGTCTCAATTTGTTTTAAAAAGAATTTATTAAAATCCCGTTGGATTTTGGAAAGTGTTAGTAATTTTTAAAGTTAGAAACATTGATTTAATTCAATGGAATTGTGAATTTGTGGAATATACTGTGAAAAAGGATTTTCTTGAGTAAAAAGATATATTAAATGAAGTAGAAAGTTATATTATTTTGAAGAAGGTTGATTTGGAAATGATTTGAAAAAAATGGAGAATATAATGGCATTTTGAAAATTTAATAACGTATAACTTATTTTTGAGTTTTGAAGTACGTTAGAAAAAACTAAGTTTTGAAACGTTAATTTATATCAATAGAAAAGTGATTTTGTGAATTATATTTTAGAAAAAGATTTCTTGAATTAAGATTGATTTATTTAAGTCCAAAATAATGTTTGGAATATTGAAGAATATTTTACGTAATTGTAAAATGTTAAAAAATATTTTACGTATCTTAAAAATGATTTAAAATACAGTAAAATATTTCTACGCAATTTGAAAAATGTTAAAATATTTCTACGCGATTTGGAAAGCGTTTAAATATTTTACACTATTGAAAATATTATTGAAAAATCACTACGTGATTAAATAATGATAGAATATTTTTACGTAATTGTGAAAATGACAGAAAATCTTATGTGATTTGGAAAGTGTTTTAAATATTTTGAGAATGATGGAAAATGATTTACGCAACTTAAAAGAATGATTTTTAAGTTATGCGATTTTGAAAATGGTGGAAAATCGTTACGCAATTTGAGAAACATATATTTTTATGTGATTGAGAAAAACATTGAAAAATTAAATACGTGATTTAAAAGTGCAATGTAAGTGTTGCATAAGATTTTGAAAATATAACGAAATGTTACAAAAATTTTAAAACGTAAAAGAAGTGTTATGGTATTGTGAAAATATAACAGAAACGTTTTGGAATTGTGAAAACGTAATAGAAACGTTTTGGAATTGTGAAAACAAAATGGAAATGTTGCGCAATTTTGTGAAAATATGACGAAAGTGTTTTATAACTATGAAAATGTGATAATATGATTTTTCCTATTGAAAATATAGTATAAATACTGTAGAATCAATATATGGATGCTGTGTGAGAAAATGTCATGTTTTGCCTGTGATTGGCATTTAGTGCATTATACATGCATTAGAAAGATATGTCTGTGATTGGATTTGGTGCATTATACGTGCATTGAAAAAATATGCGTTGAAGCATATGATTACATTGAACAAATGAAATTGAAAAGATTTGGCCCTTTGGGGTTGGACTTGCACCGATATATTCGCAGCATTGTATAAAATATAGCTAATAGCTATTATGGCCCTTGTAGTTGAAGAGGGAATGAGAATTGATAGTGAGGTCTATGATGGATCTTGGGCGTCGAGGCGCGACGATCGACCGGGACGGTTAGCGAGTACCCCAGTGCCACTTAGCGATGCAGTCCGTTGCAACGCATTGACGATACCCGATAAGAACACGATTCTTTTCAACGATTGGGAGATTGTCTTTGGGCTAAAGCTGACAATTAACCAGAGCATTCTTCTCAAAATTGTGAAAACCTCCATGGAGTTATTTTTGATAAACTGAGTCTTTGTGCATATGCATAAATCTTAGCATTTATATCTGTATGATATATTAATTGAGGAATATTAACTATGACAATTGTTTTGATTACTTGGATTGTAACATCCCGAAAATTCTTTATTTCATTATAAACGATCATTTTATAATATTTATGATTTTTAGGAATTTTTGTGAATTTTTCTGGAAACGATGAATATTTTAATATATTCTTCATTTTGCGTGTACACTGAGCGGAGCCGGGGAAACTAGAATATTTTCCCTGAGGCTGGTAAACTTTGAACTGTCAACATGTCAACGGAGGATCTTACTAAACCCGAGGTCGGGCACAGTTTGCGAGGTTTATATTTTTGAGGTTTTATCTGTTAAATCAAATTACGGTATCATAAAATCATCTGATGAATAATAAAATATTATTTTCATCAATGGTAAATTTTATTCACTGAGAAAATAATTCCACAGTGTAATTAATCATCTGTCAGATGTATTTAATTTGGAGACAAGCTTACTATGTGCTTTATCGAGGAGCGCGTGAAGCTTCTCAAGGAAGCTTCCTCCAACCATTATTTTTATCATTTCTCTCTCCTCCCAATTTGTGCAGCACGTTTGAAATTAAGGGGGTCTAATTCATTTCCTTTTCTCACATTTCCTCTCCTCCCAATACGCAGCTACTATTCACTCATCTCTTCTCTTCTCTTTCACCCTACAGCAACAACACCATCCACCCACACCTCCATTTTGTTCTTCAAACCGTCCCAATCTTAGCACCATTTCGTGTTTGGAGAACCACCATCATTGAGGAAATCAGCTTCAAGGTTCTACCATTTCCTCCATCTTCATTCTCCTACGTCTTTGAAGCTTAAAGGTTGGAGCTTTAAGGTAAAGCTCTTAGCTTTTTCTCCTTCTCTTCTCTTTTTCGTAACCCACTGTCATTTTGATGACAATGGGTATCCATTTCAATATTAGGATTCTGATTCTTGCAAGTTTAAATGTTTAAGGATTTCCTGGAAGCTGGAAACGAAATCCTGACCAAAAAGGAGCCATCTTTCTTTGTGCTTCTCCAAGGTAAGAGGAAGACACTCCTCATCAACCTCTTTTAGCATTTAGGGACGTTGTTTGTGATTGGTACTGAGATTCATCTCTGTTTGTATGCTGCTGGTGATGTATACATACGCTAGTTGATTATTTTGTGTGTTTTGATATATTTATGTGTACTGGAACGTATAATCTAAAAGGAACGTTGTCGGGCTGGCTCTCGGATGGCCACGCCTTGAGACTAAAATTTTGGGATTCTTGGTGAGAAATGGTAATGACTTGAGTTTCTAACCATTAAGTGAAATGTCAAAATCTGTCGTGTATGAACCCCTGGCCAAACTCGTCAAATGTGATGTCTTGATCATTTAGTCAAATGTTCGAGTCCGTCGAGTATGAACTCCTGGCCAAACCCATCGAATGTGATGTCTTGATCACTTAGTCAAATATTCGAATCCGTCGAGTATGAACTCCTAGCCAAACCCGTCGAATTTGATGTCTTGATCACTTAGTAAAGTCAAAATTCGTCGAGTATGAACTCTTGGCCAAACCCGTCGAATTTGATGTCTTGATCACTTAGTAAAGTCAAAATCCGTCGAGTATGAACTCCTGGCCAAACCCGTCGAATTTGATGTCTAGATCACTTAGTAAAGTTAAAATCTGTCGAGTATGAATCCCTGGCCATGCCCGTCAAATTTGATTCCTGGTCATTTAGTGCAATATCAAAATCCGTCGAATTTGATTCTTGGTCCTTTAGTGCAATATCAAAATCCGTCGAATTTGATTCCTGGTCCTTTAGTGCAATATCAAAATCCGTCGAATTTGAATGACCACATCCGTCGAGTGACATATTCGTCGAGTTAGAATGCCAATACCAATCGAGAGATATACTTGTCGAGTAGATCTTCTGTCCATTTATCAGGAGCTTCCCAAAGTTAATATTCATCAAGTAGAATGTCAAGATCTGTCGAATTAGAGTTCTGACCACAGTGTTTTTCGTCGGTTCGACACTTGGGAGATTTCTCCAACGTCGATGATAACTCCATAAAATGTAGTTATTTATGCCCCATATTTGTGCTTCATGGCATGCTTAGTCCTTGTTCTTACGCATATTTGGAAGGTTTTATGCTTATAATTGTTAAATGTCATTTGGATACCTTCCTTTATGTTTTTGAGCAATTTATGCACATTTATTGATTGATTAAGTAGATTTGTAAGTATATTTAATTTGGTGCTTTCTCTAATGTAGAAAGGGTTCAAAAGAGACAAATTGATGCAAGTCAAGGCCCAGCATTGGAGGAAAGAAGCCAAGGAAGCATTCCAGAGTTCCACGCCGCGGCGTGGAAATGTTCACGCCGCGGCGTGAGGGTCTCAGCCAGCCACATACTGACAGGACAGACAGCTCCACGCCGAGGCATGGGAATGTGCACGCCGCGGCGCGCGTCGGCGAGCTGAGCCTATTTATTCTATTTTTCACGCACCCTCTCGCTCTCTCTCAGTTTCTCTCTTTTAGGTTTTTAGGTTTTTAGTTTTCTGGGTTAGAGGCTATGGCTAGACCTCCATTGGAGGTGGAGATGGAGCTTGGGGAGCTAAGGATGGAGCCCTCTTTCCATTGGAGGAGGATCCGAGCTGCCATGGCAAAATCCATAAGCTTTCTCATTCTCTCTTTTCTCTTTTCTCTTCCTCATTTCTTGAACATGTATTTTGTAATTTATTCTCATGTTCATTGTATAGCTGAGCTTTATTTAGGGATAACTTTGAATCCTTTTATTAATATTAATGATTTATTCTTTTCTGAGTTTGTATGGATCTTTAATTTTGTTCAATCATATTGTGCTTAATGCTCTTGAGTGTTTGGCCAACATTTGAGTGATTTGATAAAATCTAATGAACCTAGACATAGGGATTTGGGTTTGAGATCGTATGTATGGTTGATGCATGTTCAATTCTATTCCAATGGCGGGATGAGTTGATTCGCTAATGGGATAGACATATACCTCTTAGCCATGCATAACACGTGTTTGAGAATAGACCTTAAAGTGTGGATTTTGTGTTAGCTCTCAAGGACACTTAGAGAGTTGGGCAAATGATACCATGGTTAGATGACCTAGACATAGGCGTTTAGCTAATATAGATTCTTAAGCTAACATAATCATTGCATTCACATTTATGAAGAGGATTGTATGTTGTTAGTTGATGTAAAGGGTGAAGAAGGATTTCCCTAAACTCTAACCGTTTATCCTTATTACTTTATGTCTTTACTTTCTTTACTTTTATCTATTTTTATGTTCTTGAATAGAATTAGGTAAGCTATCAGTTAATACTTAGCATTGGAAATAAAATTATCCTCGTGGGAACGATATCTGTACTCATCATTTTATTACTTGTGCAAGCCGTGCACTTGCGGTTAGCAAATGGGCAAACACGTTTTGACCTTAATAGTCGACACCCACATCCATCGAAATAGAACTTCTGCTGACCTTCTGGAAAAATTCGACAGTTTTGATCTCTGTTCGACAGAACCTCCATCCGACAGAAATTGGTTTTTATCCGATCGTGTTATAAAATGTTCTCTCATCTTTCATCCTTCTGCCATGTTAGTTTTCGTCGAATGGCAGCCCCAATTTTCCACTAAATGCATTGTCTCCGTCGAATTCACAACTATGGTTTATCACCCAATACCTAGCAATTAAATCTGTGACGTTGTTGGTGATTCTGGCCATGTATCTTCCTGAATTCAAAACCCTTGGATTAATAAAAGCACATAAATCATAAATGATTGGATGACTAGAGATTAAGTAGGGATTCATAAACAGGGAAGAACATGAGCATGGGTGAGTTTTTGAGGCACATAATGAATTTAATGGTTGACTTTTATCATGATTATGAATGGAAATTGTGGATACCCTTAAAATGTACTATTGGATTGTTGTAGACCCGTGAATGGGATCAGATCTTGTTGATAAATAATATGATATGCATTTGAAGCATGATGGGTTTAGTTAGTCATGAGGAGTATGATTGTGTCATGCATTGAACAAAAAGAAAGAGATTGTCCGTTGGACTTGGTTAAGGCCGGTGGCCTAGGAGTTGAACTTACACCTTTGTGCAGGTGCGAATAGACAAGTGTAGGTTACTTGTTGACCTTGGGGGCGTCAGGGTGCGGGTACCTCACAATGGGTAGCTGATAGCTTCTGTCTGTGGGGCAGACCGATGCAAACACACTGACGATCCGGACCGAGACGCTGTCCTATGTCAAGATTTGTGTAGAATGTCTTGTAAAATGCCATGATGTACAAAATGATAATTTGAGAATTTTATCACTTGAGAGCCTGGGCAGTCAAGAATACAGACATACCTCCTGATCGTTCTCTCCGACTGTTTTGTGTCTAGCTCCATGGAGTAGGATTTTGGTTATTGAGGGCACGTGTGCATAGTGAGTCCATGAATTATTTGGCATACATTGCTATTATAATTGGAACTTTGTACCTCGATATATCTATATGTACATGACTGCTTGGAACTGTTTGGTTGATCATAATTGCTATTGAATGTTTATTACCATTATTCTTTGTCATAAATGCTATGTGGGCGCTTTGCGCCGTTTGGTTTCTCGATGCTATGATTGGTAATGATTGTAGGATGTCTTACCTCTTCTCTGTCTCTCTACTTCTGTTTTGTCCTTATACTGTGTTGCATAGAAGATAACCGCAAGGAACCGGAAACCCCCGACTTCCCTGGTTTTTGGCCTCATCTTGACTGAGCGACTGCAGAAGAACATGGAGCCACGCATGTAAAGATTTTTGGGATATGTGCGCCTGATTTTCTTGGGAGGGCCAGAGTGCTGGTACATCAACTATGGTTCTGAGCGTTGCGTCTATACGGGGGATGTGTCGTTGTCTCTAGCCTGGTGGCGTCATGAGCCACCTGTCTTCACCTGCTATATTAGTTTACGTTTGGAGTTTCAGCTACCGATACGCGAGATGTGGGGTGACCGTTATTTCACTTCGCGGGAAGACTCCTTTCGTTCCACAGCTCGGGCCCCGTCCCGTGACTCTGCGATTCCTATGGTGATTTCCTCTGACGAAGAAGATCCTGAGGAAGATCCCGAAGAAGTTCCTGAAGACGACCCCGAAGAGGATCCTGAAGAGGACCCTGACTCGATTCCTCCTCACTTGAGGGACTGACTTTACTTGTAGCTACTGAGGGCTACCAAGGTATTTTATTTTGGGGGCCCGATGTTTTGTCTCGTAATGGGTCGTATATTCGATACCGTAGGGATATATATGTAAAATCCTTTGGGGGGTATAGTTTTGCTTTTTGATATGCCAGGCTTTGTAACTAAACAGTTTGATAATTATATATATATATGAATGAAATGTTAATTTCCCATGTATGTTTCGTCACCATGGATATTGATTATCGTTAACGTAAATGTAACAAAAGGAAAAAAAATATATACTCGCTAATTTAATTACCCAACTACAATTGAGTAAATATATATATTATTAGAATGAACCAGGTCTTAACTCACATAAATTTTATTTCCGCATTGTAATTGAAAGTGAGACGTTCCCTTGGATTTGAAAAAAAAAAAAGGGTGTCACACTAAGTTGGTATCAGAGCCCCGGTTTATGTTTCTTTGGGTCTTGTGTTGAGTCTGTCTTGTTTGTGCTGTGTGTTCTCTGAGTAGTATACGTAAGGGTGTATTGTTTGGTGTTCCTAGTGAATGCAACTGACTTTTCTATAGTGAATGCAACTGACTTTTCTATGTTTTCAGTTAATCTGATCTAAGAAAGTAAGATGGCATGAGGGGAAGATATGGCAACAGCTATTACAGCGATGCAAAGGATGGCTGAGGCCGTCGCACAGCAAACCGAGCAAGCTACCCAGCAGCAACAGAGAGTTGCACAACAACAAGAGCGAGCTGCTCAACAGCTAGAGGCCACTGCTGATGCTCAGAATTTAGCAGAGTTTCGACGCCATAACCCTCCTCAATTCAAAAGGGAATTTGATCCGAACAAGGCTAGTTTGTGGATCAAGGAATTGGAGAAAGTTTTTTGAGGAATGAGTTGCGCCGAGGACAAGAAGGTGAACTATGCTACATTTATGCTAGTAGGCAACGCTGAAAATTGGTGGAATGAAGTGCAATAAATGCTGGAAGCTGCGAACCGAGAGATTACTTGGGGCTTATTCAAGGAAAAGTTCTTAGATAAGTATTTTCCTACAAGCGCAAGGCATGCGAAGGAGTCAGAATTCCTCAACCTGCGACAAGGAAATATGACTATTAGCGAGTACGCAATGAAATTTGAAAACTTGTCACGCTTTTTGACGTACTTTCATAACCAACCATGAAGCATGGAAATGTCGAAGATTTACGGAAGGACTGAGGTATGAAGTGAAGAAGGCTGTGATCACCTTGAGGATCAATGAATTCTCACAACTACTGGATACTTGCTGTGATGTAGAGGCTCTGGAGCAATCTAGAGACATGAGGAGCAGAAACTTCGGGCCTACGAGATTCCAGAGAGGTGGCAGTAACAGTGCTAACCATTTCCAGAAGAAGCCGTACTCCCGACCCACGGGGAATCGACAACAAGCCATGGGTGGAAGTTCTGGTGGAGGTTCTACTGGGAACCGGACTGGCCAGAACACGGCGTATCCTTCCAGATGTCTAAAGTGTGGGAAAGACCATCTCACAAAGGACTGTACTATGAATGGATTCATCTGCTTCAAATGTGGCAAACCTGGCCACGTGTCCTGACACTGCAACTAAACGAAGGCCGAACCTTCAGTGAATGCTGCAAGAGCCAAGAAACCACAGGCTGGAGGGCGAGTCTACACTATGAGCGGAGCTGAGGCTTCCGAATCCGAAGATTTGATACAGAGGGAAGGTATCATAGAAGGTAATCTTTTAACTGTGCTGTATGACTTTGGGGCAACCCATTCTTTTATATCATATGATTGTGTGCAAAGACTGGGTCTATCTGTGTCGTCATTACCTTTTGACCGAACTGTTTCTACCCCCACTGATAAACCAATAGTTACTACCAAAGTCTGTCTAAATTGTTCATTGGTTGTTGAAGGTCGAACCTTTTCGGTCGATCTGATCTGTTTACCCCTTTCCCAACTAGATATTATCTTAGGGATGGACTGGTTGTCTTCCAACCATGTTCTGTTAGGACTGTTCCAGAAAGACCATAGTTTTTCCCATAATGGAGGATTCTAGATTTTTAACGGCCAACCGAGTTCAAGCTCTCTTGAAAGAAGGAGCTCACGGATACATGCTACTGTCTTCTTTGAAAGTCGAGAACGAGGTTGATGTGAACACAATTCCAAAGGTGGTGAACGAGTTTCCCGAAGTCTTTCCTGATGATGTACCGGTTTACCACCGACTCGAGAGATAGAGTTTGCTATCGACCTAGTACGGAGCTGGTCCCGTGTCTATAGCACCGTATAGGATGGCACCGACGAGTTAGGCCGAGCTCAAGAAACAGCTAGAAGAGCTTTTGGAAAAGCAATTTGTCAGGCCAAGTGTGTCACCATGGGGAGCGCCAGTGCTGTTAGTTCGTAAGAAGGATGGCACCTCGAGGTTATGTGTGGACTATCGTCAGTTGAACAAGGTAACGATTAAGAACAAGTATCCACTCTCGAGAATTGATGACTTAATGGACCAACTGAAGGGAGCAGTGGTGTTTTCAAAGATCGATCTGTGGTCTGGGTATCATCAGATATGAGTGAAGACGGAGGATATACCCAAGACAGCTTTTCGTACCCGATACGGTCATTACGAATACCTAGTGATGCCGTTTGGTGTGACGAACGCACCAGCTATCTTTATGGACTACATGAACCGAATCTTTCGTCCTTACTTGGACAGATTCGTTGTGGTCTTCATTGATGACATTCTGGTATACTCTCAAAATCAGGAGGACCATGCTGAACACCTCGATAGTTCTTCGATTTTGAAGGAAAAGGAATTGTATGCCAAGCTGTCAAAGTGTGAGTTCTGGATAGAAGAAGTTAAGTTTCTGGGTCACGTGATCTCGAAGGATGGGATTGTCGTGGATCCATCGAAGGTGGAGGCAATGCTGCAATGGGAAAGACCAACATCCGTGACGGAGATTCGAAGCTTCGTGGGTTTAGCTGGATATTACCAGAGGTTCGTTGAGGGATTCTCCAAGATTGCTGGACCACTTACACAACTCACGAGGAAAAACTAAGCTTTTGAGTGGACCGACAGCTGTGAGCAAAGTTTTCAAGAGTTGAATAATTGACTGACTGCCTCACCGGTGTTAGTGCTACCCGATCCGAATGAGCAGTTTGAAGTGTACTGCGACGCTTCATACCAAGGGCTAGGATCTGTACTTATACAGCATGGAAGAGTTGTGGCTTATGCTTCAAGGTAGTTACGAGTGCACGAGAAGAATTACCCGACACACGACTTAGAGTTAGCGGCTGTAGTTTTTGCTCTTAAGATATGGAGGCATTTTCTCTACGGAGCAACGTTCAATATTTTCAGTGATCACAAGAGTCTGAAGTATTTGTATGATTAGAAGGAGTTGAACATGAGGCAACGAAGGTGGTTAGAATTCCTGAAAGATTACGATTTCCAACTTCTGTATCACCCTGGCAAGGCAAATGTTGTGGCAGATGCTCTAAGTAGGAAAATGATCAGTGTCTCTACCCTGATGATCAAGGAAAAGGATATGCTAGAGCAGTTTAGAGATGTGTGGTCTTTTGTGGAGTTAGAACCTGGAAAGATTTGCGTGAATATGGTTACCATTACAAGTGAGCTACTAGATGACATAAAGGAAAAGCAGAAGATTGACAAGTTCTTACAAGAAGTGAGAGAGTAAGTGGAGCAAGGAGGTGAAACAGAGTTTGCAGAAGGAACGGATGGAATTCTGAGGTTTCGTGGAAGAGTTTGTATTCCCCGTGACAAGGAGCTTAGAGAATACATCATTAACCATGCTCATACAAGCCAGCTAAGTATGCATCCAGGCATAACAAAAATGTACCAAGACTTGAAGAAGTTGTTTTGGTGGCATGGAATGAAGAGTGACGTCACTAGACGTGTAACGACTTGTCTAGTTTGTCAAAAAGCTAAGGTGGAACACTAGAGACCAGTGGGGTTGCTGCAACCGTTGTCTATTCCGGAATGGAAGTGGGACAGTATTGCAATGGATTTTGTAGTCGGATTGCCAAGGACAATAAAAGGTCATGATTCGATTTGGGTAATTGTGGACCGACTCACGAAGTCGGCACACTTTCTCCCGATCGACATAAAATACAAACTGGAGAGATTGACTCAAATCTATATTGGAGAAATTGTTAGACTACACGGTGTGCCTATGAGTATTGTTTCGGATAGAGATCCGAGATTTACTTTAAATCTCTGGGAGAGTTTGCAAGAAGCGTTGGGGACGAAGCTACGTCTGAGTTCTGCTTATCATCCGCAGACCGACGGTCAATCAGAAAGGACGATCTAATCTTTGGAAGATTTGCTTTGAGCCTGTACCATAGAGCAAACTGGAAGTTGGGACGACATTCTACCCTTGATAGAATTCACCTACAACAACAGTTATCATTCGAGCATAGGGATGGCACCCTATGAGGTTCTGTATGGACGACGATGTCGAACACCTCTGTGTTGGTACCAAGACGGCGAGCGCCTTACTATTGGACCAGAGATTATACAGCAGACAACTGAGAAGGTTAAGATGATTCAGGAAAAGATGAGAACGGCTCAAAGTCGGCAAAAGAATTATGCAGACCGAATGAGAAAACCTCTTGAGTTTGAGGAAGGCGAGCATGTATTCCTGAAAGTCACACCTACGACTGGGGTAGGCCGGGCTTTAAAATCTAGAAAACTCACTCCTAAATTCCTTGGACCATACCAAATCATTCGTCGTGTAGGTCCTGTAGCGTACCAAATATCTTTACCTCATTTCCTTTCAAACATTCATAATATTTTTCATGTGTCACAACTCCGAAAATACCTCTCTGACCCAAGTCATGTCATAGCACCGGATGCAGTACAATTAAAAGAAAACTTAACTTATGAGACGTCTCCTATAAGAATCGAGGATAGGAAGATAAAGCAATTAAGAGGCAAGGAGATCACATTGGTGAAAGTGATCTGGAACGAGGTGACCGGAGATGCAACTTAGGAGCTGGAAGACAAGATGAAGGAGCAACACCCACAGCTTATTCTAAGGTATGCAAATTTCAAGGACGAAATTCTTTTTTAAGGGGAGTATTGTAACATCCCAAAAATTCTTTATTTCATTATAAACGATCATTTTATAATATTTATGATTTTTAGGAATTTTTGTGGATTTTTCTGGAAATGATGAATATTTTAATATATTCTTCGTTTTACGTGTACACTGAGCGGAGCCGGGGAAACTAGAATATTTTCCCTGAGGCTGGTAAACTTTGAAATGTCAACGTGTCAATAGGGGATCTTACTAAATCTGAGTCTGGGCACAGTTTGTGAGGTTTACATTTTTGAGATTTTATCTGTTAAATAAAATTACGGTATCATAAAATCATCTGATGAATAATAAAATATTATTTTCATCAATGGTAAATTTTATTCACTGAGAAAATAATTCCACAGTGTAATTAATCATCTGTCAGATGTATTTAATTTGGAGACAAGCTTACTATGTGCTTTATCGAGGAGCGCGCGAAGCTTCTCAAGGAAGCTTCCTCCAACCATTATTTTTATCATTTCTCTCTCCTCCCAATTTGTGCAAAGACGTTTGAAATTAAGGGGGTCTAATTCATTTCCTTTTCTCACATTTCCTCTCCTCCCAATACGCAGCTACTATTCACTCATCTTCTCTTTTCTCCTTCACCCTACAACAGCAACATCATCCACCCACACCTTGATTTGTTAATAATTTCAGTCCTTAAATGTCTTTTGTTTGATCTAATTGAACTCCATATGTGTTCAATTATTGACATTTAGCTAAGTTTCTGATTTAGAGTTGTCTTTTGATGTTTATTGTGAAACTATGCTTAAATGTGGTTATAAACACTTATAAATGAATTATGCTTTTCAGGATATCTTTGAGTGTTTGAGTCCATTAGCATTGAACCGAGCTTGATGACCATTTAAGGAGAGAGATGAATGCTTAAGGAGATCAATATCACCTCTTGAAGCAATGAAAGAAAAGTATTTGTAAAGAATCCAGACTGAAAATGAAGGTGCTAAATTACAGGGGCCATGTCAAATTACAGGGCCTGGGCCGTGTCAAATTACAGGGCCCATGTCACCTGACAAGGGGTGGGCTGTGTCAAACGACACGGCCTGTGTCAAATTACAGGGCCTGGGCCGTGTTCTTCTCTGACTTTTGAAATACATGGAATTGGACTGACAGAAAAGTACAGGGCCTAGGCCGTGTCATATGACACGGCCCGTGTCATCGCACCAGAAAGTTAAATTCGTATTTTAATGTTAAATTAGGTATCCAAACCTATAAATAGGGTTGCTTAGAGTCCTTAAAAGAGATCTGGATAGAGAGAGCCGTCAAGGGAACTGAGGGAAACACCGACCAAGGGGAAGGGAGATTGGATCGAAGATTGGAGTCTCGGTTCAAGCAGTCGGAGATCGATCATCCCCAACTTTTGGAAACTAGTTTGATCTTTAGTTTTCTTTTGCACTTTCGTTCTGAACTATGATTTTCTTCTATTTTTCTTGTGATTTTAACTTTGCCATGTGTGGCTAAACTTCTTGATTGGTTAAGGGAGAATGAAACTCTAGTTTTGATTATGTAAATTTTGCATACCTCTTTATATTAATACAATTATGTTTTTATTCATATATTTCTATTCTTAAATCAATATAAAGGTTTTTATATTCTTGCCAAATTTCAAGAGTGGTAAAACTAGGATTGCTATACGCGGTTGCGGTGGTATGACTAGTGAGACATATGATCTAAGTAATTTAATCTCGGTGTGTGATTAGACCTTAGTGTGATTGGTTTTCTAATTCTTAATGCAATCATTAGGTAGGTGTAAGAGCGGTTGCTTTACAAATAACTAATGGTTAGGGTTTGATTTGAGCGGTTGCTGAATCAAGCGAAACTTAAGGAGGACACGGGATTTATCTCACAATCACATAAGAACATAATTGATCATGTTGGTATAAAGGGTATGTAAGTTGGCGTAATTATATAAATCTAGTGGTGGATTCCATCTCTTAACCAATATCTTTAACTTGATAATTCAATTTGTGTTTACTGCTTTGGTTTAAGTTTAATTTCTTTTGTTAGTTTTAATTAACAAAACCCCTTTTTTAATTTTACTGTTCATTTTTCATCAGAGTTTAATTTAGGAATTGGATTAATAGTGTTAATTGAATTGGTTCTCTGTGGATCAACCCTTGCTTACTACAACTAGTTGCAAGGTTTTTGTATTTTTGGTGGAACTTGGCAACTATTTTTGATATTTATTTTTAATCACATTCCACACCACCCCAAATTTTGGCGCCGTTGCTGGGAAACTAATTTTCCAATTGCGCTATTAATTTGTTTCTTATTTTTACTCTATTTTTGTTTTTTTTATTTTAATTTTTGATTCTTTCTTTCTGAGTGTTTGTAGGTGTTGATGTCCATTGATCATGGAAGCTTGTGAGATTTGCTTATCATCTGGACATCCCACTGATTTATGTCTCACTTTCCTAGTAGACACAAATGAGGAGGTAGAGGCAGTATGGGGATATTCTGAACCGTCCGACAACTACAACCCCTACTCCAATACATATTATCCAGGGTGGTGGGATCCTCCTAACTTGAGTTATGGGCAACAACAAGTTCAAGCTCCTAGGCAACCTGAACCTTCATTGGAGGAGTTAATAAGACAAATGGTCATTAATAACATACAGTTTCAGCAAGAAACAAAGGCCATGAGCGATGACCTGGAAAACTCTTTGGGGCAATTAGCCACAAAATTTAGTAAGATGTCGAGCCTAATTTCTGGGAGACTTCCTTCACAACCCGAAGAGGATATGAAGGAAGATCCTAGTGCTGTCACATTGCACAGTGGGAAGACGTTAGATGAACCCACCTCTCCTCCACAAGCTATTAAAGAGAAAGAAACAGAGCTTGAAGAGGTAAGTGAAGAGGGGGAAAACTGTACGGCCCCCAAGGTAAGTATTCTTGAACTCCTTCCTAAGGTGGTGGAGAGACAGTATGATGAGTTGTGTGATGAATTTTCTGATTTTATTGGTTTCAATAATTATATTCATTGTTACTCATGTACTGATATTATATGTGCTAATCGTGCTGAGATTTGTGCAGACTTGAAAGTTGATGATTTTATTCACAAAGCAGAATCTAAGACCCAAAGGGAGGTGGAATTGCAGGCCACTGAAGAGTTTTCAAAGATGGAAGAAGAGAATCGGATGATGGACACTACTGAAGTGGATTTTGTTTTTGGGCCATGGTCCAATAGAAACAATGCATATGAAGTTGATGAAGTGCATATATTACTCTTCAGTAGTGAACCCAAGGAAAATAAGGAAGGCCAGTGGGATCTCGGTGGAAGCCCTCATGTCTCAAGCTTAACTTGGTCATTACACTTCAGCCAATGGGACCCCGGTGGAAACTCTCATGTTATTTCAAGCATAAATTGGTTATTATGCTTTCGCTAATGGGATCCTGGTGGAAATCTCTTCATCTTCCTCCGTTACTTCAGTTGATAAGGATGTTTCTTTCCTCTCTTTTATCTTACTTGTCCTAAATTTATTAATGATTATTTATTGTTGAGGTTTACATTGAGGACAATGTAGAATTTAAATGTGGGGGAGGAATTGACATTTTGTTTTCTGTTTTATTTCTATTTTTATTTTAATTTCTATTTTCTGTTTTTGAAAAAAAATTGTGTGTTTTTATTTGGTTTCCAATGATGTTTTGAGATTTGTGAAGTCTATGAGTTTGAAGCAATTGAAATTCAAGGTTATGATTTATAAATTTTTTCTGTCATCTTGAATTTGGCATGCTTGGTTTTGAATGTTTGATTGATGAATTGAGTTTGATAGATGCATACCTGGTGAGATTTTGAGCCTTTTGATGGATGAATTTAGCATTTATGTCATTCTTTTCTTTCTTGTGTGATTTTCACTCATGTCATATTGATCACTCTAGAACTTGCTTTGATTCTTTTTGAAGTTACATTTTCACTTGCATACATGAACATGATTGAGACATTCTTTTGTGATTAACTACTTGGGTCAAATAGCCAACCTTGCATTATTTCCCTTTGATTAACCCCTTGAGCCTATTTGCCTATTCTTTGTCTTACCTCATTATATGCTTTATGTGAAAAATCATGATTTTACCTTACCTTAGGGAATGGGAGAGCATTGGTTCATTTTCATTGGAGGAGCTCTTTTGCTTGCAAGTGTTTAATACGACAAGTGTGGGGGTTGTGCAAGTTGATGTGTAATATGTAAGGTGTTGAAAAAAAAAATATGCAAAGAAAAAGAAAAAAAAATTCAAGAAAGGTTGTAAAAGAAAAGAAAGAAAAAGGAAAGGAAGATGTAAAGAGAATGTGCATTATATAGATTTGAGGGGATAAAATTTCATGTTTGTCAATTGAATTCCTCCCCAATGTTCTTTTATTCTCTTGGGTGCTCATCTTACCATATCCATATTATTTCCTTCCCTTACCTTGGCCCCATTACAACCTTAAATAAAGTCCTCTTGATTTGTGTGTGCATGTGTTTGAGTAGTGGAGAAGTAGAAGATAAGCAAGCTTATGGTAGTGCATTTTTCATGGGTTGAATTGAGTGAAATACTTACCTTGTAAACACTTGAGAGATTGAGAGTGTATCTTGTGAGAATCTATCATTCTTAATTCATGCTTTTCAAATTGAAGATACCTTACTTGTTGGTTGGAAATGTGAAGAATTGTTATCTCTTGAATGTTTTGATCCTTTGATTCTTTTCTTGCTCTTCTTGCTCACAAACCTCTCTTGAATATCATTGGAAATTGAGTTCTTTAAATTGTTAGGTTTTGAATTTGTTTTGTTTTCTCTGTTCCTTGGTTTGGTCTTATGTTTTGCCCAGGAGTGCAAAAGGCTAAGTGTGGGGGTATTTGATCTGTTAATAATTTCAGTCCTTAAATGTCTTTTGTTTGATCTAATTGAACTCCATATGTGTTCAATTATTGACATTTAGCTAAGTTTCTGATTTAGAGTTGTCTTTTGATGTTTATTGTGAAACTATGCTTAAATGTGGTTATAAACACTTATAAATGAATTATGCTTTTCAGGATATCTTTGAGTGTTTGAGTCCATTAGCATTTAACCGAGCTTGATGACCATTTAAGGAGAGAGATGAATGCTTAAGGAGATCAATATCACCTCTTGAAGCAATGAAAGAAAAGTATTTGTAAAGAATCCAGTGAAAATGAAGGTGCCAAATTACGGGCCCATGTCAAATTACGGGGCACAGGCCGTGTCAAATTACAGGGGCCCATGTCACCCGACAGGGGGTGGGCCGTGTCAAACGACACGGCCGTGTCAAATTACAGGGCCTGGGCCGTGTTCTTCTCTGACTTGTGAAATACATGGAATTGGGCTGAAAGAAAAGTACAGGGCCTGGGCCGTGTTATATGACACGGCCCGTGTCGTCGCACCAGAAAGTTAAATTCGTATTTTAATATTAAATTAGGTATCCAAACCTATAAATAGGGTTGCTTAGAGTCCTTAAAAGAGATCTGGACAGAGAGAGCCGTCAAGGGAACTGAGGGAAACACAAAGACCAAGGGGAAGGGAGATTGGATCGAAGATTGGAGTCTCGGGTTCGAGCAGTCGGAGATCGATCATCCCCAACTTTTGGAAACTAGTTTGATCTTTAGTTTTCTTTTGCACTTTCGTTCTGAACTATGTTTTTCTTCTATTTTTCTTGTGATTTTAACTTTGCCATGTGTGGCTAAACTTCTTGATTGGTTAAGGGAGGATGAAACTCTAGTTTTGATTATGTGAATCTTGCATACCTCTTTATATCAATACAATTATGTTTTTATTCATATGTTTCTATTCTTAAATCAATATAAAGGTTTTTATATTCTTGCCAAATTTTGAGAGTGGTAAAACTAGGATTGCTATGCTTGCTGATTAAGGTGGTATGACTAGTGAGACATATGATCTAAGTAATTTAATCCCTAGGTGTGTGATTAGACCTTAGTGTGATTGGTTTTCTAATTCTTAATGCAATCATTAGGTAGGTGTAAGAGCGGTTGCTTTACAAATAACTAATGGTTAGGGTTTGATTTGAGCGGTTGCTGAATCAAGCAAAACTTAAGGAGGACACAGGATTTATCTCACAATCACATAAGAACATAATTGATCATGTTGGTATAAAGGGTATGTAAGTTGGCGTAATCATATAAATCTAGTGGTGGATTCCATCTCTTAACCAATATCTTTAACTTGATAATTCAATTTGTGTTTACTGCTTTGGTTTAAGTTTAATTTCTTTTGTTAGTTTTAATTAACAAAACCCCCTTTTTAATTTTACTGTTCATTTTTCATCAGAGTTTAATTTAAGAATTGGATTAATAGTGTCAATTGAATTGGTTCTCTGTAGATCGACCCTTGCTTACTACAACTGGTTGCAAGGTTTTTGTATTTTTGGTGGAACTTGGCAACTGTTTTTGATATTTATTTTTAATCACATTCCACACCACACCCACCTCCATTTTGTTCTTCAAACCGTCCCAATCTTAGCACCATTTCGTGTTTGGAGAACCACCATCATTGAGGAAATCAGCTTCAAGGTTCTGCCATTTCCTCCATCTTCATTCTCCTACATCTTTGAAGCTTAAAGGTTGGAGCTTTAAGGTAAAGCTATTAGCTTTTTCTCCCTCTCTTCTCTTTTTCGTAACCCACTGTCATTTTGATGACAATGGGTATCCATTTCAATATTAGAATTCTGATTCTTGCAAGTTTAAATGTTTAAGGATTTCCTGGAAGCTGGAAACGAAATCTTGACCAAAAAGGAGCCACCTTTCTTTGTGCTTCTCCAAGGTAAGAGGAAGATACTCATCCTCAACCTCTTTTAGCATTTAGGAATGTTGTTTGTGATTGGTACTGAGATTCATCTCTGTTTGTATGCTGCTGGTGATGTATACATACGCTAGTTGATTGTTTTGTGTGTTTTGATATATTTATGTGTACTGGAACGTATAATCTAAAAGGAACGCTGTCAGGATGGCTCTCGGATGACCACGCCTTGAGACTAAAATTTTGGGATTCTTGGTGAGAAATGGTAATGACTTGAGTTTCTGACCATTAAGTGAAATGTCAAAATCTGTCGTGTATGAACCCCTGGTCAAACCCATCGAATGTGATGTCTTGATCACTTAGTCAAATGTTTGAGTCCGTCGAGTATGAACTCCTGGCCAAACCCATCGAATGTGATGTCTTAATCACTTAGTCAAATGTTCGAATCCGTCGAGTATGAACTCCTGGCCAAACCCTTCGAATTTGATGTCTTGATCACTTAGTAAAGTCAAAATCCGTCGAGTATGAACTCCTGGCCAAACCCGTCGAATTTGATGTCTCGATCACTTAGTAAAGTTAAAATCCATCGAGTATGAACCCCTGGCCATGCCCGTCGAATTTGATTCCTGGTCATTTAGTGCAATATCAAAATCCATCGAATTTGATTCCTGGTCATTTAGTGCAATATCAAAATCCGTCGAATTTGATTCCTGGTCAGTGCAATATCAAAATCCGTCAAATTTGATTCCTGGTCCTTTAGTGCAATATCAAAATCCGTCGAATTTGAATGACCACATCCGTCGAGTAAAATATTCGTCGAGTTAGAATGCCAATACCCATCGAGAGACATACCTGTTGAGTAGATCTCCTGTCCATTTATCAAGAGCTTCGCAAAGTTAATATTCGTCGAGTAGAATATCAAGATCCGTCGAATTAGAGTTCTGACCACAGTGTTTTTCGTCGGTTCGACACTTGGGAGATTTCTCCAACGTCAACACCCACATCCGTCGAAATAGAACTTCTGCTGACCTTCTGGAAAAATTTGACAGTTTTGATCATTGTTTGACAGAACCTCCATCCGACAGAAATTGGTTTTTATCCAATCTTGTTATAAAATGTTCTCCCATCTTTCATCCTTCTGCCATATTAGTTTTCGTCGAATGGCAGCCCCAATTTTCCACTAAATGCATTGTCTCCGTCGAATTCACAACTATGGTTTATCACCCAATACCTAGTAATTAAATCTGTGACGTTGTTGGTGATTCTAGCCATGTATCTTCCTGGATTCAAAACCCTTGGATTAATAAAAGTACACAAATCATAAATGATTGGATGACTAGAGATTAAGTAGGGATTCATAAACAGGGAAGAACATAAGCATGGGTGAGTTTTTAAGGAACATAATGAATTTAATGGTTGACTTTTATCATGACTATGAATGGAAATTGTGGATACCCTTAAAATGTACTATTGGATTGTTGTAGACCCGTGAATGGGATCAGATCTTGTTGATAAATAATATGATATGCATTTGAAGCATGATGGGCCTAGTTGGTCATGAGGAGTATGATTGTGTCATGCATTGAACAAAAAGAAAGAGATTATCCGTTGGACTTGGTTAAGGCCGGTGGCCTAGGAGTTGAACTTACACCTTTGTGCGGGTGTGAATAGACAAGTGTAGGTTACTTGTTGACCTTGGGGGCGTCAGGGTGCGGGTACCTCACAATGGGTAGCTGGTAGCTCTCTGTCTATGGGGCAGACCGATGCAAACACACTGACGATCTGGACTGAGACGCTGCCCTATGTCGAGATCTGTGTAGAATGTCTTGTAAAATGCCATAATGTACAAAATGATAATTTGAGAATTTTAGCACTTGAGGGCCTGGGCAGTCAAGAATACAGACATACCTCCTGATCGTTCTCTCCGACTGTTTTGTGTCTAGCTCCATGGAGTAGGATTTTGGTTATTGAGGGCACGTGTGCATAGTAAGTCCATGAATTATCTGGAATACATTGTTATTATAATTGGAACTGTTGTACCTCTGATATATCTATATGTACATGACTGCCTGGAACTGTTTGGTTGATCATAATTGCTATTGAATGTTTATTACCATTATTGCTGTCATAAATGTTATGTGGGCGCTTTGCGCCGTTTGGTTTCTCGATGCTATGATTGGTAATGATGGTAGGATGTCTTACCTCTTCTCTGTCTCTCCACTTCTGTTTTGTCTGTATACTGCGTTCCATATAAAATAACCGCAAGGAACCTGAAGCCCCCGACTTCCCTGGTTTTTGGCCTCATCTTGACTGAGCGACCGCAGAAGAACATGGAGCCACGCACGCAAAGATTTTTGGGAGATGTGCGCCTGATTTTCTTGGGAGGGCCAGAATGCTGGTACATCAACTATGGTTCTGAGCATTGCGTCTATACGGGGGATGTGTCGTTGTCTCTAGCCTGGTGGCGTCACGAGCCGTCTGTCTTCACCTGCTGTATTAGTTTACGTTTGGAGTTTCAGCTACCGATACCCGAGATGTGGGGTGACCGTTATTTCACTCCGCTGGAATACTCTTTTCATTCCACAGCTCGGGCCCGTCCCGTGACTCTGCGATTCCTATGGTGATTTCCTCTGACGAAGAAGATCCTGAGGAAGATCCCGAAGAAATTCCTGATGACGACCCCAAAAAGGATCCTAAAGAGGACCCTGACTCGATTCCTCCTCACTTAAGGGACTGACTTTACTTGTAGCTACTGAGGGCTACCAGTATTTTATTTTGGGGGCCTGATGTTTTGTCTGTAGTGGGCTGTATATTCTGATACCGTAGGGATATGTATGTAAAATCCTTTGGGGGCAGGTATAGTTTTGCTTTTTGATATGCCAGGCTTTGTAACTAAATAGTTTGATAATTATATATATATATGAATGAAATGTTAATTTCCCATGTATGTTTCGTCACCATGGATATTGATTATCGTTAACGTAAATGTAACAAAAGGAAAAAATATATATATACTCGCTAATTTAATTACCCAACTACAATTGAGTAAATATATATATTATTAGAATGAACCGGGTCTTAACTCACATAAATTTTATTTCCGCATTGTAATTGAAAGTGAGATGTTCCCTTGGATTTGAAAAAAAAAAAGAGGGCGTCACATGGATGATGATGGTGATAATGCCGAGGGCATTATCATAATTATTGTTTATGATAATTGAATTGATAAATGATTGGATGATGATAGTTGATTAATGTTGATGACATGATCATAATTGTGGTATGATCTATCTGTATGATATTACTGTTTGTGTTATCTCCGTGTCTTTGCCGTCTTTGGTATTGGTGTAGGTGATCTCACCTATTTGTTATATTGTTTTGCTTTGTCTCGTATTGTTAAAATTATGCAAAGAGAAGGAATGAGTTGTCTTAGACATAACGAATGGTAGATACTCGAGAGATTGATGGAAACACCGAAAAGTGGTCGTCTCAAGTTCGAAGATGTCTTAGGGTAGACAAGGAGTAAAGTTCTGATGCATCAAGTTGATACAAGAGAAGGAACGAGTATGTTAAGATTTAATGTTAGTGTTATACCGTGCTATTAAGTAGAACCTATCATGGGGTTACTACTGTTCGTGTTAAAAAGTTAAAAAAAATAAGTCTGTTAATTTTATATTTCTCTTTAAATTGTGATATTAATTGGTGTCAATATTGCATAATGAATAGTTGAAACATGATTTTTCAATATTACCTAATATTTTCAGTAAATTTACGTTTCAGTAAAGAAGAAATTTTGAAACTCATCTTTTATAACTCAAAATTTGTGCAAACTTATTTTCAGATTATGAGTCGGGAGTCGGAAATGTGATGCTCTAAGGAGGGTGTTACAGATCTGGCCGGACGAATAATCGCATGGTTGATTGAGCTCTTAGAATTTGGGATTACATATGAGCCACGACTCGCAATAAAAGCCCAAGCATTGTTCGACTTCCTAGTGGAGCTCACATCGGACAACGGTGACCCTAAGAGGGCCTCTTGGACCATTCTCGTCGATGGGTCATCAAATCCAAAGGGAAGTGGGGCTTGGGTGATATTGGAGAGCTCAGAGGGATTGACCCGAGAGCACTCCCTGAAGTTTGAATTTTTGACCTCAAATAATCAGGCCGAGTATAAGGCCTGCACCGCTCGATTACTAATGGTAAAGGATATGGAGGCAACACAGATCACACTTTGCAGTGATTCCTAACTAGTGACCTCCCAAATTCGAGGAGAGTATCAAGCTAAAGAACCTCTCCTACAGAAATACTTGAGTAAGGTTCAGGATCTCTTGAGGGGCTTTGAGGAGGTCAAGATAGAACACATTCTAAGAGAACAGAACTTCAAAGCAGACATTCTGTCTAAGCTGGCCAGTACGAAGAGCCCTGGCAATAACTGGTCTGTAATCCAAGAAACTCTCTCTCAACCCTCCATCACGGATCATGACATATTTCAAGTGGAGGACCATCAGTCATCTTGGATCACCCCTATACTGGACTATTTGTAGCATGGAACTTTACCATCGGACCTAAAAGAAGCCTCCAAATTGGTAAAGACCGCGGTCAGGTATACGATTTACAACGGCTGTCTATACCGTCGTGGTTTCTTGTCCCTTCTTCTAAAATGCTTAGACCCAAAGGAAGCAGAATACGCCCTTGCTGAAGTTCATGAAGAAAGTTGCGGTCACCACTTAGGAGGCAAAGCCCTAGCCCAAAAAGTATTAAGGGCAGGATACTATTGGCTAACAATGGAAGCTGACTCTCAAACACACGTTCAGATTTGTGACAAATGTCAGTGCCATGCAAATCATTATCAGGCTCCCTCTGAAGAGCTGTTCATAACCTCGATTCTGTGGCCTTTCTACAAATGCGGGATGGACATTTTGGGTCCATTCCCCCAGGCCCCAGGACAGTTTAAGTACCTGGTAATAGTGGTAGATTATTTTACTAAATGGATTGAGGCTGAACCCCTGGTTACTATCACCTCAGCGCGAATCCAGAAGTTTACTTGGTGCCATCTTATCACCAAGTTTGGCGTACCAGAATCCATCGTAATGGATAATGGTACCCAGTTTAAAGATAAAAGCTTTGAAAAGCTATTGGTCGGATTAAAAATAAAGCACCATTGTAGCTCCGTTGAGAACCCCAAGACAAACGATCAAGCTGAAGCCGCCAATAGGATCAATGTGCGAGGCATAAAAAGGAGGTTAGATGAAGCCAAGGGGAACTGGGTCGAGCAGCTTGATCATGTTCTTTAGGCATACCGGACTACTCCCCGTTTCACCACTGGTGAATCTCCATTCAAACTGACCTACGGTTGCGAAGCCATGATCCCGATAGAAATTAGAGAGCCCAGTTGGCATTACCAATAGTTCTCATCTGATAGCAATCTCGATCTAATCAGAGAAGACATGGACCTACTAGAGGAAAAAAGAAACGTGACTCACATACGGAATGCCGCTCTTAAACAAAAGATAGCGGCTAGGTACAACAAGAAAGTGGTCCCAAGAAAATTCTAGTCGGGCGACCTAGTGCTTAGGAGAGCCGACATAGGAGGGAAAAATGCCTCCTAAGGGAAATTAGCCCCTAACTGGGAAGGTCCCTACCGTGTCGTCACTAGTACGAGTAAGGGAGCTTACACCCTGGAAACGTTATCTAGCACCCCGGTCAAGAATTATTAGAATGCGGATAAACTAAGAAAATACTATAGCTAAATATCTGTAGTGGCATAGCCCTCTAGTAGAATTATGTTTGATCTGTCCTAGTTTTGAATAATAAGCTCTGTACGGACTTTTGTCCCCCCAATGTCATTAATAAAATAGAGTTATTCAAGTATTAAATTTGGTTCAACACACGGCACTGACTGTTAAAAGGTCAAACGAACAAGAGGTAGTGCGGATCATATGTACACACTCCTTCTTTATACCTAACCCGAGAAGGGATCCCAAAAATCTAAATGGATATCAGGGTACCCCGGGTAAGGTTAAATAAGGTTCATGCCTAAGGTAAAAGGGTTTTCGCATAATATACCCTGAACCAAGGCGTTATTTTTACCTATGTCTACAATTCCAAATGCTTCTCATAATAGGCGTTGGAATATGGATTAAGGTATTATTTTGCCTAAGTCTAAAATTTCACAACGTTGATTGTTATAAACATTAGATTATAGACTAAGGCGTTATCTCTACCTAAGTCAAGTGGAATGTCATTCACTCAATGGTATGAGTGTAGGATCTCGGACCATGGTTTTCCTATAACCAAAAGTTTTTCTAAGTCCATTAAAACAATTGTAAAAACGGGTGTTGGACCCAAGTCAGACCATGAAAGACAAGAAGATAAACAGCAAGTCAAACTAGTTAATTATAAAACCCCAATCACGGGGCAATTATCCTTACAAAAAAAATAATAATAAAACCCCACGCAGGGGGCAAAAAGCAAGATAAAGGAAAAAAGCGAGATAAAGCTCAAACACCGGTCTCTTCTCCCTCCGGGATCTGAATAACCTCTGGGGTGGCACCAGGAGCACCCGGGACGAGGTCCTTTGCGAAAACGAGTTTTCTGTTCTGGAACATTTTATCTGGGCTAATACCCTCCAAGACAAGAGCAACCCCAGGATTGAAGTATTGGATCTGAGCCACGGCATTCTAGAATTGCTCTCCCTCGATCTTTCCAGATATCGTGTCCATCTCCTCCACTTCCTTTTCAAGTTGAACTACCTTGGCCTCCAAGGCGCTAATACTCTTGTCGGGCTCGAGCTTCTCGATTTTCCTGATGGACTCAGAGTCCGCCAATGCTTTCTCTAGTTCGATGACCCATGCCTGAGTATCTTCGTTTAATTTTTGGGACGCGCTCAGCTTCTGGCTAACTTCCTTATTTTCCTTCTTCAGAGTCTTCAGCTCTTCCGACGCTCTCTTGTCGGGGTCCTCGATGGTCTTTTCTATTACGCGGATCTCGGCAGCCGCCTGGAGTGCTTGACTCTGAAGTCTGGCTAAGGTTTGGGCCAGACCTTGCTCGGCAATATGTTGTCTGACCTCGCTGCTTAAAAATCATCCAGCAATGAAAGGATCGGGCTCGGAGCGCCCCGTGATGATCGGCAAAAAATCTTCCCTATCTTTATCATCACCCTCTGATGATCTCCTGTCATGTTCAAAAGGTCCTTTGACAGCCTGCCTTTTCCTCCCTTGAAGTTTGTGGGTAGGGGAACCCGGCTGATCTTTCTCTCCAATAATAACGCCCTGGCCAGAGGATGCCGGGGAGGCAATGAAGGAAGAGGCCACAGATTTCTTCCATTTTCTTCAGGATCTGGCAGCCTGCAGGGCGATCGCGGAAGACCCAGAAGTTATGTTGCTAACTGAAACAAAATAGACACAAGTCCACAGTCAACACATCACAACATATTGATACATGAAGATAAAGTGCAAACACCTAGGGGCACTAAGGATAATAACACCCTAATTCCTACCTAATAAAGCATAAAGAAGATCATCACCAGGGGTACAAAGAACATCTCTAATATTGATGTTCCCATGCTGCTCAGCATACCGGGCTATGAATCTGACAGACCTGAGCTCCTCGGGGTCGAGATCCCCCTCTTCTTTTTTAATTAAACTGAAGGGAACACCCCAGTAGCCTTGCATCCAGTAAAGCAGAAATTCTGGCTCCCTGTCGGGTTTGAGGAAAAATGATTGACATCCTTCCGCGGCTTTGACCTTGAAAAATGCAGTTTTGAATCCTTTAAAGCTTTCTTCGAAAACATCAAAGGATTTTTGACCAGGCCGAGACCAGATGACAAGCCAACTTGTTTGCTTCACCATCCCCTGAGTGTTTATTCGAGTATAAAAATAAAAAAAGGTATTAATTGAGCACTTAAGGCTCATTAACTGGTAAAATCTCTCGAACGAGATGATGTAACCCCAGCCATTAGGATGGATCTATGATGGGCCACATGTATAATACAGAGGATGGCCATTTGGAAGTCAGAAAATGGCATTCGAAGCCCTAGCTTGAGAAAAAGGAGCTCATATAGGAACATAAAGTGTGAACTGGCTTCTCGGTAGGAACACACCCTCTCACTTCAGTCCGGACAAACGACTTGGAATTCGTCGTCTCGAGCTTTGTTCACGGTTAACTCCAAGGTAAATAACGATTCTCGGAGTACGGTTTCACTTGAAAACTTGGATCGATGATTCCATAAGTCGTCCACCACCCATGGGTATACCAGCCAGGGACTTCATTGAATTCAAATTAGCTCGTCCTCTACTGGATCACGGACGTCGTGGAGCGGGGGCTGGACTCTAGTTTTTTTTCCTCTGGCCATGGAAATCTTGAGAACATCCAAAGGAGTCGGTAAGCAACTGTCAGAATCAATAATGTCATAGATTTAGACATAGGGAGAGCAAAATAATTCAAACCCCCTACCGACCTCCTATCCCACCAAAAATAAAGTTTTCAAGGGAACTCCTCCGCCGCGCATGGCGCAGCGGAGATGGTGTTTCAGGGAGGTGACGAAGTTTATACAAATCACTAGGATCTATTTAACGAAAAGCAAGAACAAAAATACACTACTACTCTACTTTTCAAAAGCAATGAGCATTCTGAAAACGAAAATGACAGCAGGATTGAAAGAGAGCTACTTACTGTGTAAAGACAAAGAGTGCTTGGAAAATGGAGAAGCCGGGAAGGGTTGGAAAGCACCCAAAAGAGCCAAAGCTTCTGCCGCACGGTGTTCTCAGTAAAGTTAGTCAAAAATAGTAAGGTGAAGAAGGCGAACCCTTGATTCTTATTTATAAAGGGTTGAACGGTTAAGGGACATTTCTGTCCTCTCCCTCGCAAGCTCAAAAGGTGCTCATCATGGCGCGTAGAGCTCTAGGCACGTCCCTCCGGTAAAATCGCACCATGTGGCCCATACAACTGTAATAGCAGTTGAAAAGACGGTTACGCAGTGAATCAAAGCGTCATATGAATGTTAAAAGAGGACCCCGGACTTTTTCAATGAATCCCGGCTTAAAGTCGTGGTGTCCATTTGGTTGACAGTACGAACTACGTACAAATGCTGAGACACAACTGCTATGGCATAATGCCAGAGTGAGCGTTGGACCCACCCCGGCAATGTCATTATGGTGTTATGCTAGAATAAGCGTTGGACTTATCCCGGCAGCGCTATCTCGGTGAAAAAACCAGAAAATACAGAACAAATACAGGATATAAAGTCTTTATTGTTTCATTTTCATTCCATACATTGTCATACATCCGGAAAAGAGGAAAAAGAAAATATTGAGACATGGAATGTACAAGGGCAGCCCGGTGGAAGGAACAAACATCTCCAGCAGCCTGAATCATGCCACGTCCACATCTCCAAACCCTAGTCTCTTGAAAAAGTGGATTGGCTTTGAAGAACATTAGAAAACTGGAATCACGACCTTAGACAAATACCAAAATCCTTGGCATTGCCTCCTCCACGGTGAAAATAAAGATCGAGGCATCCTCTCTATTGCTGGACGGGTCACGACCTTTCTTGCAAGAGGACATTCCACCGGCCTCGACCATTCCAAGTTGCCTCAAGTCGCGGAGCCGCTCCAATAGTCATTCCACCTCGGAATAGACTGAAGCCACTCCCAAAACAGAATTACTCTGCCAACTGATTCCCCCTACCTTCTTAGCACATGACAGTAGAGAAAGATACCTAGTGCTTCCTTGAAAGAAAGTCAAAGAAAGCAGACTACCCTAAGTTACTTCCAGAGGCTTTTTCCTTCCGAGAAGGACGATTCTTCATCATATTAATCCGGTCATGCACTGGGAATCCCTTAGAGAAGGGAAAAAGGGTTGGTCAGAGCATTCTACAGGTTCGCTATACATTGGACCATGGGCGCATCACTCCACGCTAGTGAGTGGGGTTAGACACTCTCATGTACGCCGGGAGAGAAAGGGTCCCGCTTTCCTAAATGCATAGCAACCCAATTTTACGCCAAGAAAGAAAGGCTCCCATCAAAAGGAAAGAGCGTTCGAGGAAAATCAAACATCTTCAAGAACTTTGGAAAAATAAGAGTATAATCTCTGCAAACGACGAAGTTCTCTTCACAAATGTGGAAAATGAAGAAAGAGCTACTCTCATTCTCTCGAAAGAAACCATTTTTACATAAGAATATGAAGAAATGTGAAGGAAGGGAATATTAGCTCAAGAAGAAGCATTCTCTACTTATAGGACGCGTGAGGGATTCTGATTGGTCCCGTAAAAGGTGACCTGACCTCGTGAAGTCAGATAAAATAAATGCTGCAAATCTCTAATTGGTCACAAAGATAGGGAGTAGTTGAGAAAATCGGTATGAAACTGGCGTTCTTTTTAAAGGATCACTAATTCCCAATAAAGTCCAAGTGTCAGTTTCTAGAGAATCTCAGACTGTTACCACCAGCCAATTCAGAGATCACGCTCAGAGTTTGTGCTGAAGATATCTCGAAGAATCCCTAGTACTTTTACTGGGGGGCAGTGATCTTTGACCATATCAAAATAGGTTGTGGACACCGGTAATAGCCCAGGATGTAACACCTGTTCACCGGACTACCATGGCAGCCATGTGATGGTTGATCCGTTCAAAACTTGACTCTGGTCTGTCCCATCCAAGAGTCAAGCTGGGGGCAACTGTTCTGAATCGTGATCCGGGATCCCGCTCCATGGGATCAACCCGGCATGCACATTACCAGACTCCTTCAAGGCTGGCATAGAGGAAGATTCACAACGTATTCTGGACCTCGGAAGACGGCACCCCAAGCGGTGTTGAGTCATGATGTCATAATTGATAGATTCATGCAGATGATAAATTCCTAAATATCCGTAGCTGTCAATCATCAACTTACGATATTATAGGACCCCTAGTTATCCTTGATGGCTAAATACTTTCAAGATTTACAAGGATATATCCTACAATAACGGAAAAGTGATCCTCATCAGAATACTAATCCTAAATTACCTGCATTCAGTAAGGATCCCATTAGGGTTCTGTATACGCTCTATAAATACAAGGCTAAGTCATCCTAGTGAGGTAACTCTAAATCCAATCTCATAAGCCTACTGGTACACTGTCTGACTTGAGCGTTGAAGTCCCTTTGCAGGTACCCACCCCCCTGTGCAATACGCTCAGCCGTTGCTCAAGGAGGAAACCACCGTATACGTATCTTTCTCAGATACTCTCTGAATCCACTTCAGAACAACAACAAAGCGATTAGAGTCAATTTGAACGTACTTCATTGAATAAAAACCATTATGGCTATGTTTTGATATTTAATAATTGATAAAATAGAATGAAATGGGATGTGATGAAATAGAATGAGATAGAATGCAATGGGATAAAAGTACTATTCTATTGTTTGGATATTTAGGATAGAATAGAGTAAAATTATCATTTCATTATTTGAGAAGTTGATGGAATGGTAAGAGTTATAACTTTATTTTTTTTAAATTACTCTTATTACAAATACACTAATTTTAAGGTATGAGGTTAAAGTAGTAAAATTTTAATTATAATTATAATAAAAAAGATGATTTTATCTCATACTCTCCAAATTAAAAAAAAGAAAATTAATAGTTTGTGGTGGGATGGGATCCATCACACCCATTTCACTTCTATCACATTTCACTACTTTTTAACATAACCAAATAATGAAATATATTTCTATCTCATCTTATTCTATTTCATTCTACTCAATTCCACCAAACCAAAAAATGATGACATTGGCATAGGAAGTATCGTATACAAATTTATTTTTTTTTTAAAGGAACTGCATGCCAGGAAAAATTGGCAATGTATGAATACAAAATAAAATCTAAAAGAGCCATTAAATTTCTCAAAAAATATATTTAGAAGGGTGATTTATTATAAAAGGTGAAAGAAAGCAAATCTTATCTTTAAATCATATCAAGATTAAAAGAACTTAAAAGATAAAAATTGTATCAAAATTAGAAGTTCCTTAAAGATAGATAATCACCTAAAAAAAGTCACACTCCTCTCATATGCTCTGCACTGCAGAGATAGCATTTTGTCTTTTAGTGGGAGTTTGGCAGGTCAGAATATTACTTTTGTAAATACGCCCCAATAATGATAATAACAAAGCAAGATTCTTAAGTTAAGTAGGTTGCATGCTTAAAGCACCACTTCACAGCACCATCTATATCTTTTAAGACTCGACCAGGCCACTTTGGAGTAAATGGTATATACACGAAAAATCTCTCAGTTTGGTGTTAGCTGAAAATAGTAGGCTAACTTTTACCAGAATGAAGACATATATAACAGAAAAACAGGACATGGCCACTTAATCGATTCAATCCTTCTTTAAAATGGATTAAAATAATTAAAGCGCTAAGATATATCAATTCATATATAGAATAGTTATATTTGAGTATTTCTCTATGAAGGTGTATAATTGCTTATATAACTAACATAGGGGCACAAATCTAGACGCTAACGAGTAACGATGCATCTTTAATTGGCAGATTAATGAAAATCTATATGAAAATTGGCAAACTTCGAGAGCAAAGCCATATTTGCCAAAGCAAAGATTTTAATTTAACATTATTACAACTCTACGTTAAGCACACTGTAAGTGCTTACATTGCCTTAGGTACATCATCATCACTAGTGTGGATGATCTTTATTTATTACAACGCAAAGAGATAGATAGCTTATAACTTTCTAGCATAAGCTATCATATCCGGTACTAACTTTTCAGTCCTCGCAGCTCAAGTCACACCTGCGCAGGGGTCCTAACCCACACACACTAGGCAAACACTTGAGCTCTTTCTGCAACTGTTGCATCTCCTTCCCCTGCAACTGCTCGCATTGCTTCTCCATTATATACTGCAATGCTTGGCACTGGCATTTAGGGCTGTTCAGCTCACTCAGCTGTTTGCAGCACTGCTCGAGTTCTTGTTCTTGTTCTTGTTGTTGGCCACCTCTCCCTGGAAGAATGTAATGGATTCCCCGCAAATTTAGAACATCCTCTTCCTCTTGTTCCTCCTGCTGCTGAATCCTCTGCATGATGTGTTTCTCACAGTGCCTCAGGTTCACCCTCTGGAGTTGCTTCTGGCAGCCACATTGCGAGGCGCAAGTGTGGGTCACCAGGAGAAGAGCAGCAAGAAGGGCTATGAGAATCGTGAGCCTAGCCATTTTAGTGGAATATGAACTAACTTGGGGTTTTAGTGTTGACGAGTAAGGAATGGGAGAGTGCATTTATATATATACATGCATCGTGGGAGCATTTATTGAAGATTTGGGGTCTTGCATGTTAAGGTACGTGGAAGGGAAGGGGGTGGTTGGTTTTTGGTGTTTTGGTGGGGTGGCTGTGTTTGCTTCAATGCGTGTTTTTGTTCTTCCACGTAACAGTTTCATGCAGATACTGCCACAGCAAGTCAGCGTGTTTTTGCTTGGTCTCCGACAGCCAGGTGGCTTTGGCATGCAGTTGTCCTAGATAAAGGAGAAATTTTTATTTACACATAATTATATCACATTATTTTTATATATATTCATAAAAATTTAAAAATAATAATAATTTTTTATGATGAGTAAATTTAGAAAATTTATTTTTTTCTAATTTTTTATAAATATATATAAAAATAACATAATATAATTGTATATAAATAAGAATCTTTCAAGATAAAGAATGAAATTATTCCTGAAGATTAATCAATTAGGATGCTTTTTGACATATATCATATATATTTTATGTGTGTATGTGTGAATCGAAAAATATATTTAAGCTTAAAAAGACTTGTTTCCATAATTTGAACCTCGCATAAGGACGCAAGATTCTTTTTACTCATATCATTATGAGAAATTAAAATGGACCAAGATGTGAGTTTTTTTCAGCCTTCATACATACTACTGATGACCTATAAGTACTTAAAGGATCCCACATATATTACCAAAAAATAATTCTCATATATATGTGAATTTGGCACAATATTATTTTAAAGAGAATTTATTTTTAAAATAAATAAGTAAAAGTGTATTTTCTATTAATTTTTAATGAATTAAGATCCAAATATACTTTAAATTTAAAAAATTATTTAGGATACATGCTAATGATTAAAAATAACATTTATTACTCATTATTAATTACTTAAAGAAGAAAATATTACATATTTTTCTATTTTCAAAATAATAAATACATGTACTTTTCATTAATAATTTCTATTCTTTATTCCTTAACATTGCCCTAAAGGCACATGTTAATAAAAGTCTAGATTAAATTAATGGTGAACTCTTACTTACTCATTTTAAAAATTAACTCACTTTAATTAGAAAAACATTTTTCGTAAATTTGTAATATAATTATGGACATGGTTCTTTCTCTATAGTTTGTCCTCAGCTAAATATAGATTAGCAAAAATATTGACTCTCACATTATTTTATTGTTACGTAAGTCTAGATATCACTTAACCGCAATAAATTTTTTTTTATTATTTTATTGTCTCTCTCATTAAATATTGTTAGTGAAATTATAGAATACATGCTATTTTTTACCATGCGTTATATAAGTAATTTTAAATTTTATATCTATAACAATCAATTTTTTTCAATAGTCAAATATTTAGAATATACTTAAATTATGATTAGCTTGTTTTTATTTTAAAATAATTTATAATCAAAGTATTTCAAAGATACTTTTTAACTAAAAATATTTTTAGTATAAAATAAATTAATCCAAACATAATTCTGAGCTTATAAAGTGGAGACATACTTCCAAATTTATATTCATAATTTAATATTTAAATGCAAGTTGTGTAAATAAATTAAAAAATATTTTTTATTTATTTTGATGTGTTAAATTACTTTTTTCATAATATAGAAAACTTATATAATTTTTACTCAATATTTTTTTATTTTACTAACATAATCAAATTATCGATAATAATAATCTATTGGTTGGATAATAATATAAATTAACTAAAAAACTGAGAACATTGCTTGACAGAAGTACATGATCTAATCGCATAATGCATTTTATTATGAGGGTCATCCAAGTATCGTGTTCGAATTCTACAAGTTGCACTTTTGAAGTTTCAATTAAAAAAAAGGTCCAACAATCTCGAGCTAGTCAATGAGTCACCTAATTAAGTTTGATCGATTCGATGAGAAAACCATAATGGGCAAGGATCAGATTAGCTCGAGGGCTAGTTAGAGGGTTTTTTGGTCGAAGCTACTGAGTCGGTTCGATTCATACAACTACGGTCTTATAAACCATTGTGATAAGAAATCGATGAATCACTTGAATATACTGACTTCAATTGGTTTTATGTGACTTGCTATTCATTTGAGACTTATGTTTATTTAAGACTTATTATATTAATTTTGTTTTGTTTGAAACTTATATATTGTTGATTAGGATTTGTTATGTTACTTTTTTTATTATTTAAAAGTTATGTTGGTTTTAGTTTTTTTTTTTTTTATGATAAACTACAGATACATTTAATCAAAAGTCCAGCGGCACTTATAATTTTAGTAAAATCAATAAATCTATTAAGAAGAAGAAAATAGATACAATTTTCACTCAAAAATAACACATGATCTGTAGCTTTGATCCTGGTCCGTAGATAATCAATGACAACACATCTTTCACTATGGAGACCGACACATAACATATTGTTATATGAAGAGAGTATCACATTCATTATCTCACTATATTTGAAGGTCTTACTGTTATGTAAGGCTAAAACATGAGACTGACTTAAGAAAACTAAAACTAGAAATTTTAGATCTAACATAACATGAAACTAATATGAGAAACCCAAAACCAAAACCAAAACTAAAACCAAAACCAAATTTTTCAAGTCTTTCCCAAAGGTAATAGATATGAGAGATCTAGATAGTTTTATTGGAGCAAACACTAGAAAAATAAGAAAAACAGGAAAGAACAAGAAGATAGTTGTGGCCAAAGGATTAGAGCGACAAACTGCATTAAACAAACACTCAAAAGAGGAGACCAAAGCACCACAAAGAAGAAATAAAACACCACAGGGGAAAAAAAGAATTAGGGTCGGCTCCACTTTGCTATCATACACATATTGGTTTCAATTAGAACTTATTATATATGATGAATTTTTAATTTCGTATTTAAGCATTTATTTTAACATAGGTGTAATTTTTTCTTTTTTTATACATGGCAGACTCATATATCCATCTCGACCCAACCCAACTCAACTCATTCATAAGAAGGTCATGTTGGGTTGGATTGAAAAAAAAAAATCTTTCAACCCAACCTATCTCATTGCTTTGATAAGTGGGTTAAGTTTAAAAAAACCTCAAACCCAACTCAACCCAAAGACACCCTTAAATTGCTTGTAAGCAATCTTTTTTTTTTCCTTTTCTTGTTAAACATTTTTTTAGCTTGTAAATTATTTTTTTAAGCAGTTTTGCTAGCAACTTGTTAGGGGTGTTCAAGACCCGTCATGTTCTAATAATCCATCTCAATCTGAAGTTAGTTGGCCCGAGTTTGAGTTTTGAAAAATAGACTGGTTGTATTTTCAGTTGGGCTCGGTTCACATTTCAGGTTATCGTAGCCTCGTTTGATGCCACATAATACTTTAAAACATAATTTTTGTAAAAATTAGTGATAAATTATAAGACTTGTATACTTAAATTAATACATTTTGCTTAAGATCATAATATTTTTGTATTTATATAATTTGTTTCGAAAATATATTGTAAAGCATCCCTTACTTTTAGCCCCATGCTTCCAAAATTTTATAACTTATCTATGTATAATGTTCAAAATTGTACTTGTTTGAGTATCAAGTCGACCTGGCCATAACCCGGTCATTTGTCGAGTCATGACCTGATTGGGTTTGTGTCCAAAAAAATAAACCAACCAAGAAATTGGGTTAGATTCGAGTCAAGCTAGACTCATTCCAATTTGCCTAATGAACACTCCTAATACCATTTAAAGAATAAAAAAATCTATATATATCTATATCTATATATATATATATATATATATATATATATATATATATATATATATATATATATATATATATATATAAAACATTGTTCATACAAGTTTAGATAATGTCACGTGTCAGTTATTGGTGAACTCTTTTTCCTCTAATTCTTACATTTTTTCTTATTGAATTTTATTTATTATATCTAAATTATCTTTAATTTAATTTAAATAATATCTACTAAGAAGCTTTAAACTAACTTTCACTTATTAATTCTTATGTTTTTAAAAATCACTCATCAAATCAAATTAATATCTCTAATTCTCAACTAACTTTGTTTGTTGAATACCAATGCATGAACATGCAAGATTTAGATTTGTTACACACTCATCTATTTATCACACAGTTTAACCAAACTTGAATGTAAAACTTGCACTGATGGTAATGAAAAAAATATTTTATATATATATGGTTTAATTAACTTTTTAATCTTTGTAAATATGCTCATTTCTGGTTTTCCTATAAAATTTTTGACTTCATTTTGGTCTTTTAAGTGATGACGTGACAAATGACGGTCCATGTCAACTTGCTACTTAGATGACAACTCAACTTATTTATGCTGTCACAACCGTCCCGAAGGGCGCTGCGAAAATAAAAAGAACTAGGAGGAAAGGACCTCGGGGTGTTGGGAGTCACCACCAATCGCTTTATCCATTAAATGAAATGGTGCAATTGGACACCTAAAAGATGGTCTACGTTTCAGAGTTTGAGATTCGGGGGTTGATTATGGGTAGGGAAGGTGTTAGCACCCTACACCGTCCATTCTAAGAACGGTTACCTATTTAATCTAATGTTATTTACAATATTAATTAAATTAGTCCTTTAAAAAAATGAAAGAAATATTTTTTATTTTTACTTTAACATGTCCCATTTTGTCAGGCATAATATCAAGAATGATAAATGACTAAGACTAGAAATGAGTGGTTAAATAGCCATTATTTTGAAACAAATTCTAAGTCTACAACATATTATATAAAAGTGGTGAATTAAAATTTTATTTTTTTGGAGAGAAGTAATTTTCAAAATAAATGGCCAAATAAATCTCATTCGTAATCAAGAAAAAAAAAATTTAGGCACAATGAGATTTTTGTAGTAATTTTAAAAAAAATATTTTCATGAAAAATAAAACTTTAATTCATCACCATCATGATGTTGAAACTGTATGAAATTGTCCACTTTTATTTAAGGATTTTTTTTTTAGAAAAAAAGATTTTATTTTAATTTTAAAAAAAAAGTTGTATTTTATTTAGCGAAAATATTTTATTTGGTGTGAGAATTAGACCTCGCCAGCGCTCCTGACAAAATCCAATATAAAACCTCAAGATTATCGGAAAGATTATATTTGATCGGTGCTCGATCCTTTCCTAATTTTTTCATCATCGGTCGGTTTTAAAAAATATTTGATTAATTCATTAATGCAAAAAAAAAAATGTGAGTGGGTTAAACTAAAATACAAACAAAGTAAACCCCAAATTAGTAAATCCAAATCAATCCAAAAAGAAAGAAGAAAAAAAAGTAAAATTAAATAAAAAACTAACGATTCAGGTCAAAAAAAAGGCGCATAGCAAAATAAAAGACTTTTAGTCTCAAAACATCAAACGAAAATGAAAAGAAAGAACAAAGAGGGAAGGGGGAGAACTCACGAACGGGAGAGATGGCTCGCGGTGTCAACTGTTTGGTGGCCGGATCTCCGGCAGCAGCGTCGTTGGTCGATGCCGGCTGGAACTGGTTCGTTGGCGCGGGATCTAGGGGCTTCCGGATGGTGCGGTTCGAGGGGTGTTAGGCTGGATCTTGGTCTGTTGGCGGCGTTGCTGTCGAGGAGGACGGCGCCCGTGGAGCTCGGTGGCTCGTGCGATGATGCGCGACGTATGGTGTGGTTAGGTCGCGCGTGGTGAGGGACCCAGGACGCGGTGGAGCTCCAGCGGTGCGCAGGATCTGGACGGCAGCGCTGGATCTAGAACACGGTGGGGGCGCGACAGTGCGCGAGGTTCTGGCTTAGGTCGTGCGCGGTCGCTCTGTTTCTGGTTTGGGTGACTCGGTGGTGTAGCAGAGGTCCGTGTGGTGGTTGGGGAGGCCGTGCAGCACGGTGGCTTCACGTGGGTTGTTGGTTGTGGGGTGGTGAGCTTGAAAATGAGTGGTGAAGAAAATGATGAAGATGAAGGGGTTGTGTACTATGGAGGGTGATTTGATAGTGATTGGGTAATTCTAATGGTTGGTTTGGGTGGTTAATGGAGGTGGCTTGGTGTTGGTGAAGATGGAAGAGGCCGAGATGGTGTTGTGGAGGTTTGAAGATTGTGGAATGAACGAAGATTGGAGATGGGAGTGAGCAGTTTTGGGGCTACTGAAGTGTGGGAATTTTTTTCTCTTGTCCGTGTGAATTTTTCAATTTGTGATTGCTCTGTGATTGTATTATCTTTCTGAATGATTCCTTTTTACTCTACATTCTTTCTTTTCCTTATATTGTGCCCGATCATTCAAATGCTATAATTTTTATTTTTTATGTTTTTACGTTTGGAAGGCAGATGATCAAAATTGAATGAGCTTAAAGTTGATGATTGGAAAGAAAAATCGTAGGAGTCTTTAATCCAATTCAAAGCAGCTGTTTGATGGCTAGGGTTGCAGCAGCAGGAAGGGAAAAGGTTGGGATGGAGAATTGGGTCATGGGTTGAGATGGAAAATGGGTCATGGGTTGACCCGGAAGAACAAAGTCAGTGATTTTTCTTTTTTTTATTTTTTTTAAAAGAAAGAAATTTAAATTAAATAAAGTAAATGAAATAAAAATGAAAATAAAAGAAAATGGAAAAAATTGGGTATCAACATATGCTATGTGGATGACAAGTCATCCAATGGGTCCCACGTCACCTTCTTCCTCCCCCTTTCTTCCCCAATTTCGCTTAGCAACCTTTGTTAGTCATGGCAACCATTACCCAAGAGGGGGGGTGAATTGGGTATAAAAACTTTTTCACAAATGCTCTTAAAATAAATACAAATATTTAAGCTATTTAAATAAAAGCACGAAGGAACGTGATGAAGAAAAGAAACTTTAAGAACAAATGCGGAAAGTAAATGTGCAATAAAATAAATTGCATAAAATAAAGAGATAAAGAGAAGAAGAAAGAGCACGATATTTATCTGGTTCGACCACCAACCACTTGTGGTCTACGTCCAGATCCCCCGAAACACAGTTCGAGATTTTTCACTATGTGTACAAGCTTCAATAGGTGCTTGCAACCGTTACATGAAAGAGTACTTTTCACACACAGGGAAACTCTACCCTTGTGCTAAAGTCTCAGCTCGCAGGGATACCTCACCCTTATACAAACCTTAGAGGGATACCTCACCTCCTTTACAAACCTTGAAGGATACCTCACCCTCAATACAGAAGAATAGAAAATATAGATGAAGAGAAACTCTCACTCAGAGCAAATTATACAAGTTGAAGCTCTATGAAGCTCTCTAAGGATATCTCAAATTTTTGGCGAAAAGAGCACAGAAATTTGGTAAAATATGTATCACATAATAAAGCAAGAAGGAATCATTTCAGATAAATGGGTGTGTGTCAAAGATGTCCCAAAAACATGTATTTATAGTGGTATAAGAAAAAGAGCCGTTGGGTATAATTTATTTCAACATTAAAAGCATAGAAAATAGCCGTTGCGAGATTCTGACCGTGTTTATTCGAATAAGTGTATGCCTATTCGAATAAAACCTTCAAACAATATGTTCCTGAACATCTTTATTCGAATAACAGGTTTACTATTCGAATAACCCTTCAAAAACAAGTTCTGGAACGCTTTAAGGGTCATGTTATTCGAATAGCCTTTTGGTTATTCGAATAAACCACTAAAAGCTCGGTCTGATATGAATTTTAAGGTGTGTTATTCGAATAACATTTGGTTTATTTGAATAAACCACTTAGCTTTTGAAAACTGACTTTAAACGGTCATAACTTCTTCATTTCTTATCCGTTTAAAGCAAATGACCAGTCATTGGAAAGATCTTTGAGTCTATTTTCAAATGAAAGAAGTTTCAAAACAAAACTCAAAGTATTTTGAAAGTTATGATTAAAAGAGTGACCAAAGGTCAGTTTTACAAAACTCAAACTTTGCTATTTTTCATAAATTTGAACTACCACCATAAATAACTTTTCAAAACTTATTTGTTGGGTATTTTAGCATAGGAAAATCATTTGTAAAAACATATGTGAGATATCCATAAGGCTTCGTACATAAAGACACTAAGTCCTATAAGTTATACCATTTAATCTTCCTTTGGACTTGGTCTTTGACATGACTTCGATGTTTATCAATACCTTCATGAAATAGGCATTCACATTCTCCTTTGTGTTGGGCTTAATTGAGATCTTTTGTTTTCTTGTTGCAAGCTCACTCTTCGTACTTGGACTATCCTACAAAGTATCACTCACTTAAACAAGCATAGTTAGTCCAAAAACATAATTTAATATCTTTATATGCATGAATCATAAATATATAGCTTTAGTTAGTTTAACATGCATATAAGACATTCATAGACACATCCAAATAAGATATTTATTAAATATTAATGGATATGCTCTATATAGAATGCAACAAAGAGTATAAGCAAGATATTCTTTTTGTCTTGTATTTGTCATCATCAAAACTTAACATATAAAACCATTCGGGGCAAACTTATTTCCACAATCTCCCCCTTTTTGATGATGACAAATCACCAAAGAAAAATATGTTGAGCAATATACAAGAATGAATATTCATGTAAGCATATCAAACAATAAGTACAAGAACATATTTTTATTTCTAATTTTCTCTCCCCCTATTTGACATCAACAAAAAGGCTTAGAAAGAAAATATTTTCTCCCCCTTTTAGATTCTACATATGATTCAAGAATAGAGAGATGAAACAAACATGCTTTTAAGATATAGAAGATTATTCATGCAATGTTTGTCATATTTTTGTATATCAACATTTAGCATATGATAGCAATAAAAACACTTTATGTAAACAGACAAGGATGTAAGGCAAGAGATATAAACAACAATTTAAGGGCTAGGCTCCCCCTCAAAATATGCATATTATCAAAATAATAGATAAAGGAAATATGTATGCGAAGACCATGTAAGCATATCACCTTAAAGAAAAGCAAGGCAAATATACATCTTAAATCGTCAAACAAAAACCATTTTAAAACTTCTCCCCCTTTCAAAAAGAATTTTACAAGAGCACATTATATTTTCAAAAGCATTTTAGAAAAGTAGAGATATTTTATATAAAAAGCTATATATTCCTTGGAAGCATCTAGTAATTTAACATTAATTTATCAATAAGTATCATACAATTTATAACATATAGAATACCATAAAATAAAAGTTAAGGGATAGAGATACTTATTGAGTCATATAAAGAGTGATGCTCCTTCTTTATTGGTCCTTTAACTTTGAGCTTTCTTCCTTTGAATTCTCCATTCCATTGCACTAGAAGAAAATCTTCTTTATCTTCCTCTTCATTTGAATTCCATTCAACTTTTCTCGTTTATCCACATATGCTTGTATGAAAAAAAAATCTGATGGCTATATTTGAAATACATAGAGAGACTTGCAAAGCTAACTTTAAAAGTCCTCTAAAACATAGGTTAGCATCAAATATCATTTAATCTCATTTACAAGCATAAATTAGGTTGATATATAATTTAAAGCATGTATCACATAATCAACCATGCAATATTAGTTCTAACAAGAATGTATGAAGTACATATGAACTTGAATAGATGAAAAAATAGTTTAAGCATTTTAAGACATGATTCAAGTTTATCAAGAAATACATGATCAACATCAAAACTTATATAAGCATTTTGGGGCAAACAGTGATCATGTTTGGCATGTAATATCAAGTAAGGAATTTTAGTACTCACACATACCAAGAACAAAAAGTCCCTTATTGTAATGAAAGAATTGAAAAGCCATGGAGCTGTAACTTTTGAAATTATTTACTTATTGTTTTCAAAATTTAACATATCAAGCAAGAAGACATGTAATATTTTACTTTTCAATCTCCAAGTAAGTATATAAGACAATTAGGCATCAAAGAGAAGGGATTAGAATGACTTCTGAGAATGTGAATTTTCATATTTAAACAAAGAGAATTGATCACAAGCTTAATAACAAAGATATTACCATAGCATGTCATTCCAAGCAAAAATGTATGCATATCTAGCATGTTAGCATATGTAGAGATACTTTCAAGACATAATGCTAGAAAAGCACAACTTAAAACATGGTAAGACATAAAAACAAATTTCTACTTATCCAAGTATCACATGATATTCAATAATAGTTTGATATCACCAAAAGTGTATTCTTTGAGTTTTTGTAGATGACTCCCACTTTCACCAACTTCCAAGCTTCAAGCTTTCGTGAGGGAATAGAAATTTTTTGCACATCTTTTAAAAGTTGAGTCCTTTTAAGCTTTCTTGTCCTCAAGTTGAATAAATTCCATTTAAATGCTTGCTTGAGATAGTTATCACCCTACAACACAATTCAAAGAATTTTCTTTGGTATCCATCAATTTTGGATCCATAGAGGTTAGTTATTATGCCAAACTTATAAACAAATAAGCATTTAAAGTAATAAATAAGTTCACAATGGCAACAGATATTTCATGATCAAATTATTCAAGTACATATAATCATTTAAAAGAACAGTCAATTTCATATAAGCATAAAAAAAGAATAGCCTGAATTAATCGAAATGTAGCAGAACAGATTACGTCTTATTCGAATAAAACACACTTTATAGAAGAAGATATGGGTGTTATTCGAATAGATGAAGGCGAGAAAAGCCAATCGTTGTGGCATTTTAACAAGTTTTATTCGAATAACCTAAGGGTTATTCGAATAGGCGAACTATCGCTTAAGACCGATAAACCAAAGGCTCGCTATTCGAATAGCTCGAGCCGTATTCGAATAAACAGAGAGGCGATATTAGAACCGATAAACGAAGGCTTCGGTTATTCGAATAGGCAGATATTTATTCGAATAGACATAGATGATATTCAACACAGGATATAACACAGGAATCAATTTATTCGAATAAACTAACAAAGAAATACAGAGATGTATACGTTCAAGAATTTCAAAGCATATATTCATTAGATAATGTTCAGCAATAAGACATGCAATTTATATATATTGGATTGATCAAAAACTCAAGCTCAAGGGTATTATCATTAGACATGTCATTTCAAACCAGAATTATACTCTATCTAGCATATTAACATGTAGAAATATTTTTAAAAAGAAAAGCATAATAAAAGGTTTCACTTATCCTAAATTGTAAGTCCAAACTTCACGGAGACAAGGAAGAGAGCTTGAAATTATTTCTGGTCTTTGTACTTGCAAAGAACCACTTTCAAGATGTCAAAGTCAGCTCTTGGCCTTCAAGCACACCTACAACACACTTTAATTTTTGACTTTTGGTACCCAAATTTTCTTGAGTCCTTGTGTGTTAGTTTTTGGCTATTAATCTATTATGCTCTCATAAAAATCAATTTTTCCATAATATGTAAATTGAGCATAATAAATTAAATAATCATTTTCTATTAAGCATATAATCGATAACATGCTTGCTTTCATGATACATAGACAATTTTAAAGCATATAAAGCATACATAAGCATTATAAAACTTTATGTACCAAGATATAACAAATTAATGAATTTTAATATAATAAGAATGAACATAATCATGTGTTAAATATAATATTCAAATTTTATCAAATACACATGATTCTATCCTCTACCTAAGGCCTACAAGGAATATACCTCAAGTTTATTGACTTTGCATGTAAATGCTCATGAGAGGTAAAAGTCATTGATACCTTGGCCTTGGTAAACAATGGAACTCTTTTCCTTACCCATTGCTTCTCTTTTGGTGTTTTGAACTTTGCAAGTTCTACATTTTGTACTTGAGAAGCTTTGGTTGAAATCATCTTCCTTCTTTGACTAAAATCTCTTTCATTGGGCTTTGGAAGCGCTCTTCGTGATGATTCCTCTTTCCTTTGACCAATAAGTCCATCCTTTTGAGAAATTTTCTGCATAATTGAAACACTAGGAGGACATTTTGGTACCCACTTCATTTTGGGTCCTTGAATATTAGTATTAGGGCCTTTAGGATTTTTAGGAACCCATATCATACAATTTCTCATATAAGGATTTCTTCTATAATTGCATAAATGAGAATATGTCCTAGATGGCCACAAAAATTACAAACAATTGAATTTAATGATGGCTTGGTCTTTTGAAGATCATCTTTGAAAAACTTAGGCTTTTTCTTGTTATTACATTCTATGTTATTTTTGCCACAAGCTTTACTTGAATTTCCATTGTGGAATAACATTGATTTTATTTTCATTAACAAGCATAGAATGTAAGCATTTAGAATCATTAGCTTTGGAAAGTTTGAAAGATAAGTCTTCAACTTGATTATCTAAATTAATGCATTTTTCACAAGAAGATGAGGTTTCGTATTTCAAAGGCATTTCCTCATTAAGAAAAACATATTCATTTTTTAAAGTCTCAATTTCATTTTCAATAAAGGAAATGTTTTCCAAACACGATAAGTTTTTCTTTTCTAAATTCAATAAACCATCATGCAATTCATTATATGCTCTTTGCAACTCATCATAGAAAGGACTATAATATAATTTACAATTATTTACCTCAAAGTCCTTTTTAGCCATATAAGAAGTAGTCGCAATTTCTAGCACACTTGGCTCTTGAAGAGAATCACCTTCTTCATCATCAATTTTATTTTGCTTTGCCTCTTCTTCAAATTGAGCACCA